>CAJNDT010002824.1:302500-612500 GCA_905221615.1 Symbiodinium sp. CCMP2592
GGAATCACAAAATGAATGTCCCAAAATTTAGAGACACTGAAACGGCAGCACCACGCAGCCTGGGATGTCCTACATGCTACGGTCCTAGGTATGATTCACTGGCTTCAACCCAGGTGCGGCCTACGCAGAACATTAGCAAAATCACAGCTGAGACCGGAGATGGCACCGGCTCTCTAGAAACCGTCACGGAGCATAGCGCGCAGCATCGGTCATCTTGGCGGTGCCAAGCAGCCTCAGCGCAACAACCAGAGAAATTTTGAGGTCATGCAATGTAACGCCTTCGGAACATGTCTCGAGCTCCGAGGTTTGTGGCAAGTGCTCAGTGACGCTTGGCTCATGGATCTTGTGGAGACTGTAGCACGATGCAATAGGAGGCCGTTTGGACTAAGACCCTTGTCCTTACATCCTAGACACAGATCTTCCACGTCTTGGAACCGATCGCTGTTTGCAGGCCGGTGGCGTGATCTGATCATCAACAAAGGATCTTCGACGATGTCTATTCCACGAGGTCTTATGCTGTTTCTTTGGGATCACGTTCGCGTTCTCCAGTGAATCAGTCAGGGCCCTGTAGTGCACAGCCAAAGTGCATGACATGCTAATGTCGCACTCGCGCACTACCTGCTGGATGGAAGCCGACCGCTCACAGCTCCTACGCCAGTCGAGATGCCGCACTTGCTCTGCCACAAGTCTGACATCTTTCTGCATCATGATCCTTGGAGGTCAGCTTAAATTAAACTGTTTGTTAACCCCAGGTTCAGAAGTGACCAAGACTGTTTGGTCGAGGCACTGATCGATGGCCCTGGCTGGGCCCTTGCAACGTAGGATGCCGTCAATGAAATCGCCACCTGTAGGCATCAAGTGCTGCGCAATGCTTCAAGTGCAACTCATCGGGTCTAGTCCTCTTGCAAGCCAAGCCCAAGTGTGCGAAACAGGACAGCGAAAGAGCGCGATGCTTTTCGACGTGTCGAGTCTAATGGAAGCTCATGAAGGGAAAGTGTGGCGCAGAACTTGCAGCTTCTGCAACATGTGTGTGTTTCCACCAGCTTGTCGATCGGAAAATGTTATACTTAAAGGGCACTGTTGGTTTTTCCGATGCCAAACACATCCAGAAGCCTCCTTGAATTTTGCCAGCACGAACCACAAGCATCCGATGTCCGATCACTGTTGCATCACCGCTCCAACCCTTGCCGAGCGAAAGATCCGTAGGCGACTGCGAGTTGAATTGGGCAGGTACAAGCTAAAGTGGTGTGCAAAGCCAAGGAGTTTGGGAAGTGTTGCAATAACAACTGCCTCTTGATATTACAATGAGCATGCCGACCTCCCCAATCAGAACAGCAACTACTAAGGGTAGCACATGTGATCTGTCCATCACCTCAGCTGAAAATCGACAGCACTCCGGCAAGTCTGTTTCTGAGACAGGGGCTTCATGATCAGACTGCAGCAGATTTGCCATTGGCAAGCAGATGGAAAAGTGCACTCGACTGCATCACGTCAATGTCAAGGGTTTCCAAGTACGTAGTGACTCGCGTGTCCATAAAGAGCTCGTTCCTCAAACGGCGTTGGGCATCGGACGCTGGCACGGCAGCGAGCGGCAATGTGCAGAGCTACCATGAAACTCAAGCCTTGCCCTTGACTGCATGCCAACCCGCTATCAGAGAAAGTGCGAGTCCAAGAATCATTTCGTCCTCGTCGATTAGCCCATCCTGGCTTTCGTCGATCGCGTTGAATATACCTCAGACGTAGCATGTTCGTCTGTTGAATAACCATTTGAAGCTCCCCCGAGGCATGATCAGCATGCAGGCTGGTGATTTCTCCGTCTGTGCTTCTCCGGCATGTATTTTAAGGTCAAGACGCACTTGTAGGATCAACACCACTCACTCACAATTTGCACACGCCTTGCGATTCAACAAACATACAGTTTTTGCTCAGGCTGGTCAGTCTCGTCCTCCGGTGCACCGGCACAGTGGCAAACAAATGCCGTCGAAACGAGACCCAATGTGAAACCGACGCACGAGGGGAAATGCTTCAAACTAGAACAACTCAGGTGAGCATGATCTCACAATTCTGGAGGTGGCAAATCAGAATCAACAATGGCTGCCCCAATGCCGCCACGGACTTGTCGTGTTCAGTTCTGCGGTACTGCAGGTATGCAATGTAGAATCTCAATACGTTAATCCCCTTCTTCCCCCGTTCGCCCCCTGCCCCCCTTCCGTCCCGCCGCCGTCCCACCGTCCGCCCACCCTCGAAATACTGCGCTCAGTTTCGATGGCGCTTGGGTTTGCTGCGAACTCTGTGAAGGCGGAGCATTTTTACATCATTCAACCGTAAATACATGCTGGATCTGACACCACAAAACAACAACTACACTCATCTTGCCAGGCTGCTCTCGAGCTTGTGAATGTACGTGGCTTTTCGTCTGAGACCTTCTTGGACCATCAGCTCCGCATCATTGTTTGCAGCTTCCAAGGTTTCTCGCAAAAATATCGCTGTGATGACACGAATAACCTCAGCTGGTCGTGCATCTGTCCAGTCCAACAAACATTGAGCCCTTCGAGGTGCGCAGGTCTCGCTGCAAATATGAGTAAGCCCTGAGGAGGAAATGAGGATCGCAACGAAAGCGGTGAATCAGTATGTTGAGAAATGTTATCAAATAAGGCACTAGACTTTATAGACTTTGGTGACCACTTTACACCCGCCGGCTCGGCGTCGGGTCTTCGGGATTGTGGGATCGTAAAGCAGAGCTGAATAATCACAATCTGGGCTTGAAACCTGGTAGACAAGAACTGTCCTGAATAAGTATTTGAATTCTTTAAGGCACACAGCTTGCATGAGCAGATGTTTTTCTACGGCGAAGGAGCACGAAATTCTGTCGTCACAATGATACACGATTGTGTACATTGGAAAGAATCGATGCCAAATGTTTGCATATAAGATGCAAAACGCTTCTGATCATCGAATGCGGGCAGAAACCCGTAACCCACGGGTCACGTGGTAGTCTGGGTGACATTCCCACGTAACCCCAGTGGGCTCGAAGTAGCGAAGAACCACCGCGAGCACAGCCACACTCCCGTCGTAGAAGAAAAGGGTGGGCAGGGTGGGGGGAGAGGCTGATGAGCGGGTCCCTAGGAGACACAACTGAATCCAAAGCTTCGGAACAATGCATGCTGCACGTCAAGCATTAAACCTTGAAGGCATCTAGATCAAACCAGCCAGGCCATGCTACAGAAGGCAATCAACCCTCGAAGGTCTAGGGTGCTAGTAACAGAATGCCAATCGGATTAGCTACATCGCTGGCTGCTATTAACTTTCAATGGCGTTGCTGCTCTTCCTGGGGTTCGAGCTGCACACTTCGACAAATAGACCACATGTTGGACCGACCCTGGCACTATCCAAGAATGAAAGTTTCCGGGAAGTTCAAAAAGCCAAGCGGCAGTGTGGGCACGGCTTGCGATTAAGATGGGATCAAAGCTCGGGTTGCCGAACACAAAAAGGTGATTCTCCGTTTTTGGGTGTTTTTTGCGCACGAAAGCACGATCCGGCTGCAGTTTGCACATGAAGGGAGCCGTTCCCACGCAAAATGCAGTCCGATTGAACGTTTTGCGTGTTTTTGGATACGAAAGTGCAAGCCGATTCTCGGTTTCGACTGTCCTCCTGAATAAAGGTTTGTGGTCAGCACGTTGCCAAAGCCGTCGCCGACCGCTCGCATCGGAGCCAGAAGCCCCCTCGACGCGCAGGATCTAGCCAGCCGGTCCGCCCCCGCATCCAAGAAGCCCGGCACTCGCAGTCAGCCGCGCCGGCAGCAGCTCCGCGAGCTCCTCCACCACGTCCGCGGGACGAGTAACTTCAGAAACGCCACGAGCAAGGCGGTTGGTTGGCAGCTAGATCGTCGCTCTCAAGTCAACCGTCCTGTCACAACACCATACAAGTGAGGTCTCGAGGAAGGGCCTGCGCCGCAGCGGCAAAGAAGCTCCTGATGGAAGTTCTACATCGTCTTGTTCTGGTGCCACACCGAGCAGCCGGTCACCATTGCAGAGTGCCGTCGATGGTGTCACCAGCTCGCTTCCATGCCCACTTGTGGCCCTCAAACACAGCAAGAGAACGTGGAAGGGGTCCAGGAAGGTCAAGCCCTTGAGCCACAGCTTTGTCCGCATCGTCACGGCGCAAAACATTTGAGGAGGGTGGTCGTGACAAAAGCCAGTCAAACAACAAGTTGCCGGAGTCCAAGCCATGCTCAAAGCGCCTGCCTGGTCGTAGGAGTCGCGCCTGTAGAAGTACTTGCCGCCAGGGTCAAACTACCAACCAAGGTTGTCCAAGACCTGCGCCACAGGGAGGAAATGGTCGTACATTCTCGATCCCAGCCGCACGGACACGTCCTCGATCCAGACAGGGTCCCAAAACGCAATCCGATTCTCGGTTTGTCGTGTTTTGGTGCACGAAACGCACGATCCGGCTGCAATTTGCGCATGAAGGAAGCCCTTTCCACGGAAAGTGCAGTCCGATTCTCCGTTTTGTGTTTCGGTCAGTGAGTCAAGCCGAGCACTCTGGAGCATTCTCGGTAGCGTAATGGTCAAGGCAGCTGCGAATGTAGTTTTCTAAACATAAAGTTCGACCGTAGAGGGAGGAGGCCTAGAATGAAAAGAGACGGGCGACTCGTCAAACGAAACTATTGCCGTACAGACGCTCAGAAGACCATCCGCAACCAGCACTGCGACGAGGACGACCACCGCGACGAGAACGACAACTGGAGACCGCAAAGAGCCAACCAAGAGACACCGAGACATGACAGAAAAAGAACACCAGGAGACCACCACCGCACCAGGAGACCATCATCAGACGACCAGCGGGAGACGTGAATGTTATCCCCAGGCAGTGGCGGCTCCAGTGCCAGCGCGGAACTGCTTTCCTCCAAATACTGCCGCATTTGGGGAATTTACAATGATTCCAGGCCCCGGCGAATCATGCACAAAAAAAGGATGTCAGCTAAACCAACATGCACGGATGCATCCTGTGTAAATAACAGGACGCGGGGACCAGATTTGTTTGCAGCATCTACTGTAAACAATAGGACGCGGGGAGTCGTTTCACTGTGCGGGACAAACTCAATGCAAGAACCTCAGTAGTGCCACAGTATCTGGGAAACATGTGAAGATCGCCTTTTGTCCGCATGTCTGCCAGATACCAAACAGCGCGATCGAGCCTGTTTCTGAGAAGGCCGGCAAGTTACAAAACTATCACATGCCAAACCCGCCATCCTCACCACTAAGCATGCTCCTTTAGTCGCAGCAATCCTCATGTCAGATGCAGCTTTTGACCAACACGAGATCACGTATCGTATGGCGACGAAATCTTAATGTAGACGCAATGCGAGACAATGCTGTTGGGCAACAGCGAGCGGCGAGCACTGTCCCACCACGCATTTAAATTTAGACACAATAACAAACAGGAGCCAGACTAAGTACCATGCATATGTACAGGTCCTGTAGTGTGGCCCTGGAGAACATCATCTAGACTGACCATAAGAACATATACTAGAAATAACAGCGAGCCGCACGCGATCATTACGTCATTAGCATCCACGACACAAAGCTGCAGGCTCTGCCCCGTGGAGGCATTCACAACTACATGCAACAAGACCCCCGGCGCATACCCCTTCAACCACAAACCAAACAGAGTCGCCCCCAGCACCAATGGACCAATGCAAGCCGGGACTCGGCAAAAACGATGAATGTGATGTACCTGGGCCGGGGGGGGGGCGGGGGCGCTTTTGCAAAGGACCACTGTGCGTCACTTGGCAGCGCAGCCAAGATGCACAACGTAGAAAATCACGTAAGCGTGACTCACGTGCTCCAGCACTGGTCTCGCGTAGACACCCCAATTCCCGGCAAATGTCATCTCATACCTGTGTGTTCTAATCGGGTGCTATTCGGTGCAGCTGCGACATGAGACGGTGACTCAAGGCTGTCGTTCAAGTCCAAGCAGCATTGTGTAAATCGATCGGTAGGACGTCCCATAATGCTGCCAGACCCACAAACGCCACTCCGGGTCCTGTGTCTCGTCGCCAATGTAGTCCTGGAGCCTCGGAAGGGACGAAAGAAAGCAGCTCTCATTCTTCATGGCGAGAGAGGCGCCGGGGGATTGGGACCGGGATGGATTGGGTTGTACTGTGCTCCCAAGTCGAAGCCGACAAGTAAGCACCGCGCAGGTTTCCGATCAGCAAGCCTCCGGACAGCATACAAAGTCCGAGCAATGCCATGGACCAGCTCAAAGAAGGCAGAAATGAACCTGAGACAGCAAGGCCACACAAGAACTCGGCATTAGTCCGCGGAGGGACCGGGAAATTCAACGCCGATGAGACCAAGGTCTCTTGCTCTCTTGCTTCTCAATCCCTGATGAAACCCAGTTCTCCGCAGATCACGATTTTGCATATGCTGCCTGCATGCTGACAGTTGCAATGCCTTGCGACTTGCTGCTACACACAGCCTGACAAGGCTGCATGCTATGCACTATCCTGCGCATGCTCACCTGCCAAGCTCTGAACTTCCACATGTCAAAAGGACCTATAGATACCTACAGCACAGAAGGCTGTTGGGCAGGCGCTTGATCGTCCCCTCCAGAACTCTATGATGGCGTGCAAAGCGGGTCGAAGGAAAACGATGGAAGCAGGCTCTCGCTGTCCACGGAGGAGGCATTTCACCAGCACATCTTGGGTTCATGTCAAGGACAAGGAGCCGCATGCGTGGACCAGGACTCGCAGGCCTTGGGAGAAGACCGGCACAACGCATGCACAACTCGCCACACAGCTCTTTCGCCCGATCTCGCCTCGGAAAAGACGCAGCGCCCGAACGATGCGTACGACTCGAGCCTGAGTAGGGACCAACGGTCCGGTCGCTAAAGATGCTACGATCTTGTGCGGCAAGGAAGCGAGCTTCACCACCCGAAAGACTCGGAGCGTGGTTGCATTGTGGGCCGGTGATCCGGACAGAAGTGGGTCCAACAAGTACAAGTCGGTGACGCCGATGAGGACCAAACTGGCATCCGCCCAATTCCAGTAGTCACGAAAGTAGTCACAGCGCAGGCAGTAGAGCCGATAAACCAACTCAAGGCCGAACACCACCACGAAGAAGTGCTCCATCACCTGCACAGTTGCAGTTTCATGCCTCCCCCACGACGGGTCGGGTGCCTCTATCTTCTGCTTTCCGTCTGAGTCGGCGACATCAAGGACGGGTGAAGCATCGCACACGGAGAATCCGCCAGTCATCCCCAGGCTGGCTGCAGACTTGAAGCCCAGACACTCCAGATTCAGAGCCATTGCGAAAGCATTCCTCAATCAATGTGCACTGAACCGTACACTCTGCACACTTCCCAGCAGACAGCCAGTCGCGTAGAAGTTGAAAACTGCCGAGTGTCAGGAGCACGAGGACGCCAATGACGGTGTCGAAACGGCCCATCTTTTGTTCCTGGCCGGGGCTTTGGCTTTCTTGCTTTTGTTTAAGCTCCTTTTTCAGTTCGACTTCTGATTCTCTTAGGTTGAACAGCACTGAGTTGACAGAGACATGACGCAGACTATTTCTCGCTCCTCTCCGGTAACCCCCAACATTTCCGCTGCTGCCCACGAGTCGATCACCTCGAGGTCGCTGTGCCTGCCCCGGCAGAGTGCTTTCGACATCATACAGTCCGATCTTCTTCGTCCATCTTCGTCCCTCCGGTGGCCTCTTGTCAGACGGCCTCTTTCCGGCAGAGTTCTTGTCACTGTTGGCCGACTTCCTTCTGCTCTCGCTGTCGGAACGCGGCCTTCCCATGCTGACGTGCTTTGGGGAATGTTTTGGGCAGGTCTTGGTGAATGTGGTGAGTGGTGTATAGTCTGTATAGTGCAGGTCGGTCGTCGTACCTAAACCGGCTGCTTCATCGCATGGTGGCTCTTCGCAACAAGCATCGCTCTTACCACGCAGGCCTGTGCATCGCATACTCGGCAGCGGCCGTCCACGTGTCCTTTGATTCCCCAACCTGTGACAACCAACTTGTGAACGGCCAAGAGGGGTCCATTTTTCGGTTCACACGGTGGCTGCAGGCCTGAAACGACTGATTCTCGGGCGCATTCATAGACGTTGTCTGGGAGGTCGCCGGGCTTTGGGAGGTCGCAGGGCTTGAGCTTGCATACGCTGGCTGAGTGGTCTCCAGATTGTCCGGCACGGTAGGCTGGTGCGCATTCACGGATGCCATTGGCGAAAGTGTGCAGAACTCCTGCGGTACGGCGTTCAAGCTGAGACGCACAAATGTGGCCCAGGGCATGACCAGGGCAGCCTGCCCCTTCCCAGGATGCACGACCCCTAGAGCCTAGAGAAAAGCCCGAAGCCCCATTGGCCTTCGAAACCAACGGAGGCGCCTCAGCCAAAAAGTGGCGAATGTGTGGAAGCTCTGCGCTTCTTATCATTCTTGCGATACCATGCATGCTTGCGTCGTTAATGGACGTCATGCTGGGAGAGCACTGTTATCATTGCCAGGCGGGTCACTGTCACCAGGATCAGGTACTAGCATGAGGGCCATCCTTTCTGATCCTGTGATGATTGTTTGCCGGTAGCCTTGTTATGATCATTCTCTGCTTAGCTTCACCACAACTATCCCCCAAAAATTGTGGCAACACCATGGGATTCTCATGCCCGGTGTAAAGGATTACTGTGTCCGTGCGTTTTTTTGACGGAAATCGTGCGACGCTCATTTCGCCCTTTCACATCGCTCGCAGTCGCCAGTGTCCTAGCAGGCCCCCGCTGTACGTCTCATCAGGGTTCCTCTCAAATCCAAAACCAGAAACCGCTACTACCAATACTGCTACGATGACGACGACGGCGGCCGCGATGGCATGATGGCCATGTCTAGGTAGTTCCACACAAAAAGCGGGACTTGGAACGCGGCCACATCCTCCCCAAGGGCCAGCTTCAGAGGTGTGGCTTCCCTGAGAGAAAGCAGTTTGCACTGTGTTTAAAATTGTGTGACATCCTATCACCGAGTAGGGACGCATTCACAGACACACACAAGTAGCTGCACATCTCTTGTCTCCGTCGAGCTGAAGATGCACGGTTACTGTAACTGTGCCCTCTGAACTGCAGCACGCGCAGAAACGTGTCACATCTCTGCTGGCTAGCGGCCCGCTGAGAGAGCGCAGAAGTGCTTCCCGATGCTGCTCGACTGCTTTCCGCAACGCCTGCTGCTGGGTCTCTGCAGCGTGATACCTGGGCTGAGCTTGGCTTCAATAAGAACACGGCTTGGCATCTTTCCACAAGAGCTGACGAAAGCCTGCCAAGCAGCAACTCCTGGGTCTGAAGTAGCTCACTAAGAACTCGGTCGAGGCCTCCCAACCAACTCAAGCACACATGTGCCTGTTTCGCCAGACATGGAAGGAACACTCCAACCACAAAATTTGCCTTCTCGCAGTTCCATGCTGGTGGCCCCAAATTGCGGCAAGTATTGGGCAACCAGCCGAAGCAAAGACTGTGAAAAACATCTACATTCATCTTGTAGCCTGTTGTAGCCTGTCAGTGTCTTTGGCGGCTTGAACCCTACAGAAATCGGCCTCTCCTTCTTATCGGCTCTTCTGCAAATGTCTGACGGATCATGCGACAATACTTGGAGCGGAACGGGAGAGCTAGGAGCCAGGGCAAGGAAGAGCTGCTTCGTTTGACAAGAACTCATAGTCAAATCAGATGGTGCAACGTGACACTGCCCATTGAAGCATGCCTAAGCAAGAAGACAGCCCGCCCTTGCGTGGGGCTCGCACAGTGCTAGGGTCGCAAACGCCCAGCCAATGTTCGCCAAGCCCTGCGGTGTGAAATCCTCATCTTGCTTGAGCACGCAACGGATTAAGTCCAAAGCGCTGGGTTTCCTAGACAACAGATCTCAGTTGCAACTGCCTCGAGAGTGCATCTGAGGGGAAGACGTGCGCGTTGCGGCCAACCTCCTTGGCGATGCACTCCTTCGGCGGATCGCACAGTCCCTCTTTGAAGCCACTCGGGCCCGGCCATTTGTCACTGGAGCAGTGCGCAGATGCCATGTTGCATCTAGGCAGAACCTTCACATGACGAGGCCCGCACCAGTAACTTTCTCTCAGGACCTCGTCCCTGCAGTCAACACACCAGGTTTGCGCACTAGGGCATGCAGTGCCATGAAGATCACGAAGATCCAGCCTCAGGCTCTGCAAGCAGATGTGCCATGGCCCAGGCAGTGTTGGCAAGACCTCTCCATGCTGAGCTTCTTTAACCCTGGACTCTTTCTACAAACACATCTAGAATCCAGGGCGTGCGCCTTGTGCCTGAAAGTCCGGCAGCAGCTGCAGCGCGGTGCGGGCAATGGCAGTCACGAAGCCTCTCTGGTCAAAGCGGGCGACGGCGAGGCTCCAGGCCTGGATGCGGATGGCGGATGCGACATGATGCAAGTACCTCCGCCTCCGTAAGCACCAAAAAAAGCCGAGTGGCGACGTTGGAGAGGCCGTGACTGTCCAGCTCGTGCAAGCGCCCGATGGCCGATGTCCCCAGAGCCTCAGACTCTTCTCCGCTGCTCCGCTGCTCCGCTCCCGGACTCTGCGGCTCCGGCCTTGAGGCTTCTGTGCACGCCCGTCCACGCACGGCCACTCCAGGATCCACTTTCAAGGCCTCGCGGGCCATAGCCTTCAAAGTTGTCCGCCCAAGGCCCAACCTTCGCAAGTGCCCACCTCGTGCCAAATGCTAGAGTGCTGTGACACAAGAGAACCACAGAGCCCACGGAGGCAACACAAGACGGTTGAACCACTGCTACCGAGAAGCAATGCTTTGGACACCTCCTTTACATGTGGAATCTCATTGCTGGACGGTGACACCTCGCTTCTGGATCTCATTGCAATCACTATTCAGCACTATCTAACAGCGAACACACATCGTGCCCTGCAGCACCAGGTACTGTTGTTGCTGACGCCGCCGTGGCTGCCAGCTTTGCCAACACTGCGGTCAGGCGTTGATCGTGCCGGAGCTCTCCGCGATCCGTGCTTTTGGCAATACGATGCAATGCCACCACCGAGTGAACGACATCAAACTCCTGCAGGCCCGGCACAGGTCGGCAGTAGCGGCAGTCGGAGAGGGACACATATGCAAAGATTGATCAGCACAGCGTCATGCAGCGGAATTTGAGGAATTGCGGGGAAGCGAAAACACACTCTAGCCGTGTCTTTTTGGCGCGTTCGCCCCTTTACGTAGTTTTATGTCTCTTGCGGCATCGCGCAACCCTACTTGGTGTTAAAAAGCAGATTGAATAATGAGACCATCAAGCAGCAGCGCATGACGATCCCGACCTCCAGGTGCAGTTCAGCGGCATGGAGTATTTCCCGCGTCGTCCAACTCTGCGCGAGGTCTTTGCCCAAGCGAATCCGCGTGGTGGACTGCAGAAAAAACAGAACAGAAAGGAAGGCGAAGACGTTGCAAAGCTCAGGATCTGAAGCCGAGCTCGCATGAGAGCCGGCTGTGGGCCTCTGAATGCGGCGGCCTCCGAGGTTGGCCGAAGGTCGTCTCTCTGCTCTGACTCTGAGTCCTCTCACGCGGATTTTAACGGACGTTAAACGCGCCGCCTTCGCGCTCCGGCCGAGTCCTCTCCCAGCGGTCGTGTCCGTGGTGTCCGTCGTGTCCGTTCCGGCTTGCCTTTCTCCGGCGCGGGACGAAGTCGCGAACGAACTCCGGTGTGCAACCAAGGCACCTCCGCCCGAGTTCTCTCCGGTGGCACCGTGGCTCGCCCAGGCAGGAAGTTGGCCCACGGGTCGTTGGCTTCTTTGCCTCCAACACCGGTTTCTGGCCAAAGCTGTTTGTGAAACATTGAAGAGTTTGCTTAAACCAGCACGTGCAAACAGCGTCGTATGCAGCGTCCTGCCTGGGGACTCCATGCGCTCGGCTGCCGGCACATGCGGGGCTCTCGCGACTGGCACATCTTCAAGGTCTCCGTATTGTGCGTCCAGCGTGTCATCTGAGTTGCTGTCCGGGGGGGCAGCCTGAGACAGAAGGGTGCCAAACGAGCTTTGCTAAAGGTGCAATATATAGTACATTGTTGTTTTCGCGGCAAGTGGTAGCAGCAGTAGTAGTAGTAGCAGCAGCAGCAGCATTTGATGCTGTTGTTGCTGTTGTTGCTGTTGTTATTGGACGAGCAGTCGTTGTCGCAGTGGCGGCGGTGGTGGCAATCGTCGTCGTCGTCGTAGTAGTAGTAGTAGTGGTAGTAGTAGTAGTAGTAGTAGTAGTAGTAGTAGTAGTAGTAGTAGTAGTAGTAGCAGTAGCTTGCTCGGCGGGGGGGGGGGGGGCAAGATGCTGTACAGGCTTGCCCATCTTGCTGGTGGGGGGGGCGGGGGGGCTCCGCGCCCAATCTTGCAATCTTGCTTGTTGCTATTCCCATCCTCCAAACCCTAAGCCCTGTGCAAGATTACCATGCGCCCCCGCCCCCTCAAGATTGCGAGATTGCAAGACTACCATGCGCTTCCCCTGCCCCCTGAGCGGAAACCACTTTTGAAGATTGCAAGGTTTCCTGTTTGGCAACCTTGACCACCAATTTTGCAAACGCCGTGGACGTCCAAGATTTCTAGATTCTTAAGATTGTGTACTATCTTGACCCCCCACCAACATGGGCAAGCTTGGCAAGATGGGCAAGATTTACCAAGCTTGCAAGTTGACCAAGTTTGGTGCAACACTGATCGGCTCTGAATTCCCAGCACAATGTAGTGCTGGTAGTAGCGGTAGTAGTAGTAGTAGTAGTAGTAGTAGTAGTAGTAGTAGTAGTAGTAGTAGTAGTAGTACGAGCAGCAGCAGCAGCAGCAGCAGGAGTAGTAGCAGTAGTAGCAGTAGTAGCAGTAGTAGTAGTAGTAGTAGTAGCAGTAGCAGTAGCAGTAGTAGTAGTAGTAGTAGTAGTAGTAGTAGTAGTAGTAGTAGTAGCTGTTGTTGTTGGTAGTGTTGCAGCAGTAGTACTTGCAGCAGCAATAGTCATGCTAGTGCTAGTAGAAGGCAGTAACCACAGAGTTCCAGTCCCAGAAGCGCGTTCTGGTCGAAATGTGGACTCTGCTGAGCAGTGTCCGCCCTCTATGTGGAGCTCGGACTGGGACCCGTTGGTTCTCGGTAATGGCTCCGTCAAGGGCTCGGAGTCCTGCTTCTTCCCAGTTTTCGGGACTTCTTGCGACGGAACCCCGAACAACAAGACACAGGCCGCTCTTTTTGGGAGATCTGATAGGCCGGCTTCCAGAGATGCGCCAGAGCTTCTGGGTTCCATCGCGAAGGTGCACGACCTCATTGAAGCCGGATGCTTCCTATGCAAAGAACGACGTTTGGGTGCAGGCAGCAACCATGCCGGGGCACTGCCATCACCAGTGTCACCCCAAAAGCGGCCAGCGCCGAAGGATGTATCCATTCTGCTTCAGGAGTAACATGGCCGAAGACATGTGAAATTTCTTTGGCCTGGAGAACTAAAGGGGCTGGGATGGGCCCAGAACGGGGGCCATGTAGCTTTGAGAAACCAAGTCCATCTTAACCACTCGACTGTGACTAGACGTCTTAAGCTGGAACCTGGAATTGACTGTGGAGCAGGTTTTACTGCAATTCCACCCCTGCAACTCACCGGGATTGTCGCAGAGGTGCGAGCGGCTCAAATTTTTTATTTCATCTCGTTGGGGCATGGCCGCGCTCCGCCACACCGCAGATCTCCATCCAACCGCAGCCGCCTGCAGGCGGAACTTGCAGAGAATGCTCTGGCTGAGCACGGCCGCTGTCACCTGCCTCGAGCTGTCTAAGCAGCTTGTGCAGGTGGTGGATAATAGTCCGGCGGCCGCGCGTCCCTGACACCCAGATTGACATGACATGCCCGATGCTGAATCGACCGGTAGAACTCACAGCCTGATCGCCGGAGGATAGTAGTATGGCGGTGCAGGATATGCAGCACCTGGCAAAACCAGGACTGCTGGGACCACTCGAACGTGTCCTATGTGGCAGGCACCCCAAGGTGAAGGAGGTGGTCGCCTCGGACGTCGCTCTCAGAGTGCCGAGAAAAAATGGACAAACTCTCAAGGAGCCGGCGCAGTCCGGTACGGATAGCTTTCCTGAGCACAGCGCAGACACGTGTTATCTGCGTCGGACCGTCAATGTAGCTCCGTAAGGCGCGAAAAGCTCGAGCAGAAGAATGGAACACGAAGGATCTCGCCGGATGTGGTGGGCAAACAGGTGAGATCGATGAAAGCTGTATTGCCCCAGATCCACTGAGCATCGACAGGCTTCGGTTCTCAGTTTAAAGCACCTTCAACGGGCGAAAGGGCTCGTGGTTTCCGACCACGGTTTCGGCTGTCACGGGGGAATGCCACGGACTTAAGTCGGGGCGGTCGCCGGAAACCTGGCACCCACATGGCGAGGCGGAACTGCGGAAGCCCGCAAACATGCGCAGAATCTGCTCACGCAACTCTCAGTGATCGGCGTCACCGTCAGAAATCCAGCTAGGCTTGCTGTTTCCCAGCTCATCAAGCTCCCCCTGAACAGGGCAGACTCTTGACGGACCAGACACAGCGCTCCCGCTTGCGCACAGTCTGAGGCAGTGACCGAGTTGCCGAGCCTGCAGGACAGGCACTCTCACTAATCTGATGAAGGCTGCGGAAGACTTGTCCGCAGTCATGTTGAATGAAAAGGCGATGGACGGGGTCCCGGGGTTTCCCGGCCAGCCTCCTCTTCTTCGAAAGCTCATCGTTGTCGTCGCCTGCTTGTCTTCAAAAAAAGTCCCAAGTTGTTCGATTAGCTCGTCTCCACGGCACTCATCGGACACGCCACATTCCATCATGTGAAGCCAGAGCACCTTCGCGAGTCTTCCTCGGACTCATTCGACTGCAGATAAAGCTTGTACATTGCTAAGAGTAGCTGCTGAACAACAAGGGTGTTGAAGCGCCAGTTCAGTTGAGTTCAGCGCTTCAGTCTCTGTGGCCCATTGCCGGCTGCGGCCTAGTGCCACACAGTGTGGAAGAAGCCTTCGGTCCATATGCTCAAGTCAATTCCGAGTCGGATGCCTTGTTCTCGTCTCCTTGCAAGCACTTCGTATTGCTTTTCAAAAGCTACGAGTAGCCCAGCCGCCCGCTGCCTTCGCCTTCAGGCTTCTTCTTTTTCCTGCTTTTTGCCTCAAGGTGCAGCAAGGTCGTGGAATGTGTGATTCACATTGCTATGTTGTCCTGTGTCTTGGCCCCAAACTCTGCTCGGCTTTGTGTGGTCTCCGTGGCAGAACCTCAGACTTCGCAAATGCCTGCTGACAAATCCTCTGGCTTGGCAAAGGCTCTGGCCGGCATTTTATTGCGTTGTAACAACCCTTGGGCGAATGATGAAAAATGCAGGTGGCGCCTCAGTGAAAAGGAATTCCCCAACCAGCTCCGACAGGCGGTGGATCGAGCTTCGAACATTTCCCACTTGCATGCAACATTGCGCCTGAGACGTGAAGCGATGACATGACGCATTTGCGACGTGTACAACAGGTGGTCAGGCAGTCATCTGCCTATGGAGGTAAAGCCGCCATCTGCCTTCTTCGGCAGGATCTGCAAGGGGCCGTGGAGCGCAGAGATGGGCATGGCATGTTCTCCATGCATGTGCTTGCACCAACTTAGGACAAAAAAATTGTTACACCGGCACAATCTGGACTCGACCACGCTAGACCTTGCACCGACCTCTTCAACACCGTTCACGTAAACACAGTCAATACTAACCTGAACTTAGCAGAATCTCAGGAGACAGGACCTGCGACCCTTTGACATCCCCTGACCCTTCACCACGCAAGCGGGCATGTGCGGCCAAACCTTTGCTGGCCGTGAGTGGAACGACCTACCCAAATCCGGCACCTCTTTCAGCTCTTCCTCCGTATGATGCTCGTAGAGCTTGAAGTTTGCCTCTAGTCCTGACATTCACAGCTGCTTGCGAGCCTCATCAGAGGCTGCCCATCACTGCTGAGGCCAAAACGCTCATCTCTCTCTATGGCTTCAGGACCTCCGCCACACGAGAATCGAGGCAGGAACCATGCGGGAAGGCAACTTGGCGGCTCGCTTTTGTTTGCGGCCGCTTTTGCTTTTGCGGCAGCCTCAGTGCTACCAGTGCTACCAGTGCTACCAGTGCTAGTGCTTCAGCTTTTTCTTGAGCTCACGGTGTCTTGCCGGGCCGGGCTGCCGCTGAGGCCTCCGCCTTTGCCTTTGCCTTCGCTTCTGCCTCCTTAAGAACAGCCACAGTGCCGACCACCGAACGACCGAACGGTTAGCTTGATATTCTAATCCGTTTCTGGTGGGTGGCAAAGAAGATGTAAAAACACTCTTCTTGCTGCATCAGCGAATCCACACGGACTGGGCTTGGACAGGTTTGTGAGAACTCAGAGCAAAGCCGGGCAGAAACTGGTTGGCTCTGCAGAAAACTCACCAAATTATATTTGTTAATTAGTCTATGTCTATCTCTGCATAACCTCGACCCAACACTTTGCTCGCTGCAGGCATTGCCTGGCTCAAGTGCTTCACTGCATACCCCCGTGACAGGAGTATTAAATTATACGCGATTTCGGATGCGCACGTGACGCAGAGTTCCGGCAGGTTCGATCCATGCTTAAAAAGGGGGCCTACGACAGCCACTCAGACACGGATTCACGATGCTTCAAGTCCGAGAACGTAATGTCGGGATCTCGGCCTCCAGGAAAAGCAAGCTGCTGCAACTTTCAACGCGGCTGGCAAGTTTGCCCCAGACCGTGACTCAGGCCCGAACTGTTGAAGGCTTAAGACTGGGCGCCGTGTGCCTGCAATCTCCAGGTCCAGTCGTCATAACGAATGCACACAGTGAAGAACATTTTTGCCAGCAAAGAAGAAACGACACAACTGGATGGACAGACAGACAAGAAAGCGGGCAGCGAAAACTCGATTGATGTAGATATACACAACCAACAGATTCAATAGAAAACTTGAGGCAGTCAAAGATGTGCATATGCATACATGAATGCGCATGCAAAAGACACGAGCACACACACGCACACACAAACACATACATACACACGCGCACACACACACATGCATACGGACGAACTTTTTGATGAGCACACGTATACATGCGCAAAGCGCTCGAAGTTGTATGCAGGGATGAGTGTTTGGCATGTGCACATTCATGTGCGGCATTTCTCTATCCGCTTGCTTGCTTGCATCTAGCATGTGACGACACGAGTTGAATTTGTTCCATCCATTTGTGCATCCACCCACCCGCTCGCCCGCCCACCTACCCACCCACCCACGCATGCATGCACGTTTGCTTGCATCTTTATGTGTCTACATGTTGAGCAGCTTGTCCCAAACAGGCCATGTGACAAACGCTTGCATCGCTACCTTGTACGTTGACCGGCCTTCCCCTACCCCTATGTCCGCACGCATGGAGGACAGGCGCAACTGCGGAAATACGCAGTGCGGACGATTTATGCATGCACACACACGGATACATACAGACACACAAACCTCGACAGATATGCTTTTAGATAGAAGCTGGTAGAGAAATGTGCCTACCTTCACGCGGACCATGAATGGAGGTACTGACTGGCACTACATTATACCACTGTATAAATATGTATTCATGCATACGTGCATCTATGCTTGCACATGTACCCGTACAGCTGCATATGCACATCGATGCATGCATGCATGCATGCATGCATGTATGTATCATGTGTACCATCCATGTGTGTATGGATTTGTTTCAGGTGTACATATAGATAGATACAAGTAGATACTGTAGATAAACAGGATAGACAAGTTCTGAGATACAGAGAGACAGGGAGGAGCGAGGAGAAGGAGACGGAGGGACGGGGCAAGTCCGAGCCTGGAGGATCTGGATGCAGCTCTCCTGGCGATTCTGGGTTGCGACGGCCAGCGGCGTCTGGCCCTGGGAATTGGGCTGGGAGACCTGAGGAAAGTCATCATACTTTGACGATGTCTGACCAGAGGCCATAAGACATAAAATGCTGGCATGTCATGCTCTTCTCCCAGGCCATGTTGCATTGGCTCCAACTTTGAGCAGGTACTCCAGCAGCTCCTGCAGACCGTGTGCTATCCAGTGCTTACCAGGCCGCACGCAAACGCAAACTCTTCGACCTCCAGCGACACGATTTGCCAAGAAGCTTGCTGCTTTACTTATGCCGTGTGCACTCCACTACGAGAACCCTGCTGGACCTTGCGTCCGTAGCCAGCTGCATAGTGCAGGCCACCTTGTCTGGATCATGCTTGCTAGACACTGCAGCGCCCAGAAATGCTTCCGCTTCGCGCCAGATTCTCCGCCAGAGTGCTGTTGCCAGAGCTGTCCACTGCATAAGGATTGGCACGGCTGTCCTTGTTGCACGACATGCTCGCCCCGCTCCCAAGGACTGAAGCGATCTAAGCCGAGTGTCCAAAAGAAGCTTCACAACAGCTATCCGGTTGGCTCCAATTGCGTAGCCAAGAGCGGTGATGCCCTGCTTGCGGCCATTTCCCCGAACACAGCATCAGAAGTTCTGCAGGGACCCGCATTTCTTTGCCTTGTGGTCCTGGGAGTCGAGCGGCTTCTTCTTGTCCAGGAAGTCCTGAAGCTGTGCTGCGAAAGGACTGCAGCTTGGACCTTACGCAAGTCTCACTCCTGCACTGCCTTCAAATCTCCGTTCTTGGCGGCCTGGCTGCTCGCAGCAAAGTAGCAAATGACAGCATGCGACCCAGCTGAGTGCTATAGGTACGTGCCAACACCACCAACACATGGCCTCATGCAGGGTCAACGCTGTCTCGTCAATCCTGGGCCCACCCATGATCATAGCACGAAACCTATCACACACATGGACCACCGGAGGAAGGCGGGGCACTTCTTCAGGACCGGCTGCAGCTCTGACGGAAGACCGCCCATCTTCTGGCTGATTTTCAACATGAGCTCTTCGTCCTCTTTAAAGAAGCTCTCGGACATCGGAAGAGAAAGCGCTACATCATGACCTTCGGACACGGTGCTCCTGGTAGTACTTCATGGCAGCCTCCATGCCGTTCTTCTTAATGTCCTCGAAGACGCTGGCCTCGTGACAGTAAGGTGCCTCAGGGCCTCAGAGCTCAGAAGGACCGAGAAATGCCGAGAGCCTGGCCAGTTCCGGGTCCTTCTCCAGAGACTTCACGCGGTCCGCCACCGGGGCGTCGCCGTTCGAAAGCCTGTCGCCGCTCGAGCTCTTCGTCTCTCTTCCCTGGAACGGCGCTCAAGTGCTGCTTGGCAACTTCGTGTTGTAGTGCCTGGGCTTTGGGCGGGTGCCCCAGCTGTATGGGGCAATCGGATGTTTAGAAACTCCTCAACCAGTAGGTCTACGTACGTCCACGTCCATCGATTGAAACGAACTGGACATACTGATCTACTAAACCGAAGGGCTCGGCGATGGCCTGAGTCTGCAACCAGCCTGGAAGGACATGCTCACCATCAGAAACTGCCGTATCATGTTGTAGCAGTGTCGACAAATTCGTGCCTCGCATGGCTTCCGGATTTTTGGCAAAGTTCTGCAGGGCCTTTGCAGTCTCCGGATTGCCTGGGTGAGCAACAGACAAAGCAGCTGCCGAGTGATGGATGGCCCTGTGCCATGCTGTTGTGCGCACGACGGGAACGAGTTACGCTCGCGTTGCGTGGCGGGCCTTCCACATAGGCCTTCACCTCTGCCCAGGTGTTGTCATCAATGTCCGGGAGGCGTGCGATCTGCATGGTGGTGCCATCCTTGCCACGACGGGCTGCAAGGAATTGCGGGGAAGACGAAGTTGCGCCGTTTCACACGCTGAACTGAGGAAGGGTCGCTGATCTTAAGAGTCTCAGTAGGAGCCGTCGCAGTCTCGGCCATGATGATCCTGCTCAGGCGGGCTTCCGGGCTGACGACCCATCACAGGTGCAGAGCGCAAAGAGCATGGTCGCCAACTCTGGGTCTCTGGGCGACTGGACAGCGTGGCTGAATCGATGTGAGCCGTGTATATATGTCTGAGGGCACTTCAGACGTTGCATGACAATTGCAAACTCCCCTCGTAAAAGCGACATGAACCTCGCCGCCTCGGGAAGGGATCTGCTGTCGCTAGATTGCGAGCTGTTGAGCAAAATTGCTTCGGAGGCAGACTCAAAGATAGGTCAGGTGAAATTTCAGCTGCGGCTCGTATATACACAAGAGCCCACCTTCTTCACCTTTTCTGCGTCCTCGACGGCCGTGTCCTCCTTGTCGGCCTTCTCAGCCTTCTCTGCCACACTGAACCCAGGCGGTTCTTCGGCTTTGCCGCCCAACTCGGAACTAAGAAAGGAGGGCAGAGTGCGCCGAGGCTGCGGACGTCCGTTAGTGGCTATCTAAGGAGTCTAGCAACACAACAGCCACAGGCCTCCATATATGGGTCGCTGCCACGGGCAACAACTCCTTGGCTGCACATGGTGCTGCAGCTAATGCGTGCGAATACGCCATGCATCTGAAAGACTCTGTCGTTGCAGGCAGCACACTTTCTGCAGCCGCCAGGCTCGAATAGATAAACAACAGGCCTATTATTCTGACAGTCTGTCCTCTCTGCTGCTGCAATGACAGACAAAAGAAGGAAAAGCCTATCCACATGATCTCTGCATTGGCTGTTTATGCTAGAGATGCGCCATCGAGTGACTAATTGTATGGAGCTTTGAACACTACTTGTCTAGGTATGACGCCCTGGAATGTAGAAACAAGCTGGTCGACTGAACGGGCTGGTCGGGTTAATCCACACGGCTGGAACGGAGCATGTCTGGTCCGAGTTTTGCATGCATGTGAAAACAACCTCTGAAGTCGGAGCCAACCGGAGACGTCAAGTCGCGCGGGCTCTGCTGATGAACACTTGGTCGAAACCCAGAAAGTACTCATCATGGCAGCAGTCAATCTTGGAAGAACGGTCAGCACAGCACTTTCCCGCGTGCGCCAACGGCCGTTGGGCCTAGTACTGAAGCGGCAGCCATGTAGGGGACACCCCCCAAGGCGACATCAACGAAGCGTGTGCCATGTCGTCCACTCGGGTTGCAAGCATACAAAGCCCTTAGCGCGAAACTTTATCAATTACTGTAAGAGGTCTGGGTGCAAAGCTAAACGCTGCTCCGAGGGCTAGGCAACTAAACACAAAGCCAAGCCGCCCTGGCAAACTGTTCATAAAAAAGAGGTGACAGTCAACGTCCACAGAATCTCTTGGAGACCTCTCTGAACGTGTTCTGAAAACCTCACTGCACAAAACTAAGTTGTAAACTAGTCTGCCCGAGTGACATCGAAAACTACACCGGCCCGTTAGGAAGATGGACAAGTACCTGCAGCCACCTGCAGCGAAAGACAGCAAAGTACGGACGCGATCGAATGTGGGGTAGGAGCAGCAGGAGTTGTAGGAGTAGCAGAGTTTAGTCGGGGTAGTAGGAGTCGTGGGAGTCGCAGAACGAGCTTGTAGTAGCGGTCGTCGTCGTCGTCATCGCCATGTCGATGGTGGTACCAGTAGCAGGCGTCGTAACAGCAGTCAGTGCTGCTGTTTAAGTAAATGTAGTAGGACCAGCGGGAATGAAGGTGCAAATAAAGGCGATAGGAATATGCCTAGGGGTACCAGCAGCAGCAACAGCAGCAGCAGCAGCAGTAGTTGTGGTAGTAGTAGCAGCAGTAGTTGTAGTAGCAGCAGCAGTCTGAATAAAGTTCTGCTAACAGCTAAGCAAAGCCCCAAGCTAAACCCTAGTTCCCAAAAAGCCTACACCCGAAGAGCAGTAACCCTTAAACTGTTATCAATACGTCCAAACGACATGTTTGTCGCTAAACTGCTGCTAAACTCTACAAACACCTTTAAAGTAGATGTTGGCCGGCTAACCCCAAACCGTGAAGGGAGATGCCCGAGATGCTGGTCGCAAAAACCTAAACCCGAAAGAGAAATGATGACTGGCAAACCCCCTATCCACAAAAAGTATGTTGGGTCGGCAACCCCGAAGCCCTGCAAGGAAATCCTCAAGACTACGATGTGATGTTGGTTGGCAAACCACCCAAACCCTACAAGAATTTCAGCCTAACAGCAAACCCAAACCCTACAACGGAAATTTTGGGTGGCAAACCCTGCACCCACGTGGGTTGGCAAGCCCCAAACACCCAACGAAAGATGTTGGTTGGCAAAACCTACCCCGAACCCGAAAGGAGAATGTTGGTTGGCAAGCCCCAAACGCCAACAAAACAGATTCTGGCTGGCTGGCAAGCCGTAAATCCTGAAAAACTGACAAATATCTCTAAACTCTACCAGGGCAGGTTGGTTGCAATCCCTACGCCTTGAAAGTGGACGTTGGCTGGCTAAGCCCAAACCCGAGGGGAGATGTTGGATGGTTGGTTGGTCGGAGGGCTGGCTGTCTGGCTGGCTGGCTGGGCAATGCGTGGCCCGCTGGCTGGCTGGCTGGTTGGCTGGAAGGTTGATTCCACGCCAGAAAAACGTTGTGCTGGTTGTCAAACCATCATGCTGAAAAAAACATGTTGGCCGACAAGCCCAAGACGCCAACCCCATATAGCCGGACGTTGCGCAAAACATTCCTACACCCTAAAAGGAAACCCTAAACCCTGAAACGAGCAACATTAACCCTAGCAAGCGATGCTGGTTAGCAAAGCCTACACCGTGGAAAGCAAACCCTAAACCCTAAAACGAGCTGTTGCTGGGTTGGCCGAGCCCAAACCCTCAAAGGAACAACGGTTGGCACACCCTCAAGCCGCAAAGTTGGCAAACGAGAGCGGAGAGAGAGGGAGAGAGACACAGAGAGAGACAGCGAGAAAGAGAGAGAGAGAGAGAGAGAGAGATGCATCTTAAAAAGAATGCAGCTGCACCTGCCCGACTTTCATGCACCTGTCCAGCCCTTCATTCCCCAAATCCGCCCAGCTCCTCCTGAAATCCATTTTGCGTGGGGCCTGGCTCTGCGATCAAGCTTAAACTGGTGCCGCTGTTCAGCAGCTCTGAGATCTCTTGGCTTCCAAGAGCTCAACCCGACACTTTGCTCGCTGCAGGCATTGCCTGGCTCAAGTGCTTCACTGCATACCCCCGTGACAGGAGTATTAAATTATACGCGATTTCGGATGCTCACGTGACGCAGAGTTCCGGCAGGTTCGATCCATGCTTAAAAAGGGGGCCTACGACAGCCACTCAGACACGGATTCACGATGCTTCAAGTCCGAGAACGTAATGTCGGGATCTCGGCCTCCAGGAAAAGCAAGCTGCTGCAACTTTCAACGCGGCTGGCAAGTTTGCCCCAGACCGTGACTCAGGCCCGAACCGTTGAAGGCTTAAGACTGGGCGCCGTGTGCCTGCAATCTCCAGGTCCAGTCGTCATAACGCATGCACACGGTGAAGAACATTTTTGCCAGCAAAGAAGAAACGACACAACTGGATGGACAGACAGACAAGACACCGGATGGGAGAGTAGGCAGCGAAAACGGCATGTACCGAGATCGATCGACCGATGTATATAGACCAATTGAAAATTTAAGTCAACCCGAGAAGTGCACATGCACACATGCATGCACATGCAAAAACCAACGAGCGCACACAGACACGCACGTAGATATGTATCACGTGTATATATATATATATATATATATAGATGCGTCTGTATACCCACACACGTACTTTTCATGAACACACATACAAACCGGTCGAAGCTGTATGCACGGATGCATGTGCTGCATTGATCTTTCCGGGGCCGTCATGCATAGATTCATGAAACACTCATAGAACTCCAAAGGGTGAGAGCGAGATCAAGCTGACGTACGTCTTTGCAGCCGTCTGCACGGCTCAAATAAAGCTCGAATCCTAGCGTGGCATACGAGTCAGACATCTGGACCCGCCCGACAAGCCCTGATCTGGTTCCTACACCAACCCGGCAAGGAAGGCAAAGCAGTCGACCTAACGGCAGTACATGCCCCCGTGCAGCGCAGTCGGCAACGTATCCGACATGGCTGCTTGCATGCATCTGGCTGTGACGACACGAATTGAATTTGCCTGCCTGGCATCGTACGTACATGCGACAGATACATCCATCCGTGCGTCCACCCACCCGCCCGCCCACCCACCCACCCATGCATGGACGATTGCTTGCATCTTGTCTTCATGTGTCTACATGTTAGCAGCTTGTCCCAAACAGGCCATGTGACAAACGCTTGCATCGCTACCTTGCACGTTGACTGACGTTTCCGTATGTCCGCATGCATGGAGGACAGGCGCAACTGCGGAAACAGGCAGTGCGGACGATTTCTGAATGCACGCATGGATACAGGAAGGCACACAAACCTCGACAGATATGCTGGTAGATAGAAGCAGGTAGAGAAGTGTATGTATGGAGGTACTTACTATCTGGTACTACATGTACAGATCTATGTGTACATCTATGCATGTGCACGTCGATGCATGTAATCAGCGCGTGCGGGCTCAGTGGCCGCAGATGGCCATGCGCTGGATTGCGCCGATTGCGCTGGAATGCGCCGATTGCGCTGGAATGCGCCGAATGCGTTGGAATGCGATTGCGCCGAATTGCGCCGTTTGCGCCGAATTGCGCCGTTTGCGCCGATTGCGCCGAATTGCGCCGATTGCGCTGGAATTGCGCTGGAATTCTGCCTACAGCCTGGCACACAGGCAATATACTAGCCTGTGGCTGTCGCAGCCTAGTTGCGACCTTGGTTTTGCAGCCTGCGATTTCCGGGCAGTGCCTGTCGCACCAGGTTTTTGTGGCTCATTGCTGGCAGCAGTTCCCGCACTCCTGCGATTTCTCTTCAACTGTCAGTCAGAGAGAGTTTTTACATTTCACGTGTTAATTCAGCGGATTTCTTAGCGAACGACCACGAATCTCGACTCAATTGACGTGCTCTTGTGCGTGCACCCGGAATTTTACGCGCACTTCGGAACTGTTTTGGGTTTGTTATTGTGTCTTTGCTCTTCTGAAAGTCTTCTGAAATCTGAGACTACCGACCGATTCATGAGTCAGAACCCTGGCAGGTCTTGAGCTCCGAGGGTGGGGCCTTGGACTCTGATGGGGCGGGGCGCCCCTGATTTTTAAATCCGAACCCTTACGGATCCTTGAACTCCGAGGGTGGGGCTTTGGACTGATGGGGCACCCCTGATTCTTAAATCAAAGCTTTGACAGATGTTGAACTCCGAGGATGAGGACTTGGACTGCTTGAGCGCCCATGATTTTCGGATCACCGCCTCTTAGTGAGCTTGAACTCCGGGGGTGGGGCCTTGGACGCCCCTGGTTTTTTTAAATCAGAACTCTTACAAATCTTGAACTCCGAGGGTCGGGCCTTGAGTTGATGGGGCACCCCTGATTTCTAAATCACAACCCTTACAGATCTTGAACTCCGAGGGTGGGGCCTTGGACTCTGATGGGGCGGGGGCGCCCCTGATTTTAAATCAGAACCCTTACCGATCCTTGAACTCCGAGGGTGGGGCTTTGGACTGATGGGGCACCCCTGGTTCTTAAAGCAAAGCTTTGACAGATGTTGAACTCCGAGGATGAGGATTTAGACTGATGGAGCGCCCATGATTTTCAGAGCTTGAACTCCGGGGGTGGGGCCTTGGACGCCCCTGGTTTTTTTAATCAGAACTCTTACAAATCTTGAACTCCGAGGGTCGGGCCTTGGGTTGATGGGGCACCCCTGAATTCTAAATCACAACCCTTACACATCTTGAATTTCCGAGGATGGGGCCTTGGACTCTGATGGGCCGGGGCGCCCCTGATTTTTAAATCAGAACCCTTACAGATCCTTGAACTCCGAGGGTGGGGCTTTGGACTGATGGGGCACCCCTGATTCTTAAAGCAAAGCTTTGACAGATGTTGAACTCCGAGGATGAGGACTTGGACTGATGGAGCGCCCATGATTTTCAGATCACCGCCTCTTAGTGAGCTTGAACTCCGGGGGTGGGGCCTTGGACGCCCCTTGGTTTTTAATCAGAACACTTACAAATCTTGAACTCCGAAGGTCGGGCCTTGGGTTGATGGGGCACCCCTGATTTCCAAATCACAGCCCTTACAGATCTTGAACTCCGAGGGTGGGGCTTTGGACTCTGATGGAGCGGGGCGCCCCTGATTTTTAAATCAGAACCCTTACAGATCCTTGAACTCCGAGGGTGGGGCTTTGGACTGATGGGGCACCCCTGATTCTTAAATCAAAGCTTTGACAGATGTTGAACTCCGAGGATGAGGACTTGGACTGATGGAGCGCCCATGATTTTCAGAGCTTGAACTCCGGGGGTGGGGCCTTGGACGCCCCTGGTTTTTTAATCAGAACTCTTACAAATCTTGAACTCCGAGGGTCGGGCCTTGGGTTGATGGGGCACCCCTGATTTCTAAATCACAACCCTTACACATCTTGAATTTCCGAGGATGGGGCCTTGGACTCTGATGGGCCGGGGCGTCCCTGATATTTAAATCAGAACCCTTACAGATCCTTGAACTCCGAGGGTGGGGCTTTGGACTGATGGGGCACCCCTGATTCTTAAAGCAAAGCTTTGACAGATGTTGAACTCCGAGGATGAGGACTTGGACTGATGGAACGTCCATGATTCTCAGATCACCACCTCTTAGTGAGCTTGAACTCTGAGGGTGGGGCCTTGGACTCTGATGGGGCGGGGGCGCCCCTGATTTTTAAATCAGAACCCTTACAGATCCTTGAACTCCGAGGGTGGGGCTTTGGACTGATGGGGCACCCCTGATTCTTAAAGCAAAGCTTTGACAGATGTTGAACTCCGAGGATGAGGACTTGGACTGATGGAGCGCCCATGATTTTCAGATCACCGCCTCTTAGTGAGCTTGAACTCCGGGGGTGGGGCCTTGGACGCCCCTGGTTTTTTTTAATCAGAACTGCTGGAGTGAACCAGCAGGTTGAGTAGAGGATGCAAGTGGAGTGATCAGGTCCCCTGCAAAACTCAACCCAGCCATAGCTCACACAAGGCGGAGATTTTACGCACAAGAAGAAAGCAAGCAAAAAGAAGTCTGTGCTACTTGGGCTTGGCACCTACAGATATGGTACATGTGTTGTTAAAATGTCATGCTCAAGGCGTTCTGTGCTTGGGCCTAAGAGCAACAAGGAAAAAGATTCCGCATGTACACATAGCAAAGGCTTGCAAACGAGGCATGCACTTCAGCACTCCTCCTTCGCAGCCCCGCCAGGGAGTTGCGACCTACTTGCTACTGCAGGTCCAACCCGTCAGGGTGACGACACACCTACCCTGAACTACCTGGCAAAAGCTGGGCCAACTGCCCTCACTATGCGAGGGCTCTCAAGGCACCTCGTGTAGGAAAAAGACACAGCTACGGATGAGCTCACTGAGAGATCCAACCCGTTAGGGTGGAGTAGTTCCTACCCTGTGCTGTGCTGGGTGTGGTCTGCAGCGCTGCCGTGGCACTGCTGGCACACTTGAAACTCAACAAACCTGTGCGAGTGGGCGAGCGTGGAACAGGTCTTAGTGCGGTGGAGCTTGGTCCCTTCGGGGGTTGCAAAGTAACGCGTTGGTGCTCCACCTGCCTGCTCACGCGTGCGAGTTGTTTGTGAGGGACGGCGTCTGGGCGCTGCAGCAACAGACTGCGAGCTTGCTGCCTCCTCACGTGCAGAGATCTCGGCCTGGATGGCCTGCGCAGTTTGATCTCGAAGGCGCTGTAACTTGCGCGCCTTGCGGGGGCTCAGAGACAACACGGGTGTCCCTGCCTCTCGGCGGGAGATGATGCCTTGAAGGCACCACTTGAAGAACTCCCACACTGCAATGAAGCAGATACCAATGCAGATGATGGATACTGCCAACATCAAATCTGCATCAAGCGACACGGGGAGAGACAAGTCTTCTTCCTCGTCCGTTGTCTGGCTGGCAGCACCTACGACCTGAAAGAAGGCGAGCAGGACAGCGAAGGCACTCAGCTGCAGGTCTTGCTGCGCCACGGTCCCAGTGCCCACAGCTTGAGTTTCACTGTAGGCCTGAGCTTCCGCCCGGCGAGGTACGCCATGCTCGCGCAAACCCCAGATGGCTGCGAGCTCAAGGATCCTCGCAGATGGCAGCGCCTTCGTCAGAAGATCTGCGGCCTGCTCAACTCCTGGGCAATAGACAGGGATGATCTCACCAGACTCATACTGCTCTCGAAGGTAGTTGGCGCGCACCCTTAGGTGGCGGGTTCGCCAAGACCCTTGGCCGATAGCGATGGCCAGTGCAGACTGTGAGTCAACCCTCAAAGTCTTGTCGAAGCTCGAAACCCCGAACTCGCTCAGCATGGCCTCTGCTGACTGAAGGGCAACTACAGCGTCAAGTCCAGCAACAAGCTCGGCTTCTGCGGTGCTGAGGGTGACAAAAGACTGTCGTGCTGAACGCCAGCACACCGGCGACCCGTGAAGGAAAACCACCCACCCCGTGTGAGAACGATTCCCTTCCGGTGCATAGCTGGCATCACTATACGCGATCAATCCTGTGTCATCCGCATCAGCGGTGAGAGCCAGCGCCTTGGTACGCTGCACATACGCAAGGGCCTTCTCTGCAATGCGGATGGCTCGTTGCGGCGCCTTCGTGCTGAGAGAAGCAAGCACACAAGCAGTGAAAGCTAAGTCAGGCCGAGTGCGTTGGCTTAGCCACACGACTTCTCCAGTCAGCCTCTGTGCTGTTCGAACGGTCTCCTCGGTTGGGGACTCGTCCGTCAGGAGAGTGTCAAACGAAACAAGGTCACGCGGACAGGGGACCTTACCTAGTGCAGTGGGCTTCACGTCGTTGAGACGCAGCAGCTCTTCTGCGTAAGCCTGCTGGGACAACACAAACCCGGAACCTTGCACTAGGATTTCAACCCCTAAAAACCTCAGCGGGTGCTCTGCGGTGGCAAGTGCGAGAGGCGTCGTCTTCCAGATGCCTTGGATGGCCGTGGCCAAGGCTTCGATTACCTCTTTACTGCCTGCCAGCAAAAAGTCGTCAACGTAAGTGAGCAACCCTCCTACGACTACCCCGTCAGAGGTGCGAACAACACGCCACCAGTTTGGGTCCAACCTTCCTTGCTGGAGCTGCAGTTCAACTCCGTCAACAACACACCTCAGCGCCCGAAGTTGGCAGTCTCTAAAGTCCGACCAAAGCTTAGGCGACTCCCTCAACCCGTACACAGCGTGCGTGAGGATCCAAAGCTCCCCTTCCTCTGCCAAACCTAGTCTCACTAGCAACCTAGGCGGTGTGAGAGCAAACACTGGAAAACCTCTGCCTTGCGGGATTGGGGTCAACAGAAAAGCTGAGGTGACATCTAGAGACCCGATGCACCAATTCCTCTTGGAGCTGATGATTACAAAACAACGGAGTGTCTCTGCAGCAGCACCTGAAGCGTATACTTCAGACCCTGTGCCGGGGGCGTGGTTGCCACAAGCGACCAAGCGAGCCTTGCGTTTGTGGTAAGCTTGACCCTTCCGGGTAGCGAGGGCAGCGTCACCCTCAGAAGGGTCTGGTGGCTTGACTGTAAACACAAACTTAGACGGAACTACCTTCACTTCCTTACGCCTAAGCCAACCTCCCGAACGGACCTCTGCAGGGGGCAGTCGCCGCACAGCCTTCTCAATGACACCGATCTCTTTGTGAATGGACGGCATCCACTTCTCGATGCATTGCTCTGCATCCCGAGGGTCTACAGTGTGGACTACCTGCAGTGGTTCTTGCAACCCGTCAAGCAACAGCTCCACGTTGGTAGTGTAAACCGGCTCAGACTTGCAAAGGGCGCAAGCTTCACTCGCGTCCGAGTCGTCAGACCTGAGAACACACAGCTGCTCACCTGTCTGCGGGTCTGGAACCCACAACTCCCACAGCACTGGTTGCTCCGGCAAGGAGTCTTCGCTTGAGCTCTCCTCCTCCTCAACCTGTGTCTCGGTGTCTGGTTGGCAAGCCAGCAGGGCGTGCTCAGACTGGGTTCGCCTGTGGTCCGGCGAGTGTTTCAGGTTCCACGACACCTCCAGCTCTACAGTACCTGCTTCTACGGCTTGGGTTTCTTTCCAACCTCCGCCTTTAAGCACAGTCCCAGGCGCTAACTCAGAAGTCTTCCCGTCAGGGTGACGTGCCTTTGTCTCCTGAAGGGGCTCTTCTTCGAAGCAGTCAAACGCGTCTAGACGTCTCACGTCTTGCTGCTCAGTCAGCGGTAAACGTACCGACGCTGGGAGTGGAAAACCTAAAGCTTCAAGGCTTTGAAACTCGTGCTCAAGCTCTTTGCCTAACGTGTTGACAGTGTAGCCGACAAGCACTGCTCTCTCACCCTTCCAGGGAGTGGTGGCGTGGCGGCGAGTAGGGTCTAGGAAGAAGGGCTTACCGCGCTCTAACTTGTGAGTTGTCCCTAACCAGCGCCTGCCTTTGCCGTCTACCCGCTCCTCTACAGGGCCACTGACTAGGTCACAATGCTTGAGTTCTATCCACAAATCCCCTCCGTTAGGCGGGAGCTTCAAAGGGAGGACTACATTTGTGGATCCCTGCAGGTTGTGGTGGTCGGCGTGCACGGGTTGAACAGTGGAGTTAGACAACCAAAGCGAGGTGTACTCTGCTGTGGGTGCAACTGCCGAAAGCACCATATTCATAAGCTCTGTCAGCCAAGGCTTATCTGTGGTACCCCCTAAAACTCCTACGACACCTCCGTGACGGTACAACCCAGCTTTGTGTTGCAGCTGGGGCGCTGCTCTGCACACTTCGGCTAACACCCACAACGCTTCATCAAGGTCCCAGTCGTCCTCGATAAGCTCCGTAGCTAAACCTTCAAGGTCTTGTAGACTCAAGCGCGCTACACGGGCAGACTCCTCCTCAACCGGTGACACAGGCCCTTCCGGGTGTGGAGCTTCTGCTGGCGGCGGCAAGGGGGGCGGCGGGTCAAGTGCAAAGACGTCGTCAAGTCTCACACCAGCAGACCGCTTGCCGCGAACCCTGCGTGGAGGTGGTGTGTGCTCCTCCTCAAGCGAGTCTCCTACAAACTGCAAGGGCGGTGGATCCGGAGAAACAAGGCGGGTGCGAACATGGAGTGTTTGCACAAAGCCGTTGCCAACACCATCGCTGCGCAACACGATGTGACCATCATTCACAGATGGTGACAACCCCATATACTTACCTTCAACCCATCTATCCTCCAAATCACCTTTCTTGCTAAAAAACTTTCGCTTCACGGAACACTTCCCTCCGAAATGGATGGCAAGTTTGGACTTCATGCCCAGCTGCTGCGCCCGTTGCTGAGCCGCAGCTGTCATGATTGCACAAGGCCACAAGGACGAGTCAACCTCGCCAGAGGTGAGAAGGGTTCGTGCTCGTGCTTTGAGCCAGCGCACGGTGTTCTCAGCAGAGCCGTTCTGCTGCGGAACGTCCCCTTCTGTTGTTGTTGTGCGGACTCCACGCTCGTGAAACCAAGCTCGAGTCCTTTTGTTGAAGAACTCACGACTGCGGTCTGTGTGGAAACGAAGCACGGGGAGGTTTAGGGACCGGGTAATGTACACCTGTTGGAGGGCATTGAGGATATCATCACCCTTGTTTGTGTGAAGTGGCACTGCAAACACCAGCCTCGCCATGTCAGGCGGTGTTTCGAGTTCACACCTGGCTGACTCCCAGGGATGCTCCTCGGCAACTTTGGCTGCAAACTCCCTAGGCCCTTCAACTCCTTCACCTTCCGCCTCCTCCTCTTCTTCCGCTAGACTTGGCTCGTGCAGGGAGTCCTCGTAATCCTCGCACGGGGGGCCTTCTGCTGCGGGAAAGGCCTCATCTGCAAGGTCATCCGTCCCTCCCGGGAGGAGTGCTGCATCATCAAACCCCTCGGTTTGGCTGGGGTCTGACTCCTCCTTCACTCCTCTGAGCCGTGGGAAGCGGTACGACACAGCGAGGAAGTACTTGAACGTGGCTGGTCGGTGGTTGCGGCTTTCTGGGTCTTTGCCCTTCACACGGATGGGCCCCGCAATGTCGGCTGACATGCAATACACATCCGGGTGAACTACACCGTGGTGGCGGCGGCCGTTTCCGGCACCGTGCACGCAAACTGCACAATCACGGCGGTAAGGCACGTGATTGTTCGCAACATGCTGTTCCCAATCCGCTTGGGTGAATTTCATGAGGCGGTAACATGGCCACCGTTGGAGTGCGTACACGATGGCTTGCACAAACCCCGGCGCCCACACTGGAGACACACGGTTGTCGGCGCTAGAACAAACCTGCGGCACCTCCCCCTGCAACGCTTGCAAGTCTCTAAGGTCGGGCAAGTTTGTGCCAACAGTTGTGGGTTTATCGCCAGCGTGCCCCAACGGACCTTGACGGAAATGCACCTCAAACAAACCAGCCTCTTCAGCGTAAGCTTGCCACAGCGCGGTGTTCCAAAACGACGGAGCGCTACCCACAGCAGAATGGCTTGAAGCCATGTGGTGTTCAACCGACGGTTGCTCCAACATGAATGCCACCATGGATGTTCCATTCGATGGGTTTGGGTGCACACGCCTCCCGGCGGTGGAGAGTGCATGCAACCACAACATGCGAGCATACAAACCCGTATCACGATCAACGAGATCACGCTCGTCAGAGGTGAGAGTGCTCAGGCCAAACGGTTCAGTGGGCGAGCGGAGTGGATGTGGTCCATCGGCGCGGTGCCCTGTCATGGACCACGTGCGGGTTGGTGGACCTCCAATGACCGCCGCAACTCGTCCCAACTTTGCAACCTTAGCAAGAAGCGTCCAAAGCGGATCATGGTAAAGATCTTGGCTCCTTGAGCGGCAAATGTCAAGCTCAACAACAACTGTATCCTGCGACTCCAATCGTTTGAAAGCCTTGTGCGAGCCAGGGCCCGCAAACAAGTGAACAACCCAATTGGATGCTCGATGAAGCGCCTTCCTCCTTCGCCGGTTGAGGTTTGGCATGCCTTCTTCAAGAGCCTTCCACAAAGTCTTGGAGTCCACATCTTCCGATGGGAGTATGCCTGACAATGCACGGTCGGGCACATCCTGAAAGAATGGAGCTGTTGACACTGCCATGTGGCCCGATGCTGGCGCCGACGAGCTCACATGCTCAACCAAATGATCCCACCACGTGCGCTCCATTGCGATTTTCGCCTGTCTGATGCGATCCTTCCCCTCATCCGTTCTTCGCCTGAGCTCCTCAACCTGTTGCATTTTGTGTTCTTCCAACCGTGATATCAGCGTAAGGGCTTGGCTCTCAACCAATTCCGGGCAACCATTTTTGACCCTAAGCCTCAACGACTTACCATCAGGAGGATACAGCTTGCAACTACCGGCGGACCAAACCAGCTTATACCCCAACTGCTCTATGATAGCACCCATGGGAACAATTGGCTGCACTAGGCCGTCCCTTCCGGGTGGCAGTAGGAGAGTGCCCGCGCGCGTCAAACGCATGATTGTGCTTTGGTCGCCGGCTAGACTCACTTGCACTTCCTCTGCGGTCTCCCACTCCTCCTCAGATGAGGCTTGTCGCATGGGGTGAGTGGCACCGGAGTCGAGAAGGGCGTAGCCAATGAGAGGTGGTTGGGATGCAACGGGTGATGGCTCCACAGCGGGCTCAACGGCAGGAGAATTCAAAATTTCCCGGTTTGGGGGGCCCGAAACCGGGAAACAACTTGAGGGCATGACGGAGCGAATCGTGAGCCTCTTCACCGAAGGATTAGGTGCCGAGGACTGTTGTGATGCAGTACTTAAGCCTTCCGGCTGAGGCTGAGGCGGATCGCTACGCGGTGGCTGGGCCTCGAGCTGCCTCAAAGCTTGGACTGCCTGTTGCATAAAGGACTCGAGCGTGACGGGCATGCCATTCGCGATAGGTGTAGCCTGCACTGGCGCTTGAGGTGTTGATGCTGATGGTGATGTTGCATCCTGTGCTGCTGCTGTGGTCCTTTGCACCGTGGGCTTATCGGGTGATTTGGCATCGGACTTCGCGCCCTTGCCAACGGGACAATCCTTTGCACGATGCTCCTCAGAGCCACACACCAAACACTTTTTAAACCGCTCAGCCTTAGAGAGCTCGGTCATGGAATGTGGGAATTTGCACTTAGGGCCATTTCTACACCCCTTCCGGGAGAGAAAGAACTTACACGGCTTGGCACCTGCTCCTCCCGAGCCTTTCCCCTGCCCCTGAGGTTGGTTTCCACCACCTGGTGCATCTGTGGTTGCATTCAACGCTTGGGCTTTGGGATTGGTGACTACGCGCTTTGAGTCCAGTGCCCCAGCCATGGTTTCAAACTCACCCAGCAAATGCTTGTGGTAGTCTAAAACCTCTTCTCCCGATGGGTGCAGATCAATGTGCAGTGCACTACGCACGATTTGAGTGCGGAACTGCACATCTGGATGTTTGGCTATGTGTTGGGCTGTTACCGTGGTTAAACCACGGGCCAGAATGGACGGATCAGGGGCTACCATCCCGCACTCCAAACAACGACGATGCCAACGACCCCACGACCTCAACAAGTTTACTCCTGCAACCACTTCCGTAAACTGCGGTGGATCATGCAAGTTCCTGAGTATGAGGTCGCGCTCATTGGTTCCACCTGGCTGGTAAATCGTATGGAGGCGGAACATGATGTGTGCTGCATTTTGAGTTGCCCTGCGTGCTACGATGTCCGATTTCACAGACGCATCCAGTGCTTCCAACAGCATGGCACACGCCCTAGCGTTTACCCTTGACCACTTGCCCTCAACAACCTCCGCCCAATCATCAGGAGCCACCCTCAAACGCTCCACGGGGGACGAAACACTCCAACGGGCAAATGCATCACGCGCCAACTGCAACACACTCGACCACCAAAGTTGAGAGCTGTCCGAAAGATCAACCATCAAGCCGCTCACCAATTCAAGCCAGTCTTGAAACTCCAAGGAGCCACCCGAAGGATTAGGCGCAACGAGTTTTGGCAAGGTGGTGATCCCTGGTTTAACCGTTTCGGGCACATCATCGCCTTTAACCTTGAGCTGTTGAGCCTGTAGGCTTTGCAGCTGTTGCACCCCCAAAACCAGAGCATCCAACACTGAACTTGGGGCTTGTGGTGTTGTGTCCTGCCCTCCTGGAGTCGATGCAACCTGAGCGCCTACAGCCTGAGAATATGGCACTTGCCCGTCCCTTCCGGGCGGCGGTGGCGGCGGTGGTGGCTGCCCTACGTTGGTGGTAAAGCCATCTAAAACCGGTGGATTGGCTGGTCCACCTAAGCTCGGAGCCCTCAACTGCCCCAAACCCAGGATTTCGGGCTGAGAATGGGGGTTTGGGCCAGAAGAGGCCCGCTCAGGACCTGAAGCGAGTGGAACCTGTGCTGATTGAGCCATGGGCTCTGACACAGACCCAACCCTTCCGGGTGGTGTAGCACTGCCCGGCAGCCTTTGCGAACCTTGCAAGCCCGACCACAAGTTGGACCAAAACCCTGATGTGGATGCTGGAGCTCTCAGGGCCTCAATGACCTGATCAGCCAAAGTTGGGATGACAGGATTCGCACTTGGAGGCGCAGCACTGGGGAAAGGTTGAGGAGGGATTGGCGGGTGCCCACTAGGGGTCTGCGTTTGGATGCTCCTGGCAAGTGCTGCTTCCCTAATGGCTCGCTCCCTCTGCTCATTCGCCTCTGCTAGTTGCTGCCTTAACCTCTCATTTTCGGATTCCTGTGCCTGCGCTCTGGCCTCAAACCCTGCAAGCTGCCTGGCGACCTCTGCTTGGATAGCCTCCTGGGGTATTGACGACGTCTCCGTACGGCTAGGGGGCCGCTCAGGGGCTGCAGATCTAGGGTAGATGATGGGAGCCCGCTGCTCAAGAGCTTGCATGCGCTGCAGCGTTTCCGCATTAAGTAGCGGGGGTTCCCTTCCGGGACCCGGGGCAAAGGTAGTGGGTGTGCCGAGTGATCCCGGCTGCGGCGGCGAACTACTTGACCCCACACTCCCATCTGCCAAGGCCCTCGCCCTAGATGTTGCACCAGGGCTTGCGTGAACATGTACATGACGTGGCGGTGTCTGGGCCTGCACCTCAGTCCTTGCCACGCGGAACAACTCGGAAACACGAGACATAAAAACACCAGGGATACCCTCAACCATCTCGGTGATGGTGGTCAAACCCTGTTGCGAACGTGGGGTGACAAACCCCTCAACTCCAGGAGCTTCCTCAGTTGACCTTATGCCCCCCAAACCACCATCACCACTTTGGTCTGCAACCTCGCGGTCCTCACTCAAAGTGTCCTGACGGGGCTCAGTGTTGGCCCGTGGTCCTGGGCTTCCGCCCGGAGCTGCAAAGGCAAGTGGCATGCTTCGGGGCATACCCTGCTCAATCCCACCCTCACCGGTGGTCGACACATGTTGCAAGCCTTCTGCTGGGTCTGTGCTAACACGCGCCCTTCCCGCAGCCGAATCAACCACAAAACCCAAACCACCCTCTGTGCCGGCGGTGGGTGCATCAGGTGTTGTGGACGTCGCATGCCCTGTGGTGCCATAGCCCTGCGTTGGGCTCATAACCTGCTGGAGTGAACCAGCAGGTTGAGTAGAGGATGCAAGTGGAGTGAGCAGGTCCCCTGCAAAACTCAACCCAGCCATAGCTCACACAAGGCGGAGATTTTACGCACAAGAAGAAAGCAAGCAAAAAGAAGTCTGTGCTACTTGGGCTTGGCACCTACAGATATGGTACATGTGTTGTTAAAATGTCATGCTCAAGGCGTTCTGTGCTTGGGCCTAAGAGCAACAAGGAAAAAGATTCCGCATGTACACATAGCAAAGGCTTGCAAACAAGGCATGCACTTCAGCAAGAACTCTTACAAATCTTGAACTCCGAGGGTCGGGCCTTGGGTTGATGGGGCACCCCTGATTTCTAAATCACAACCCTTACACATCTTGAACTCCGAGGGTGGGGCCTTGGACTCTGATGGGGCAGAGCGCCCCTGATTTTTAAATCAGAATCCTTACAGATCCTTGAACTCCGAGGGTGGGGCTTTGGACTGATGGGGCACCCCTGATACTTAAAGCAAAGCTTTGACAGATGTTGAACTCCGAGGATGAGGACTTGGACTGATGGAGCGCCCATGAATTTCAGAGCTTGAACTCCGGGGGTGGGGCCTTGGACGCCCCTGGTTTTTTTTAATCAGAACTCTTACAAATCTTGAACTCCGAGGGTCGGGCCTTGGGTTGATGGGGCACCCCTGAATTCTAAATCACAACCCTTACACATCTTGAATTTCCGAGGATGGGGCCTTGGACTCTGATGGGCCGGGGCGCCCCTGATTTTTAAATCAGAACCCTTACAGATCCTTGAACTCCGAGGGTGGGGCTTTGGACTCATGGGGCACCCCTGATTCTTAAAGCAAAGCTTTGACAGATGTTGAACTCCGAGGATGAGGACTTGGACTGATGGAGCGCCCATGATTTTCAGATCACCGCCTCTTAGTGAGCTTGAACTCCGGGGGTGGGGCCTTGGACGCCCCTGGTTTTTAATCAGAACACTTACAAATCTTGAACTCCGAAGGTCGGGCCTTGGGTTGATGGGGCACCCCTGATTTCTAAATCACGACCCTTACAGATCTTGAACTCCGAGGGTGGGGCCTTGGACTCTGATGGGGCGGGGCGCCCCTGATAATTAAATCAGAACCTTTACAGATCCTTGAACTCCGAGGGTGGGGCTTTGGACTGATGGGGCACCCCTGATTCTTAAAGCAAAGCTTTGACAGATGTTGAACTCTGAGGATGAGGACTTGGACTGATGGAGCGCCCATGATTTTCAGATCACCGCCTCTTAGTGAGCTTGAACTCCGGGGTGGGGCCTTGGACGCCCCTGGTTCTTGAATCAGAACCCTTACAGCCTTACAGATCCTTGAACTCCGAGGCAAAGGCCTTGGACTGATGGAGCGCCCCTGATTCTTCAGTCAGAACCCTGACAGATCTTGAACTTCGAGGGTCGGGCCTTGGGTTGATGGGGCGCCCCTGATATCGGGTTTAGCGGGTTTATCGGGTTTAGCGGGTTTATCGGGTTTAGCGGGCTTAGCGGGTTTAGCGGGTTTAGCGGGTTTAGCGGGTTTATCGGGTTTATCGCGTGTATCGGGTTTATCGTGTTTAGCGGGTTTAGCCGGTTTATCGGGCTTATCGGGCTTATCGGGTTTAGCGGGTTCATCGGGTTTAGCGGTGCGCGTCCGGTGTTTGCGCGCGCAATGTGCAAACAGCATACACGCACACCAACATCTACGCTCGTGCTTCACCCATGGCAGCATGACTACCGCAGGTTCATGGATAAACATATGCGGGTGTATGTGTGCGCATGTGTGCATGACTACGTATGCATGTACGTATACTGTGTACAATGCATGCGTGTATGGATTTGTTTCAAGTGTACGGACAGATACCAGTAGATACACAGGATAGATCAGTACAGAGAGACACAGAGACGTGTGAGACGGAGACGGAGGGACGGGGCAAGTCCGAGCCTGGAGGATCTGGATGCAGCTCTCCTGGCGATTCTGGGTTGCGACGGCCAGCGGCGTCTGGCCCTGGGAATTGGGCTGGGAGACCTGAGGAAAGTCATCATACTTTGACGATGTCTGACCAGAGGCCATAAGACGTAAAATGCTGGCATGTCATGCTCTTCTCCCAGGCCATGTTGCATTGGCTCCAACTTTGAGCAGGTACTCCAGCAGCTCCTGCAGACCGTGTGCTACCCAGTGCTTACCAGGCCGCACCGCAAACTCTTCGACCTCCAGCGACACGATTTACCAAGAAGCTTGCTGCTTTACTTATGCCGTATGCACTCCACTACGAGAACCCTGCTGGGCCTTGCGTCCGTAGCCAGCTGCATAGTGCAGGCCACCTTGTCTGGATCATGCTTGCTAGACACTGCAGCGCCCAGAAATGCTTCCGCTTCGCGCCAGATTCTCCGCCAGAGTGCTGTTGCCAGAGCTGTCCACTGCATAAGGATTGGCACGGCTGTCCTTGTTGCACGACATGCTCGCCCCGCTCCCAAGGACTGAAGCGATCTAAGCCGAGTGTCCAAAAGAAGCTTCACAACAGCTATCCGGTTGGCTCCAATTGCGTAGCCAAGAGCGGTGATGCCCTGCTTGCGGCCATTTCCCCGAACACAGCATCAGAAGTTCTGCAGGGACCCGCATTTCTTTGCCTTGTGGTCCTGGGAGTCGAGCGGCTTCTTCTTGTCCAGGAAGTCCTGAAGCTGTGCAGCGAAAGGACTGCAGCTTGGACCTTACGCAAGTCTCACTCCTGCACTGCCTTCAAATCTCCGTTCTTGGCGGCCTGGCTGCTCGCAGCAAAGTAGCAAATGACAGCATGCGACCCAGCTGAGTGCTATAGGTACGTGCCAACACCACCAACACATGGCCTCATGCAGGGTCAACGCTGTCTCGTCAATCCTGGGCCCACCCATGATCATAGCACGAAACCTATCACACACATGGACCACCGGAGGAAGGCGGGGCACTTCTTCAGGACCGGCTGCAGCTCTGACGGAAGACCGCCCATCTTCTGGCTGATTTTCAACATGAGCTCTTCGTCCTCTTTAAAGAAGCTCTCGGACATCGGAAGAGAAAGCGCTACATCATGACCTTCGGACACGGTGCTCCTGGTAGTACTTCATGGCAGCCTCCATGCCGTTCTTCTTAATGTCCTCGAAGACGCTGGCCTCGTGACAGTAAGGTGCCTCAGGGCCTCAGAGCTCAGAAGGACCGAGAAATGCCGAGAGCCTGGCCAGTTCCGGGTCCTTCTCCAGAGACTTCACGCGGTCCGCCACCGGGGCGTCGCCGTTCGAAAGCCTGTCGCCGCTCGAGCTCTTCGTCTCTCTTCCCTGGAACGGCGCTCAAGTGCTGCTTGGCAACTTCGTGTTGTAGTGCCTGGGCTTTGGGCGGGTGCCCCAGTAGTATAGGGCAATCGGATGTTTAGAAACTCCTCAACCAGTAGGTCTACGTACGTCCACGTCCATCGATCGAAACGAACTGGACATACTGATCTACTAAACCGAAGGGGCTCGGCGATGGCCTGAGTCTGCAACCAGCCTGGAAGGACATGCTCACCATCAGAAACTGCCGTATCATGTTGTAGCAGTGTCGACAAATTCGTGCCTCGCATGGCTTCCGGATTTTTGGCAAAGCTCTGCAAGGCCTTTGCAGTCTCCGGATTGCCTGGGTGAGCAACAGACAAAGCAGCTGCCGAGTGATGGATGGCCCTGTGCCATGCTGTTGTGCGCACGACCGGAACGAGTTACGCTCGCGTTGCGTGGCGGGCCTTCCACATAGGCCTTCACCTCTGCCCAGGTGTTGTCATCAATGTCCGGGAGGCGTGCGATCTGCATGGTGGTGCCATCCTTGCCACGACGGGCTGCAAGGAATTGCGGGGAAGACGAAGTTGCGCCGTTTCAGACGCTGAACTGAGGAAGGGTCGCTGATCTTAAGAGTCTCAGTAGGAGCCGTCGCAGTCTCGGCCATGATGATCCTGCCCAGGCGGGCTTCCGGGCTGACGACCCATCACAGGTGCAGAGCGCAAAGAGCATGCACTGAAGAACTATCGCAAGCTCCCTTCATAAAACCGACATGAGCCTTGCCGCTTCGGGAGGGGCTCTGCTGTCGCTAGATTGCCAGCTGTTGAGCCAAATTGCTTCGGAGAAGGCTTTGGCACAGGCGGCAGACTCAAAGACGCGTGAGGTGAAATGTCAGCTGCGGCTCGTACATACACAAGAGCCCACCTTCTTCACCTTTTCTGCGACGTCGACGGCCGTGTCCTCCTTGTTGGCCTTCTCAGCCTTCTCTGCCACACTGAACCCAGGCGGTTCTTCGGCTTTGCCGCCCAACTCGGAACGAAGAAAGGAGGGCAGGCTGCGCCGAGGCTGCGGACGTCCGTGTGGTGGCTATGTAAGGAGTCTAGCAACAGACCAGCCACTGCATGGCCTCCATATATGGGCCGCTGCATGACGCTGCAGCTAACGCGTGTGAATACGCCATGCATCGGAAAGACTCTGTCGTTGCAGGCAACACTTTCTGCAGCCGCCAGGCCCGAATAGAAAAACAGGCTCATTGTTCTGACAGTCTGCGCTCTCTGCTGCTGCAATGACAGAAGGAAAAGCGTATCCACGTGGTCTCCGCATTGGCTGCTTATGCTAGAGATGTGCCATCGCTTGACCAATTGTACGGAGCTTTTGAGCACTGCCTTTCCAGATAGAACCGCGGAGGCGTCAAGCGCCACAGAAGCAAGGGCGATGCTGACGAACACTTGGTCGAAACCCAGAAAAGTAGTCATAACCGAAGCAGTTGAGCTTGGAAGAACGGTCAGAACAGCTCTTTTCTCACATGTGCGAACAGCCCGCTGGGCCTGGTTCTGATGCAGCAGCCAGGCTTCAAACACGGGCATTCGTTGCCGGGGGACACCCCCAAGACCACATAAACGAAGGATGTGTGTCGTTTATTCGGGTTGCAAGCTCATGCTTGAAGCACCCTTCAATCCACTCACAAATCCCCTTGCTCGCAACTTGATCACTGCAAGAGGTCTGCGTGCAAAGCTAAACGCTGCTCCGGGGGCTAGGCAATAGAACAAAAGGCCAAGTCGTTCTGGCAAACTGTTCAGAAAAAAGAGGTGACAGTCAAACGTCCACAGAGTCTCTTGGAGACCTCCCTGACGTGCTCTGAAAACCTCACTGCACAAAACTAAGTTGTAAACTAGTCTGCCCGAGTATGCATGTGCTCCGGGCTTGTTATGCCCAACTGACATCGAAAACTACACCGGCCCGTTGGGAAGATGGACAAGTACCTGCAGTCACGTGCCACGAAAGTCACCGAAGTACGGACGCGAAGAATTGAGAGCTGAGGCCTGGTGCAGAGATTGCGGTACCTGAGCCACGCCTATGCTTCTCGCAATGCCGGCTTCGGATAAGGGCAGGCCAAGCAGCTCCGTGACATCACCTTGCTTGGATCGTCTCAGACCATAGCCGCGGGTTGCAGCATGCTCTGCTGGTGCAATAAGATATAAACGCCAAGAAGCCGAAAGCCAGCACGTAGATGAAGAAGACATAGCAAAATGTCGCTGCTGCTTTGATCACCGTGAGCCCCCACATCTGACCTCGGCTCTACTTTTGGCTCAAAGCGGAGCTCAAACGGCTGAGCTCCATCTCCACTATGAATACCCAAGGCACAGTTCGCCGAATTATAGCACAGCGCAATCTTGTACTGGTACAGCGTCAGCTGAACCTTCTCCTCGGAGTGGCTAAGACCCCGCGACGCGAGTGCTCCTAGCATGCTTCTGGCCAAAATCTGCCAAGTATCCTTGAACTTGAAGGAAGAGAAACCAGTAAACAGGATGGCCGGAATTTGCAAGATGTAGGTCAGTGTCAGCAACGGGATGATGAGGGATCCCATGGTGTGGGTCAGCATGAACATCTTTCCACCTGCCAGGAGGATGCTTGCTAACATCAAGTTGAACCCACACAGCTCCGGCTTACGTCGCAGTACAGATGATTGGTTTCATGGAACCGGGAAGCAAAGCCCCTGCCTGTCCACATCAAGAAACTGGTGCAAACCAGTTCTCAGTCCGAAACATAGCATTGTGAGTCGCTGTATGACATCAGCCGCAAGTTCACACAGCAAGGGCCCTCAACTCAATGTCTTCAACAGTTCAGCCAAGGATCTTGGGATGATCACCAATATGATACACGCCACTTTCATCATCAGACTCAGGATGCGAGATTTTGGAGTTCAACGCCAGCAAGCACCTATAACTCTCGTTGCCCCATCTGTGTGCCTCATGTGGGAAACGAGCATCTTTCCATCGTCTCTCTCCTCCACAAGAGGGGTGTTCTTCGTTTTGTACTCTGGATGCAGATGAATGGAGCAGTGTGTTATCTTGTGAGATGCTGGTTGAACGAAGCTCTGCGCTTCTCGGCGACGCGACAGGCTTCAGAGAGAAGGAGGCGCTGCTAGCGCACCAGCATGGTGAATCGCACAGCTTCTTCTACCGGAGATTCTGGAAAAAACAGGTGGAACTCGGCAGGAGGCCTTCCCGAAACAGAAAAGTTGCGGGTCCATTCTAGCAATGTGGCAACACTTTTCAACCGGCTTCGGATTGTCGTAGTATTGGCTAGGATTTCGGCAACCAATCCGAAACGCGGACAAATGTTGGATTGGTTGGGTGTAGAACTGGCTGTGACCTTCTTACGATTGGCTGGAGTTTCATGGATTGGATAGGATCTTCGTAGACTTGCTTTGAGGGTTCGTAGGATTGCTTGGAATTTGTGTAGGATGTTCGCGTCGCAGAAACTGAATAGGACACTACAACCGTAAGGGTACTACCGGATTTAGTCCGCATGAAACAATGCATTTTGGTTACAATACACATTTAGCAGTTGATATGATTAGCCAAATGAATACCGCAATAAAAGATAAGAATCGAATTAATGAAGTACCAAAGGATCGTCTGGGGTGCCTGCAAGCTGGACTGTGGAAGTTTCAACATCATGAAGCCTTGTATTCTGTGCATGCGGCGTTGGCCTCCAAAGCACAACAGACAGACCAGAGCCTACACTTCGAACTTCGAACACTCAAGCTTAAAATCTGATCTTCTCTTGCCAGCTGCCTGAAGTTGGTGCTGCAGTTTTGACTGTTCGGTTTCGACGGTTGTCTTTCTCCGCATGCAGACGTTCCTCATGCTAAACCCGATCACGTCTTACCTTTATGGGAGTGTTTATTCAGTTTCGGCGAGCTTTTGGCGTGGAGGCAAGGTACTCTCCTTGCAGTGCCCTGCTACATTTTGAAGCAAAAGAAAGAAGGCTGTCGCCCTTAAAGGAGCCGCAGTACTAGGCTAGGCCGGGAGACGGTCTGCAAAAATTCGGGCGCGGCATGCCCTTCGTTTATCTTCGTGTAACATTCCCTGATATCCCCTCGCTTTGTCGAGGACTGGGGCTTGAGCGGGTGCTTCAGCAACGAGACAGAACAGGCAAGTAATCGAAGCCCTCTATAAGCAGGTATCTGCAGGTAGGCTGGGCCGCCGCCGTGTTTTCTGTAGTAATTGTAAGAATAATTATAGTAGTAGCAGCAACCGTAGTTTGTAGTGGTAGCAGCAATAGTTGTTCGTAGTAGTAGTGGTAGTAGTAGTAGTAGTAGTAATAGTAGTAGCAGCAGTAGCAGTCGTCGTCGTAGCTTTAGTAGTAGTAGTAGTAGTAGTAGTAGTAGTAGTAGTAGTAGTAGTAGTAGTAGTAGTAATAGTAGTAGTAGTAGTAGTAAGAATAATAATAATGGTAGTAACAGTTGTAGCACTACTAGTAGTAGCAGTAGTAGTAGTAAAAAGAAGTAGTAGTAGTAGTAGTAGTAGTAGTAGTAGTAGTAGCAGTAGCAGTAGCAGTAGCAGTAGCAGCAGTAGTAGAAGGAGTAGTAGCAGTAGCAGTAGCAGTAGCAGCAGCAGTAGCAATAGCAGTAGCAGTAGCAGTAGCAGTAGCAGTAGCAGTAGCAGTAGCAGTAGCAGTAGCAGTAGCAGTAGCAGTAGCAGTAGCAGTAGCAGTAGCAGTAGCAGTAGCAGTAGCAGTAGCACTAGCACTAGCACTAGTACTAGTACTAGTACTAGTACTAGTACTAGTACTAGTACTAGTACTAGTACTACTACTACTATCACTACTACTACTACTACTACTACTACTACTACTACTACTTTTTGCTTTGCGTGCACAACCGCTCAAGAGCGACCTTGTGTAGAAGCCGGCAATGCACCTTGTGCATTGGCTCCTCAGTGGGACGCTATGGCCCGAAACGAAACGAACTCAAACTAAGACTCAGACTCAGGAACGAGGGATTTCACCCGATGGTTCAGGCATCGTGCCGACAGCACCAAGCATGCCTACTGATGCGACCGGACCAAAGCCCCAAGCGTCACACCAAAAGTCAGTAAACGTATACTTCGAATGCAGGAGCCGCCTGATACTGTTCAAGAAGAGGCTGGCAGGCTTCAACATGTATGCAATTTGGGTTCTTTCTGTACAGAGCATAAACAGCATCGTAGACTACACGAGGAGGCTATTTACTGAGTCGATCGCTCACCAATCAGTCCATCACTCCACAGCTCACTGAAGGACTCATCGCAGAGAAGTCCCGTGACACCATATAAGAGCAGCAGGAGACAATGACCCGGACAAGAGCCCTGCCATCGGACCAAACAATGACCTCAGCACTCACATGAAACAGCCGAATGCCATCCACTGGTGCTCACATCGCTCCGCAGAGGTAGCATTGCCAGGTTTTGCCGCGAGCACCTGAAAAGCTGCATATGTACAATCCTAATCCGGAGTGTTATCTGCTGCAAATCCTGAGTCACGAAGATGGGCCAAATCCTCCACGCACAGCTTGTGTACATTTCGGACGTGGAAGGCTATCAGGGTTAAGCGACAACCAGCCCATGGATATGTAGCATGTCTGTCCATCGGATTGAACAGAGTCGGCGTGCTTGTGTCCAAAACATGGCCCGCCTCGCCCTCTGCTTCTAAGCACGTACCGCCCTCAGGATGCTGGAGCCACAGGCCGCCTCCCTGACCCGCGAGCAGGGAATTACCATGTTCATTGAATGTCTGGCGTTGAACGAATCCCGGTGCGGCGGAGAGGCTATGTTCCTCGCCAGAATGCAAGAGCTGAACTTGAAGTCCGGTGCCACCGCTGCCACTATGTCCGCCAGAAGCCTACTGGTAACCGGATACTGGCGCAGATTGCGCATGAGTCCGCCATGTGGACCCCTTGCCCAAGCTCCGGTGACGAAAGACTTGGGACGCATCCCGGGTCAGAGGAAAGTGAAGCCTGCTGCCATCGAGAGATGATGCCGATACCCTGGACTTTGAATGCTCCACGGGGTGGTCCTCTCATCCTGAGTTTAGCATGCTCCTCAGGCGCGGCCCAGCGGGTGGTACTGTCAGGCTGAGGTGTTGGGCTTCAGCTGCGTACGGTTCCACTGCAGCAGCCACCCCGGCGTACTGCATCCCATGGACCAATGTATAGACCGCGCGTGCGTTGTCTTCAGTGTTATCAAGTGCACAGCGTGTCACGGCACCTTGAGCTCCTGACGCGAGCTGGGGATGCATGCCTGCGCACTCTGTTTCCTCACCAGCCCCCACGTTGAAAACGGAATGCCCTGTTGTCTTCTTGACGGTGAAGCTATCGACACCACAGTTGGTGGACGCAACTGCGGTCCTCGACAACAGTTCAGCCAACGATCCTGCACTTGTCCCAGGAGCCAGCCTTTCAGCAGGTGCGGTAGCTAGCGCCCCTGTCCTCATGAACAAATGTTCTGGGGTCGTACCCATGGCTGTCCCGAAGAATTGCTTCATCTGGATGAACGAAAGCATTGCACTCTGCCTTCCAGTCCCCATCAGCGACCCGATGCGGTCGAGAGAGATTGCAAGTCTCCCAGCAGGGAGGTCAGTCAGGCGGGTCGAGTAAGCGTCAATCTCCCTGTTCAGGAATGCCAGCATGTCCGGGAATTCCACACGGTAGATCGGCAAGGTTGTCCAGGAGCCACCCGTCTGGTTCCATGCCTTGATGGCCCTCGTGACAATCGGGAAGCCCAGAGTATTTGCGACTGCATCAATCCTCGCGCCCCAGACGTCGGTCGTTGGCCCCATTCCGGGTGCAGGCACGCTCGTGGTTGCACCGTTGGAGTCATTGAACGTGACCGAGTTCCCAAGGTACTGAATCACGAACGGTTGCGCAGCTGTTGGCTTCTGCCTGCTCAGAACCGCCAACAACCTCGCTTTCCAACGTGTGTAGGCGGCTACGCCCGTGATGTTTGCGGTCAGCACAACCTGCATCGTTGCAAAGTGCAGGGTGGGTAGCTGGTCAGGGGCATCACACTTCCCAAGCACCAGGTACTGACGTGTGCCGCTAGTCACAACCATGTCCGAAGGCCTCCCGTTCACAATTGTGTTGGCAGTGTTTATCCCTGTGAAATACGCTGCTCCAGCTGCCGCAGGAGGTGCCAGTGTGGATCCGTCCACTTGGTGGCTGAAATAGCCAGGAGTCAAGGCACCACCTAGTCACTTCTCGATTTGCGCGTGTCATCCTTGCGCAAGGGCCATGCTAATCTTCTCTGTATCGTTCCAATTTTATCGGATGATCCCCGAAGGGAATCCTACTACTACTACTACCACCACCACCACCACCACTACTACTACTACTACTACTACTACTACTACTGCTACTAGTATGACTACTAGTATGACAACTAGCACTAGTAGTGGGTACTAACACTGCGAGTACCACTATTAGCACTAGTAATCATGCTAGCACGAGCACCAGTAATCGTCGCTGTAGTAGCCTACTAGTGGCATTAGTAATCATACTAGTACTAGTCCCAGTAATCGTCGTAGTAGTAGTAATAATAATGATAGTAGTAGTCGTCGTCGTAGAAGCAGTAGCCATCGTAGAAGTCGTCGCACTAGCACCAGACCAGTAGCAGCAGTAGTAGTGCTAGGTCGTCGTCGTGGTTGCTGTACCATGTGTAGTATATGTAGTGTGTGTGCGGGGAAAACCAAAAGCTTAATCCTACTGCCGAAAATGGCTACACCCGAAGATCGTCAAGCCGTAAACGGATGTCAGTAAATCCAACCGACATGCTTCGTTGCCAAACCCTAAACATTCAAAGAAGATGGTGGCTGGCTAACCGCAAACTTTGAAAGGAGATGCTGATTGACAGCCCAAACCCCTAAAAGGAACAGATGCTGGCCAATCCCAACAAGATGTTGTTTGGAAAACCCTGAACCCTGCACGGAAACCCAAATCACCAAAAGGAGATGTAGGTTGGCAACTTCCCCTCAAACTCCGGCAAAGAAGATGCTGGCTGGCTAACCCAAGGCCCTAGAAGGAAATTTGGTTGTCAGACCCTACACCCTAGAAGCAAACCAAAACCATACAAGGGCATTTTTGGCTGGCAAACTACGCCCCGTAACAGGAGATGTTGGTTGACAAGCCCTAGACACCGCTTCATTCAGGGTGTGGGGTTTGTCATGCCAACCAACGTTTTCGAGTTTGCCGTTTTCCCACCTCAAACCCAACCATTTCCTTTAGGGTTGGGGCTTGGCCAGCCAGTACTATCTACTTTTAAGGTGCAGTTTGCCAACCAGCGTCTCCTTTCAGTCCCCTCGTAGGGTTCAGGGATTGCTTGGGGGTTTACGGTTTGACAACTAACATCTTTTGTTACGGTTTGGGGTTTGTCAACCTGCATTCTCCGTTTAGGGTTCGGGGTAATTAGGGTACCTAATGTCTTTTGTCCGCTGGCTCCAAGCCCGAAACAAGATGCTGGCTGCCAAACTCTCAAGGACAGGTTGGCTGGAAAGCCCCAAACCCAAAAAGCACATGGCAGTCGGCGTTGCAAGCGATGTTGGTTGGCAAACCCTAAACCCGAAAAAGTGAGGGGGCCAAAACCCTAACAGGCAAGATTGGTTTGGCAATCCCTACACCCTGAAAGGAAACCCTCAATCTGAAAAGGAGATGGTGGTTGGTTGACAGACCTCGACCGTAAGACTTAGGGTTGAGGGCTCTGACGATCGGCAAACCCTCAAGTTCAAAAAAAGTGGCAAACCTTATTGACAGAGAGAGAGAGAGGGAGGGAGATAGAGGGAGACTTTTGAGTCACAGACATAACATAACGTGCAACAACAGCAGTAGCTGCCAGCTGAATCAAAGGAGTCAAGCTGCACCTTTCCGATTGTCATGCACTCCAGTCCAGCCCTTTAGTCTTCAAATCTGCCCATAACGCCCGAGAAAGCTCCTCGAGAAAGCCGTTTTGAGTCGGATCTGGATCTGCGATCAAGCTCAGGATGGTGCCGCTGTTGAGCAGCTCGGAGACCTCTCGGCTTCCAAGAGCTCTGTGCCAGAAGCTCAAGCAATCCTCTCGAAGCCACGTCCTATCGCAAGCCTCGGCCACCATCCGCGCGCCCCAGAGCGACAGCACCTGCCAAGTCTTTTGTGAATGAGGCCTCACGCTCCCTATCCGAAGTGTCGGGCTTGAGCTGGGCACCATGAGATGTGTAAGTCCAAGGGCGTGCTGTTTCAAGCACAGGTCCAGCGCGTCTTTCTGCACCAGGTCGTCCTGCGTCGCACGCACCGAGGAATGCGGAAAGCACCAGTATACTGGTGCATCCGAGCCGATCTCTGATGCGACGGCCGCCTTCGAGAGAGGAGCCGGCGGATCGTGATCAAGAGCATGCCGTATCGCCTCGCACGCGATACTGACTGCCCGTTCCGCCTTTCTCTCTTGCAGCTCTCCTCCCGAAAAGTTCGCTAAAGCCTGAAATTTCGTAATGTATGGAGTTGAAAACAAGAATTGGGAACTTCAGTACTGCATACTCGTAAAAAGCACAAACTAAAGTACCATAACTGGACGCCCAAACGGGACAACGCAAGCATCTCACAGCCGCGATATCCTGCGGATCCTTGCGGCCCTGCGATGCTCTGCCTCCATCTTGTCAGCGATGCCACTGCTGAAGGGAGCTGCCAACCCATCCACCGTGGTGAAGTACAAATGATATGTCCTTGGCGAGCTTTGCATCTGCTCATGCACACTGAGCGGCTGGGGGTCTGCAGAAAGTCAGGTCGAGGAGCAAGCCAAACTGCAGAATCAGCGAAGCTGTGTGAAGCCTGGGACAGCTCTGCACAGCTTCGGGCTCGAATGCACACGAACTCTCCCTTGACGCCAGAAGCGCCAAGCGGCCACAACACCAAGACCAGTTGTAGAACCTCGCACACTGCAGAGTTCGGCACTCAGCAGTCTTTGACCAAATGTGATATTCTTCAACACACAACAAAATTTCGACATGCGCAGCTCAAGCTGTGGTCAGGCTGCTTCATGTGTCGTGTCCTCCACACAGCAGGCGCGGAGAGCTCTGCTCTTGCTGTCAACACGGGCAGTTGCACTGACTACAATCTTTGCGCGTGCATTGAGACCGTCCTCCGTGTAGAGGGTATCTGAAAAGATCTGATCTCGGGTGCGCACCTCGGTCGCAGAACACTCGATAAATGTCATCTTCCCGCATGTGAGCAGTTCGTTGGGCTGGTGTCGCAGTGTCCGCGTCTTCAACCCAGCTTGTCGTCGTTACTGACCCCAGCAGTCCAAAGAGACTTCGGCGTAGAGGAAGGCTTTGGGCGTGAGCATTTTGCTCACTCGATGCTCTGTGGCTCATGTTTTCTACCCGGACATTCTGACAACGGCTATTGCAAAGAGGCGATGCCATCACACTGAGACCACGCTCGCTGATTCTACGTACCTCTCAGGCCCTTACTCGCCTTGTGCTTCCGTTGCAGACCCAGACTAGTGTTGGGACCTAACACCCCATGTAGCCCTACATCGCAGGAGCCGGGGCTCGCAAGTCAGCTGAGGTGCCAAAGCCAGGATGAGGCCATCGCCAGTGTTTTGCTGCATCTGAAAAGTGGACACTCGCTCCTGCACCTGCGAATCTGCGCTGCCCACAAGTAACAGATGAAGACACGAGCCGAAGAGAATACGGTGCAGATTGCATGCAGATTGCCATCGAGCGGCCAGACTCCAAAGCCTCCGCATGGACTTCTTCTTCACACCCGCACCGGGTGCCGCCGACGAAGTGTCTGAAGTTACACTCCTGATCCGATGAGCCGCTGTGCTGAAGTCCGATTCAGCCTTCACAGCTTCGAGCTCCGGATATTCAGTCGTCTCATGCTTCGGGTTGTTCTGGATATCTGCATCCGACTCTGTCACCAAGAGCGGCCGGATGCTTGACATGGCGGAGCAGCAGTGTTCTAAGGCCTAAGTCCTAAGTGATCTGAACTTCATGCCGTGCTGCTGAAACTGGGATGCTGCAGATCGAGGCCCTTTATATCTATCATCGTGGATCATGACCAGCCCCGGATAGATACGACGGCTGTCCTTGCATGTGTCGCAGCTTTATCAATTGCAACTTCGCCTGCATCCATCAATGGGACCCTTAGGCATCCCAAACATACGAGGCAGTCGTGTCAGCTTGGGGCCAGAGTGCCGGAAGTCGGAACTCACGAACAGTTTGGTTCTGAACCTGCACCGGAAGTGCCCGGCAACTTTCGCAAGCCCGCGAAGCAACCCTTCGCCGTTGCTTTTTACGCGCGTCAGTGCGCACTTCTGGCATCGTCGGCAAACTAGGCAGCTGCATTGCAAATTGAAAGACAATCGAAAGCAGCTGCAGGAAAAAGGGGAGACAAGTCCACCGGTATGTCTCGTGCACATTAACTGGAATCGAAGGCAGCGACTTTTCCGTTCATGCAGCCTGCCGCGACCAACAGGTGCCTCAGGTTTGAACTTTCGCGCAGTCAGGTCTGCTGCCCCTGGTGTTTCTCAAAACAAATCGGGTCCAGGCCCCTTCCCAGTCTCTGTGCAGTGCAGCGAGGTGATGGGGGAGCCCAGCGTCCAGGAAGCTACGGCCTGCTCGAGACAGGATGGTCTCCGAAGGACGTCGACCAAAACCCGCCTTGGGCTTGTAATCCTGCCCGTCAGCAAAACATCGGGTGTCGTACCTTCTTGCTGCTTCCTCTTACGAGTGCGTATGGATCGTACTGTGCGCAGGGTCACTGCATTAGCTCGCCGCCAATGCCAGCAAAAAGCATGGGACTTGTCCAGTTCAGCACCGTGACCTGCTGCGACACCCTCGTTCTTTCCACGGCAGGTAAAGAGAGTTATTTGGTACAGAGCTGTTGAACAACCGTCGCACTCTGCCCGACGTTGAACCAAAACTGAGCACTACGACGAATGCAGCTGTTCTTTTTCGTCGTGTGGTAGCAGCGCTGTATCACGCCGTTCGGCGAAGAAACAGGCTGGAACGACGAGCCGGTGCCGGGGCGCATTCTGCACCCGGCCCGCTGTCTTCGCCTTCCGCCGAAACGGATCAAAGGGCGGTGAAGGTGGGTAAAAATCAAAAGCTTCGTCGAGCCAGAGTGCTGCCGACGTTCGTCGTTTACGGTTGTTACTGCACACACACGTGTGTTTCACAACAACCGTCGCACTCTGCCCGACGTTGAACCAAAACTGAGCACTACGACGAATGCAGCTGTTCTTTTTCGTCGTGTGGTAGCAGCGCTGTATCACGCCGTTCGGCGAAGAAACAGGCTGGAACGACGAGCCGGTGCCGGGGCGCATTCTGCACCCGCCGAGCGCACCGACTCTCCACCTCGCGCCGGCTCAGATGTGGAGGCCGTTGGCCAGTTCCAGGAGGTGGTCCGCCGCCTCCGTCGTGGCATATTCAAGGTCCTGCGCCGACCTGGCGAAGATCGAGAGGATCTCGTCGGTTGGCGTGGCAACCCTGTGCCATCCCTCGGCCGTCGCCCTGCTGAAGTCGGCTCTGGATACTGCGTCGGCGACGTTGGCCTTGGAGGGGACCCGCTCGAACTCGACGAACCAACCTTGGTGCGCCGCAAGCGTCCAGAAGGCCGAGATCATGCCGTTCACCGCCGGGTCTTTTCCGTAACCTTTGGTGAGTGCTGCCTGCCCGGCGGTATTGTCGATGAAGGCGACGATGGCCGGCGGTAGCCTGGCGCCGAAGGTCACGAAGGCGACGAGCTGGGCCAGCACTTCTAGCATATAGATGTATGCCTTCCTCGTCGAGAAGAGCTTGACGAACCATTCCGGCGCCACGCCGTGATCGAAGAAGACCTGGTCGCCGATTCGCAGCACATAGCCCCAGCCGTTCGGCGCCTTCTTCGACGGTCGCACCCCCTGGGGTACGTGGCCCGCCTTGTGCTTGACCTCGCCGTCGGTGAAGAAGGCGTCGGCGTACAAGACCGCCACCTCTAGATCCTTGGCGTCGAAGGGGATGAACCTGGGGCGGATCGTCGGCAGGATCCTCGCCAATGACCGTAGTGCCGCTGTGAGGCCGTCGGACAAGGAATCCGCCGTCCACGCCGCTGTGTCGGCTGCCCTGGCGTACACTGCCTTCGTCGCGGCCTTCGCGACGGAGCCGAAGGCCGCTTGTGTCAGGAACGACACTCTCCCGGCGAGTTTGGCTGCCTCGGCGGGGGACAGGCTGTCCTGGTCGAGTGCCCGGCGAATCTGTGCCATGATCTTCTCGACTCTAATCTCCGTCGGTTTGAGGGTCACTCCTTGTGCGTCGACCTGGAACTCAACTCCCTGTACGACGTGGCTCTTCGCCGGGCGCTGTGCCTTCGAGGCCTTGGTGAGGAAGCCCAGCGCCGTGAAGAAGTCCTGAAAGGAGACCATCGCCGACTCGCCGAGCAAGGCGTCGTCAAGTCGTCCACGTAGTGACCCGTCGCCAGGAGCAGCAGGCCTCTCAGCAACTGCTGGAGGGCGTCGGCTCCTCGATTAAAGTTCCAAACCGACGCTGTGGCCCCAAAGTTCATGGCCAGGTGGTACCAGAAGGTCACGTCGTGCTTCGTCGAGAGGAAGGTGCCGCACTCCGCCGGCCGCCGAACTGGCCATTGGCGATAGGCGTTGAGCAGGTCGTTGCCGAACACCACGACGTCGGGGGTGTCCTCTACCATGCGTCTTGCCAGGTCGACGAAGCTGCCGATGAAGTGGTGCGTCGGGACGTCGTCCACCGCCACCGTCGCATTGTGTCCGCTGCGTCGCCAATCTTCGGCGCGTCGGACTTTCAGGTCGCCTTTCTCGTCGGTTTGGCACACCGGAAAAGAGCCCGCCAAGAAGTGCTCGCCGGGCGGCGGTTCCGCCAAGGTGTCGGCCTCGGTCTGGTCGGGGACCGCCGTGGCCCTGACGTGAAGCCATGATGGCGCCGTCGTCGGGCCAATGACTCTGCCCAGCTTCTTCTCGGCGATGAGTTCCTGAAGCAACTGATCGGCGAATTCGCCGCCATCGTGCTGGGCCACCTTGCGGCGGACGTACTCGGCGTTGGTCCGGCGGAAGGTCTCCATGTTCGTCGGATTTGTGTAACGTCCGTCGTCTCTCTTCCTCCAGCCTGGACCCGGTCGGATGTCGCCGATCATCTGGAAGCCCTCCGTCATGTCCTGCGCGAGGGCGTCGAGGTCGGGGTAGTCGACGAGGCGAAGCAGGTCCAAGAAGACCAGGACCTGTGTCGGCGCTGGTTTGTCCGGCGTCGAGTAAGTGGCCCGGACCCAGGATGATCTTGCGGCGAGCCACTCTTGGGTTTCGTCGGTTGCGTCTTTGATCATGGTGCGGACCTCGTCGACCACCTCTCGTCGTATCCTGACCAGCTCATGGCGCCAAGTGCGCCGTATTAGCAGGAGTCGCTCCCACGCCGGTTCCAAGGGGGCGTCGGTTGCCAAGGGATGTGCCATGGTCCAGGACGCCGTCCAGTGCTCCTGTTCGTCGAGGTCCTGGATGTCGGCCACGCCGGGCCGAGGCGGCTGGAGCCATGATCGGACCGCCGGGTCCCCACAACGACGCCACCCACTGTAACGTCGATCGGCGAGGGGATCTTGTCACTGGCGTCGCCGTCGTTGGTGCCGTTGCCGTGAAGACCAACAGCGCCAAGAGAAGACGTCGTGCAACTCCCCAGTGCCACCCGTTGCCGATGAGGCGATGTCGAGTGCGATCGTCGAGTGCTCCGGCGGTGGATCTCGCCGTGTAGTCTGGTGCCGCTCTGCCTCCCTCGTCGGCTGCTGGTGTCGTCGCACATGGTAGCCTGACCCTACCACTGGCGACGGAGTCCGAGAACTTGAGGCCGTCGAGGTCGAAGTCGTCGGGTGCTGCCCTGGGAGAGTCCAGCCGCAGGCGGTTCCAACGAAGGTGTAGAGCCCATGTCCAGTGCTCTCCCGTCGAGGGGTCGCGAGGCAGATCCTCCCAGTCGATCGTCGACCACCAGAGGCGGGACCTTCCTATCCACCCGAAGTCGGCTGCGTCGGTGAGGATGGGTTCGCACTCCAGTGCTTTGGTTGCCGCCGCTGCGTCTGCCTGCGTCATCTCGACGTTTTCAACCAATTTCCCAAGCCGTCGAGGTGCAATCAGCGGCGACAGCTCGGCGACGTACTCGGCCGTGAAGTTGAAGAGGTATCCTCGATCTCCGCCGTGGCCCGCTCTGTCGCCGATCCTTGAAAAATCTTGGCACGGCGGTGCGGCGAGGAATAGGATGATGCACTGGGCGTCGGGGTCGATCGCGTTGATGTCCTTGGCCAGGGCCTTCGGCGTGTCCTCCGTGATGTCGCCGCGGTGCCGGACGTCGGGGATGTGGTAGTCGATCACCTGGATCGCCGCCCGGTCCACCTCCCATGAGAAGACCGCCCTGGGCTGGCCCACCAGGTCCCACACCAGCCACGGGCCTGCGCCGACACCGTCGAACGCCGACAACACGATCACCTCGTCGCCCTTGGGTCGCCGGCTGGAGAGCTTCACCTTCTTGGTCGGTTGGTCGGGTACCCCGTCGTCAGCGGGGGCGTTCGACGGGGCCCCGTGCTGTCCCTAGCGGCGGTTGCCGCGGCCCTGGCCGTTGCCGCGCCACGGGCGTTGGCCTTCGGACTGGCTGGACTGCCCGCCGTTGCCGCCGTGCCACCACTGTTGGTTCTTCCCGTCGGTCTTCTGCTGCCACCAACCGGCGTTGGTGTCCTGCTCGTTCTTCTTGCCGCCGCCTTGGGACTGATCTTTGCCGCCGCGTCCGCGCCCTTTGCCACGGCCCCCTTGACGTCGTCGTTTGCGACCACCGCGACCGCCGCCGCCGTTCCATGCCTGCTGGTCGTCGACGTCCTCCTCCTGGCCGTTGGGGGCTTCGGTGCGGTCGGCGATCTCCTTCTCGGATCTCTTGGTCGGGTGCGGCGTGGACAAGAGGATCTCCTGCCACGTCGCGACGTCGTCCATGATCTCCTTGGTGGCCTCGCCGAAGGACTTGTTGTTCCTGAGTGCCATCGCCAAGTTCCACGACGTCCGCTGCCAGTATGCCTGGAGGGCTGCGACGTGGTTGGACTTGTCCCTGGCGCGGGGGACGAACCAGTCGACATATGTCATGACGTCGGCCTCCTCGCCGATCCATGCCCACCGGGCGGCGTTGGCCCCGTCGAGAGGCCCTTGGGCACCCACTCCGTCGGCTCCTCCTGGAGCAGAAGGCCGTGTTCCAGCCGCAGCGCCTTGGAGCTGGCGGCTGACGTCGACCTGGACAGTGCCAAAGGGTTCAAGGTTCGAGCCGCCGTCCAGGTGCGTCGTGACACGATCTCGCCGAGGGTGACCGGCGTATACATCTTGGAGGTGGTGTGCTCGAACCACATCCTGGCCAGCACTTCCTCGGCGCCAAGAAGTTCATGTGCCGGGAAGGTCCGCCGTTTCCCGTCGAGGCGCCGTTCCTCGTAGATGTTGACCTGTTGGTTCCACGCCGAGAAAGTCTTGGGAGGTCTGTCAGGAATGGCCGGTGTGGTCGTCGTTGCCGGCGCCGCCGTAGGCGCAGTCGCTGCGGTCGGGGCCGGGACCGGCGACGACGCTGCTGCAGTCCATTGGCGTGTGGCCTCGACGAAGAGATGGGTCATGACTGCGGTAGCCACGTCGTCCTGCCCGTCCTCCACCTTGTGCTCGGTGCCGTCGATGCGGATGCCGGCGATGTACGGGTGGATGATGTGCGTCGTGAACCTCTGGCTAAGGTGGGCGTCGTGGTGATCTTCCGCGCTTTGATGTAGTTCTTGATGCGCGCCGGCCGCGGCGAGGAGGTCGTCCAGCTGCACCATCGAGGCCGCGACCGTCGGAAGTGCCATGGCTGACAAGACCTACGGCGTCCTATGTCGGTTTCCGTGCTCGAGAGAAAAGGGGGGGCTACGGGTGAGACAGCCGTCGGTAAGTTCTGGGCGCGAGCCCTCGACGGTGATCTGGTCTGAGCTGGTCGTGGTTTTCCTGGGTTGTCGTCAAGTTGGTGCCGTGGCCGTCGGGGCCGCTCTCGGCTATTGCCGGCGACCCCTCGGCGGAAAACTGGCGACGGCGATCCGTCGATCAAGCCTGGCGCGGCTCAGTCGGAGTCCGACGTCGCTCCGCTAGTGGAGGACGAGGAGCTCGACGACGAGTCGATCGCTTCAGGTGCCTCAACGTCGACGGTTTCCGTCGGAAAGCACTTGCGGCACAACGCCGGATCCGGCGGCAACTCAGAGAGGCGAAAGAACTGTCTCACGCCGTAAGGCCAGCCACACTTGGCCTGCCAGTCCGATCTCTCTGTCGTCGCTTCGTCGACCCCCGGCTTGTGCACCATCTTGGTGCGGCAGTTCATGACATACCGGGGCGCCGAATCGCCGATTGCGTCGGCCACTGGCATCCTGACGGGTTCTGGCACGAACTCCACGCCGGGCACCTCTGCCGCGAAGTCGACGTTGGGCACCACCGGGTGCAGGGCCGGCACCGCCGTATCGGCGTGCCCTGCCGCACTCCCCGTCGGCATCGAGTCCATGATGGCCGACGGCGTCGGTGGCGCCAGTAGCTGAGCCGGCGTCGGTGTCGACGCGCTCGCCGCTGCCAATGCCTGGGCTGGAACGCCGGCTGCAACGGCGAGGGGCTCGACGGCGGTAGAGGCCCATCGGCCGAGCAGCTGGATCACGGCGACCGGCACCCCCCGCATCGCCAGAAAGGTTGCTCCTGCCATTGTGGCGGCGTGGCCGCCGAAGATCAATCGGCGCTTGCCCTGGTCGTCGAGGTACACCGTCTCGAAGCCGGCGGCGTCCAGCACCAGCCGAAACATCTCGGCTGACTCCGCCTTGGATCTCTGCACCGTCGGCTTGGTAACAGGAAGTCGGCCGGCGTCGCGGCTGCTGACGCCTGGATCCGCCGAAGGTGGCGATGAGCGGCGCATCTCGGACACATGCAAGGGGTGGGCCGTCGAAGTGCAGACGCATCGGAATGTCCGTCGGGTGAGGTCGGCCTGCCCCCCCTGCGCCGTCTTGTGCAGGGGTATGTCGAGCGACACCGCCGACAGAGTCACCCCTAGGTCTCTGACCCTGGCCGCCGCGAGCTCCACCTCCCGATAATGACGTCGACGGCGTGAGCGACCAATCCGGCGTTGAAGGGCCCGAATGGTGCCGTGTCGTCGACCAGCTTGGTGAGCTCGTCGAGGTCGAAGGCCTGTTTGAGCCTGGACCCTGGCAGGCCCCTCGCCGCTGCCTTGGTCAGCGTCTTGACCACCCGTCGGAGTCCAGGGGTGACCGGCGTGTGGAGGGTGTTCTCCTGGTGCCATATACCACCGCGTCGAGGTACAGCCCGGTCGACCTGTAGCCGGCGATCCGCATGGCCCGGCGATGGTGTGGAGCTTGTTGGCGTCGAGCGGGAAGAGGGGAAACTGGCCCCTGTCGGCCAGGGCACTCACCGTCCTCACCCGCGACTCCATGGCCCGGCGGGTCGACGATGCCAGCAGGTTGGCGTCGATGGCGGCGAGAGTGTCTTGGCGTCGCCCGGGATCCATGGCTTCCAGTGCCGCCGTCAGTGATGTAGGTTCCTTCTGTTCGGTACGTCGTGCCTGGGTGGCCTTGCCGCCGTTGGCTCTGGCTGCTGCGGCGGCACCGGCGCTAGGATCTGCAGCAAGAGGCCCTCCGGCACGCCGTTCTCCAGAAGGACGGCGAAGGAGTCCCTCACGGCCGGCGTGTTGATCGCGCCGAACCTGGCCAAGGTGGCAATGTAGGCCGAACCGCCTGCCGAGGCCACGTCGCGAAAGAAGTCGGCGACTGTCCCGGAGGGTCCCGACGATGCGCCGTGTTGGTTCATGACCGGCGTCCTGAGTCAAGGGGGTGGGAGTTAGTGCTAGTCGGCGTCTCGAGCCAGAGCAGAAAAGGCTGCGGCGGAAGCAGAAAAGGCAGCAGCGACGACCGAAACGAACGAAGAGAGAGAGAGAGGCCGACAGCGACGGCAGGCGCGACGGGCGAGGCTTCAGGTGCACGGCGCTCTTTTTGTCGAGTGCGTCGGGCTCCGCCAAAAAGGCACCGTGCGGCGTGACCGCCGAGATTAAGCAACTCTGGCAACGACGAAGTCGTCGAAAGAAAGTAATACAGGGCGGCGGTGGGCTCTGATCCTGCCCCCGCCGCCGTCGACTGCCTCAGCGGTGCCGACCCGATGGCCGAAGCCGGGTGACAGGGGCACCCGCTGGCGTCGTAGAAAATCAATCCTGTGCGCCGACCATGCCACAGGTGGCGCACTCGTGACCAATATGGTCACGGCCGTTGCCCTCCAGGTCAGGACGGGACGTAGGCAGCGGCCTAGGCCTGGCTGGTCCACGTCGTATAAGTCGTCGAAGTGGGGGCAATGCGGCGACGTGCAAGGGTGCGAGCACCAACCAAGCACACGTCGGCCGGCCTCCTGGCTTTGCCATGGGATCCGGGCGCCGCGTGTGTTGGCGGGTAGCGTCGAGCAGAACCAGTATGCACAGTAAGTGGGCGCCGAGATCGGCGGGGGTTTCGGCTTGTGCCCGTCGATGCCCTGCCTGTCCATGTTCTCCTCCGCGATCACGTCGTTCAGCGTCGCCTTGAGCAAGTGCTTGACGGACTTCGGCGGGTCATTGACGGCGCGGGCGCCTCGGCGGTGCATCGCCCGCTTGTGCTGCCGATACTCGTCGGTCATGTTGCTCTCTATCTGGCGGATCCTCTCGTCGCTCAGATGCTCGCGAAACCCCGACGCCGTCTTTGACCTGGATCTTGCACCCGTCGGAGTCGTCGTCCTGGGGGTGATCGAAGGCCCGGCGTCCGTCGAGGAACCGGCGGGCTGGTCTGCTGGCCTCGCGCCCGGCGGGAACATCCAATCCGGGCGATCTGCCGCCACCGCCGGGGGGGTCGGCGCTCTCGTGGTGGCTGCCTTCGGGCTCGGCGGTGTGGACTGCCATGGCGTAGAAGCCGCCGATAGCGGCGGGAAGCTGGCCCTGGACGGGGGTGCGTCGATCACTGGAGGAGGCGGCGGTGGGTCCATGGTCGGCCGCTCGCCTCGGTGCGTCGATCTCCCTCTGGCCGCCGATGCCTGGCTCCCGGCCGTCGAGTTGGCGTCGTCCTCCTGTCGAGGGCCCACCTGCCGGAGCAGTGACGCGGCGATGTTGATGGATGCCAGTGGCGTCGGCAGGTCGTCGTGCTCCCTCTGGCGGGGCCCGAACCCGATGACCAGTCGCGTCGATGTAGTAAGCCGGCGTGGCCGTGCCAGAGGGCAACGCCGACTGGGCTTCCATTGCGGCGAGACCCGGGAACCCCGTGATGGTCGGCGACGCCGTAGTTTCGGGCTCCCTCGCCTCCGTCGGGTCCAAGAAGGCCGCCGCAGTCCTGGTAGTGGACGTCGTGGGAGCGTCGAGGAAGACCGTGCCCGACACCTGGTCGTCGTCCCTTGCTGCCGTGGGCTGCGGCGGGTGCCACTGCACCTGGTGTGCCCACGCCGTGGGAGGCGCCCCTACGTTCTGCTGCAAGATGGTCGCCGCCGAGGAGCTCCCGGGACCCGTCGGTGGAGGCGGCGTAGTAGGTGCCATCGTCGATGTCCTGGGACCCGTCGATCTAGGCGTCATAGATCCATGCCCCGGCGGGGCAGAGGTGGTCGGCGGCGGCCTTGGAGCTGCCTTCACCATCACCGGCGTTCCCTCCGTCGTGGCACGCTGCGGGAACAACCTCCCCATGTAGTTCCGGCGTTCCTCGTCGGTTGGCGGGAATGTCGGTGGAACCACGGCCGTGACGGCGAGGAGCTCGGCGAGGGATGTCCTGTCCTCCATGTTCAAGCTCGCCGCCAGTTCGGCCCAAGCGCCGAAACCACCGTCGCGTGCCTTGCGGAGGACGTTGCGAAGCTCTCGCACTGCGACGTGCACTCCGGCGTCCGGCGCAACCGTCGGCTGCGGCTGCTGCGGCGGAGCCTTCCGCAGCATTGGCTGGGCCGTCGAAGAAGCTGCACCAGGAGTCGTCGACATAGCGTCGAGAGGAAATGATCAGGTAGCTAAAAATCAAAAGCTTCGTCGAGCCAGAGTGCTGCCGACGTTCGTCGTTTACGGTTGTTACTGCACACACACGTGTGTTTCACCACAAATGCCTTTGAATCGCTGCTTGTATCCAACAACCCGTGTTGCCTACCCTATGTGACGGGGGACCAGCCGCATTGCAAACCCTAAACCCTGCCTGTAGGCAACAGGGAATGTAGCAAGCGCGAGCTGTTTTGGTAGAAGAGCCTCTTTGTTACAGGTAGATGCCCGCGCTTCAAAGATGCATATGCCTGCCGGTCACGGAAGCCAACCGACACAGACAAACCAAGCAGCAAACACTGATGTGTGGCGACCTCCCGGTAAGTCTCGCTGCAGCCAACAGGCGGGACTCAGCACGACTAGGACTAGCACAACACAGTTTGAACTTCTGCAAAGGAACCCGAACGGAATGGCAATGAATGGCACAGCGCCAGCAATTCGGGCTGAGCATACTTATCAAGAGTGGGGAGCAAACTGCAGTGAAGACGCGCAGGCAGGGACTCGAAGACTCAAGATTTTGCAAAGATCTTGGGAACAACACCAACACATCTTGATCTCAAGGTACCAACCTTGCCCACCGACTCTTTGGTGTACTGCTGCCGGATGACTTTGCCTTCAGCCGGTGAGAGCAAACGGTCGTTTGACTCCAGTGTATTCGTGGAGGGGTTTGTGCATCGTCTTGGAGACCGGCCGGCTTTAATGTCGATGTAACCAATGCCGCTTGAGTGTGAACACACCTGCCACCAGAGTTCCCCATCGCCCAAGACGGCACAGGGTGCGTCTTTTCGCAGGATGGGCCATGACGCCGGATTCCGGCCACATCGCCAAGCCCGAGAGCCAACCAGCCGCTTGGCCTAGTCAGTGTCCGTCTTAAGAGCTCTGCTCCAGAAACTCGAACGCGAACAGGAGAAGAGAACTCACAGTGTCGAAAGGGCAAGTTCAGGTCCCCTGCTGTTGAAGTCGGAGACGACGCCCTTGCCGCTGGCGTTCACCTCTGACTTAGGCGCTTTCCTGTTCTGCAGCTGTGATGGAACTGCCACGGCTGAGAATGCAACATCCCAGCAGCGAAGATTTCCACCATTGTCGCCAGTCCAGATTTTGTTGACTGATTCGTGCTGCATTGCCTGTCTGATGGAGATTGCAGGCATGCCGGGAATTCTAGGCGCCTCCAGCAGACACTACATGCTGAGGCCCTTGCGTTCACATCTCCGACACCTTCATGGGGATCGGGTTGCTGCCAAACGGCAGGCACTTGGAGGCTCACGCCATCCATGCCGATCTTAGATACCGCCAAGACATCCTGCAGAGATGCATCTAGCTCAAGAATCTTCGGGCCTGCACTTGCCAGCACCAGCTTCAACACGGCTCCTTCGACACTGTCGCCGCGACGTGTGGTGTTGCCTCGCGGTTCTCTGGCTTTGGCCACAAGCTGATGCATCGCACACCTAAGCCACACCAGCAGGACTGCATAGTAGCCATAGCAGTATGGATGCACCAATTCTGGTCCCTCGCTATACTATACCTGGGGCAGCGTCCTCGATAGTGGAGGTAGACCATGGTGGACCTCCCATGACCAACATCACATTTATCAGGCAGAGGTGCAGTACAGTAACACTTGGCAGGAGGTTCGAAGCAGTCGAATTGATCTTGTTTTGTAGTTTTTGCTTAGATATGTCGAGATGAACGCCGAACGAGAAACCTTACCGTGACACGCCACCTGTGAGAATCCGCAAGCATACTTCCGCTTGACCTTGCTTCTTGTGTATCTCGCCCGAGTCGCCTCCACTCACAGATGTTGCTGCGACTGCCGCTGCTGTGTGCATACATTTTCGTTTTGCCGATTGCAGGAGCTTTGCTGTGTGTTTGCTCTTTTCCATTGTTGGGGGCTTTACGTTCATCTGCGGGCTCGGGCCCAGGTCCGACAGGTCATGGGCGCACGCATGACCCAGTACTGCAAACTGCCATGACACAACTGCACTCAAAGGCTGCCGCTTCTCCAGGTATCCGCCATCCTCGTCCTTTACAAAATCCAGCTCCTCTTCTTTCCTGTACAAAGACAAGAACATGCCACCTTGATGAAGGAGGCATGAGCCCAGCAACTTGCGAGGCTGACTTTGCGACAATTGCGGTGGAGCCATTGCCATCACGACCAGCATCACCTGCATCGCGTCGCTTATCCGAATCTGTGCACGAACGTAAATAGCCCGTACTCCAAAGCCAGGAATCAGGACTTTGACTGGCTCTGGAAAACTCTTGGAATATGTACAGAATCTAAGCGCGAGCAAATCAGACAGGCGAAGGGCACATCATCTTGAGGCTCCCACTTGCCGTAATGGCCTCAAAGAATCTGTCGCAAAAAGTTGAAGCTCATTTCCTGTGAGCTGTTGCTGCGCAGGCCTTTGACTTCGCATCAGGATCGTCGGCCTGAGATAGCAGGGAGCTTGCCAAAAGCCACAAGCTCGGCACAAAAGGCAAGAAACGGCAGTGTCAGCCCCGCGCGATGGCGTTGATCTTGGCTCTGGCCTCAGTTTGGATCAGACAACCTCACCTCAAGTCACGGAGGTTGCTGCTGAAGTCTTGAGTCATCGACGACTGGCCTGACATCGCTTGGGGATTCTTTGAAAAGAAACAGCGAATTCCTGGTCTCTGGGCCTGAACGGTGTCGTCTTGAGGTTCCAGGTCCTTCGGAACGCGAGCTGCCACACAGCATCTCTGAGTACACACAGCTCCTCAGCGACTCACCGGGCAGCGGCTTCATCCCGGCTGACTGCGCCTGGCACAAGATGCGAGTCAGGCCCCGACTACCACTGGGTGTCTCCTCCGGTCAATTTCTAACGGCCAACCGTGGCGACGGTGCTGTCAGCAAACCAAACGGGGAGATCGCTGCGACGTCGTTGATGAAGCCGCCCACGGCCTTGAGAGCAGTGCCGTAGTCCCGTAACGTGGTTTCGACGATTTCGAAGTTGAGTCCTTCCCAAGGGCACTGCTATCTCGCCCACCAGGCGTGGAGGTGGCTTGGTCCTCGCCGATGCCCAGCGCAGTGCAGAAACTTATCAGAAAGGTGTATGAAGGGGGGTGTCTGAGCTCCCGGACTTGCCGGGCTCTCCTTTTGAAAGTTCCCAGCAGCGCACCTTTTTTGCAAACATCCGAACATCTCCACATCTCCGAGCAGAGGACTTAGGATTCTAGTCTAGGGCCCGTGCCACACCTTCCTGCCAAGACCTCGGCGGCCAAAAAATCTCAGAAAGAGAATGCTTTCTTTCGCGCCCTTCGAGAGCCTGGCCCGGTGTAGAGTCTTCGGCTCTCCCAAGGTGGGGTCCTGGGACCCAACTCAATGACACACGAATGCCAGCACCGAACGGTGAAGCTTTGGGCCCTCACCCAAACGTGTCAAAGAGCATGCAGGTGATTCCCTCGCAGGCCCGCGCACTCGGAAAGCATGACAAGCAAGCTCCGGGGAGTTGGCTTCCCGCCTTGGTCGCTGTTGGAGCCTTGGATGTCATTGTATCCAGAATCGGCATTTGTGGAGCTTGCGCCTGTGGATCCGGGGCAAGGAGCATGTCCCTGCCAGGGCCCTACAGCCTGTCCTGAGGAATAACAAGCTGAGAGCTCTGACATCTGACAAGCCTGAAAGTGTAGCGAGGTCCTTCCAAATCCCTCCAGCCGCCTTCTTCGGTCTTGGCCTCTGAAGCGGGACATCTGATACTGTGGCAAACGTGGCAGAAACATGGTGCGCGTGCATGCGCAAGGGCTCCTGCCTCCGTCAAGGCCTTGTACGCAGTTGCGATGGCTTTAAAAACAGCGTCGTCACCCCCTGCGCAGACAACATCTCGACACGGTTCCACCACTGAGAACCCCTGGAAACACGAGTAGGCCTTTGTCTGGGTGGTGCAGTAGAGCGAGGATATGATAGGCACGCCTGGTCATCATATTCCAATCCCTTAGTAGCACCAGCCTAAGGAATCGGTGACTCTTGGCCTGATGGCGGCGCTACTGGCACCGGGCTGCAACCCCAAAACCTCACAGTTTCGAGGAGCCACATCTGTGCACACGGGAGAGGCACTCCTTTGAGGCGACGACGGTGTAGGGCTTGCCCAGCGATGCCAAAATCTTCTGCGATGAGATGCGTCCTACATTCTTCAGCCAACACCAATTCTAGCTGCTAGCTGAAAGCTAGCCAATTGCAGCCAAAGCACGAACTTCGTCCTCGCTCTTTGCTGCCTCCGCTTGCTACATGCCAGCAACTTCATTAAGTCTTTGCATCTGGCACTGGACACAGGAAGATCATCGGAAGATGCAATGACAATCCTGGGGGTCCCACGGACGAGTCGGCATCCACCCCAAGAACCTGCCACTTGTCAAAGCCTTGTTTGGTCAGCGGTAGGAAGATCAGATTCCGTCAGACCCTCGTGAAGTGGTTGCCAGACATCCTGAAACCCTCGCCCCTTTTGCAATTGGCTTTGCACGGCATCCAGGCGAGTCGAGATAGCAGCAGCTCATGCCCACGGCCAGGTACTCCACATAGAAACAGCTCAACTGCTGCTGCGCTTTGCGACTGCAAGTCCAGGGACTGCCCTTCTCCCCCCCCCCTCCCCGGCGCATTGCCACACGGAAAGCTCTGCATCGCCACGCCGAAACTGGCGATGGAGAACTTGCCTCGGCAGCTCTGTGGCCAACTCCTCCGTCTCCTGCTACCGGTGCCACCGCCCGAAGTCGGGATGAAGAAAGCCGTGGGCTGTGAGTCTCATCATCTGACAAGGCTTTCATTGGATAGCACAGTCTGGGGGCTCGCCCCCTTCAGCGCAGTAGAACATCACGTACTCAGGATAGACCTCATGTGGCTCCCAAACATGCGGAGGTCATGTCGTGTCAATCATGTCAATGTGACTCACAGGACTCCTGGCCTGCGACACGTCAAAGACAATGAACTCCCTGTTTGTGCCGTCTGCGCAACCCATCACCGAAGTGAAGTCGGTCCCAACCACACGTTCGTGCGCTTTCGGGTCCTTTCTTGGAAGCTCCAGGATTTTCCCCAGAACAACCCGGCACAACATGATGACTCGGCAACCGCTCTTGTTCTTGACGGTGTACTCGTGGCTTTTGATGGCCCGATCTGCAAAGTATACCCCCTTGCCGAAGAGAGAACCATGAGAAGCGCGTTCGGGCAGCCGGAAGTGGCTGGAGCAAATGGCCCGTGCAGCGTCCTCACTGGTTCCATGAAACAGCCTCAGCTCGAGAGGCTGGGCATGGCTGGGCGGCTGGGCACCCGAGCTTCTCTGTGGCTCACAACATGGCAGACAAGACGCCACACCTCGTTCACGGTCTTGTCCAATCTCGGGTGTGGGCAAAGTTCACTGCGAAACCAAGCTTGAGTATCCCGTCTCGGAGGAACCAGCACTAGTCACTAGACTGATATCCCTTGCAGGCAATCGCCATCCTGATTCATCCTGAACCAGCCTGCGCCAAGACTGTGCATGGGGGCATATGGAAGCTTCGGCAAAGGAACGTGCTCAGCGCTGAGTATGGCAGCTCCTCGCCAGCGAACACTGCAAGACTTCGGAGGTCTCCGCCTTTGTTGCGCCTTTTTTTGCCCTGACTGCCCGGCCCCGCCCTGCCCCGCCCTGTCCCCGCGCCCCTTTCCTCGTAGGTCTCCGGCTTCAAGTCCATCGGAGGCGGCTGCCGCGCTCGGATCTCGGCCCTGCACTTCGCGTAGGTCTCCTGGAGCTCGCTCAAAAAATGCCAGCTCCTGCTTGTGCGGCCTGCGGCCTGCGGCCTGCGGCCTGCTTGTGGATTCCCTCCCTCTTTGTTGCGCAAGGGCAAGAGGTGGAGAAGAATCCACTCCCTCTCTGCTACTCCCTGCCTCTCTCTGTCTCGCTCTCTACCTCTCTCCGTGCCAGGGTGCCCAGAGGATGGAATCTTCGGCACGGAGACATTTCAGAACGCGTCTCGTTGGCAGCGACTTCTGGATGAGCCTCGGCCAGGCGCTGTTGGCGAATTCAGCCGGAAACTCCTCAGCTTGAGGGCTGCACTTGGTGCCCAGGTCCTGCACATAGCGTCCTTCAACTTCGTTGTGGAATGCATCCTGACAGCAGCAAGATAGAGGCGGGACAATGCACATTACAACTGACCCTGAAACCACTTGGCGGTCCAGAGCTTGTTCAGCACGCCAGTACCACGGTAGATGCTGCCCACCGTTGTCCTCAACATCACCTATCACAGAACAATCGACCAGATACTGATGCACGGGGACGCAGCGAGAACCCGTCCGATGCCGCCTGGTTGATATTTTCATGCCAGGAACCAACTGTCAATTGTGCAAAAGAGGAGCAAGCAGCGTCGTGTCCGGGCTTCCCGTACTTTTCAACCAGGAAGGGGCAGCCTCGGCTTTGCCGGATTTCGCAGGGGCTGGCACTGAGCCCCCTTCACGCCCCGGCAGTCTTCCAGGGTCCGGACAGGTTCGCAAATGGTTCAAGTGTTGTCCTACCGCCTAGCCCTAGCCACTTTCGCGAGCTTCTCAGAGAACTGATGCAGAGTCAAGGCATCATGCCAGTGTCAAGAATATCATCTACAACAACACTTGCCGATGGTTCCACAACGCAGAATCGGTATCCAAGTGGCTCTTGCAGCAGGACCTTACTGTAGACTGCCAACGCATGTGTCGGCACATGTCGAATTACAACAGGTTTGGTGAGCTTTGAGCTCACGCGAAGTGCTGAGCTCGAAACTCAAAACCAGGCTTCGCCTTCCGGCCACAGCCCTGGACACAGAAGCCTTCCGGGACGGAATCCGGCCGCACCCAAGCAAACGCCATAGCCGCTCCTGAGCCACGGCAGAAACGCGGAAGTTGTGCTCGAATTAAGGTTGGTAGAGTGACAGTTGAACTTGGGCCCATGGGCTTTAGGACAGCATTCACATCAAAGGCTGTTCTGGATTCCATGATGGAGTTGGAACCGATTGCACTCGTGGGTAGCAAGACACTTCTCCCGGAACTGCCTTTGTAGCGGCACCCTGGAGGTGCTGTTGCATGTAAAGCCTAGTCGTATGATTCATGGGTTACTGGGACCCCAAGAGCGCCGCGTTCGATTCAAGAGCCAAGGAACAGCTGGAAAAGACGCCGAATCCACTGCTGCGTGCACACAGCTCCCACACTTCCGGGCCCATGGCTCTGCGGAATTGTTTGTCGGCTGTGATGTCTGAGTCTGTGAGTTGCGGCAGTCTTGTGCAGTCTCTCTCCTTTGAGACCCCTGCGGCCGAAAGATTCCAGTACACCAGCACGGAGTTTCAGGATGTCTGCGATGTTTCTGACAGACGCTTCCCAGGCACTGGCTCTCGTCCTTTGCATTGCTGGACGCGACAGCCTGAACACTTATCAACTCGAATTAAAGGCAAGCTGCGGGCTGGTGGGAGCCTCTTCCAAGCGCGAGAGCAAGACCTGCACTCGCCGAGGGTGTGGACATCGAAAAGCAGCTTCATCTTTCAGCACTCGAACCCGACTCGCTTCTCACGCGCCCGCGCGCCTTGCCGGATGCCTTGACGCTCACCCATCCTCCACTCGAAAGCTCCGAGAGCCCAAGAGAGGGAAACGAAAGCCCCGAGCCCCCCGACCCCCCCGGCCCCAGCCACCTTCCGTAGGGCCCTGACCTCGCAGGGTTTTTAAGTTTTTGAGCATTTCACTCCACGGCAACTCCAAGAAAGTCTCCGCTGCAATGCGCTGCGCCTCGCAGGAGCTTGTAGTGCAAGCGCTCGCCCGCGAGGCGCAGCTCTTCCTAAGAGCTCGAGCTCCAAGCACGCGCACAAGGAAGAGTCGAGCTATCAGCGGCTGAGCATCAAGCCACAAGAGCACCAGTCTCAAGACGGCGATCCAGCTGAGGAGACTTCAGCTCCTGACAGGAGCCATCCCAAGGATGAACATCATACACACAGCCTACGGGAGCTTGGCGAATTGCAGCACATGTACGGTGTCACCACACAGGTTTTTACATCGTTGCTGACCATACAAAAATGTTGAGTCTGCAGCGGCCGAAACGCTGCTGCCACGGCCGGTGGCATGAGTTAGCTGATGAGGGAAGTGTAAGACTCAGCCGCGGGGACGAGGCGTCCACTTCTTATCGCGCTCCTTGAGAGCACAGAAATATCCTGTCCTGTCGGAGGTCAGACCGGACAGGACGCAAGGAAAGAACGCTGCCGGGGTGCGAACACCCTGTACTTAAACACGACAGTCGGCAGCAAGGCACCCTTAACGGCCAAGAAATGACTTCATCCAGCACAACACCGCCCTCCATCTGAGTGGAGTAGTGGGACCGGCTGAGACAATGGAAAAGCCGCATGACCACAAACTCCGAAAGTCGCATTAGGTGACTCGGATCTCTGGTGCAGGCGACAGTATGTGTGCAGCGCTTGCCAATGAGATATGCACTCGCAAGACAGGTCGTTCAAAAGCTCTCGTCTCAGAAGCAGCTGCACAGCAAAAGATCGTGACGGTACTGGAAACTTCAAAAAGTTGGGCCAGAAGCATCGATCCGTGCTTGCTTGGCCATCCTTCCTGATAAGGCCTTCCACCAAGGATACTCGTTGCAAGCAACATGATTTTTGCTTTTGCTCAGGAGACTGCCGTAAACCCAGCACAACGAAACATTGTGTTCCTTCTGGCGGAGCTCTTGCCAAAAACACACAGGTTTGTAGGCATTGTAACACGAAGAGTCTGTCTAAATGACACCTCCGGGGTGCTCTGTCCTCACACGGACCAAGGCAATTCTCGTGATGCGTTCTACGCAGCCACAGGATATTCGTATGAGGGCAGGCACACACGGTCTATATATTGCGCCAGAGTAGACCCCAAACAGCGAAGCACCTAGCAGACCTTGCTGTCCAAGCAAGAACCATACCAGGAGAATCCCTGAAACATTATTCGTTGCCGCTCGCGAAGTTGATGAATCGCTCTCCCGCCAAAGTGCTGTGCGTGTTTTTGAGAGGAAATCGCCCTCTGTGCTGATTTCTCGCAGAGCCGTGCGTGCTTGGGGCTCGCGTTGTCTTTCCGGCAGTCCCGTGAATTTCCGCTTCACGAAACCGTGCTCCCGCCACTGTGCCGCGGATGCAAGTGTGGTAGTTTCGGCTGGTGACTAGTGTGGTGCATTGTCAAGTGAAAGAGCGCGATTTTTGTCGAAAACGTGTTACGCGCCACATGCCTAGTGTAAGAAGCTCGTAGTGCTAAACGGTGCCACACGGTTTGGGGAACGGCGACACATATCGGACCAGCACAAGCCATGAGGTTTCCTTGGTCGGTTTGGGCTTGGCGAGGGAGTGAGGGTGAGGATCTGAACCGCGGCGTGGCATGTGCTGCTTTGAGGCTTCAAAAATGTTCTTACAAAAATGTGGCCGCTGCTGGATCCATCTGGTCCTCCAACGACCCCGCTAAGTTTATTCAAGCCATAAGAGTCTTATATGATGAGACCCAGCGTAGCCTCGAGAAGTGATTTGAAGCATCAGTGCTTCTTTGCTGCATCCGGTTACCCGCAGAGCTCCAAGCCCTGCTAAGGTAAACCGCCCCTCAGTACTGGTTGTCTGCGTCGTCCCAGGCTTTGGCCTTCTTTGACAAAGGTATGAAGGGGGCAAGACTAAGATGGGAAAGGCAGGGAAGAGTGGAAGAAAAGAAACATACAATTTTTCAGCCCAATGCCAGCGCAGATCGATTCTTTCTGGCCTGGGCAAGGAGCCGCTCCTCCGCGTTTGGGAACGCCATCCTATCCACATAGAGCACCAGGAGCATGTCCGGCCACGTCTTCAGCTTCTTGATCAAGACTAAACTGTCTACAAGCTCACCGGTTTTCCTGCGCAAGGTCACTGGAAGGACCCCTGGTCGTTGCATCGAGCTCGAGGCTAGTTCCAGATGAAGCTCAAAGGAAGTATCCAAATGGCCATCACAGAGCAGCCGGGTTGCGTTTTTGCCCAAAAGCTCGTGTTGAGAGTAGCCGAAGAGCTGCTCGAAAGACGGGGAAGCACTGAGCATGCCCAATCTGTCGACTTCAGAGTGGTCCAAGGCCAGTGCTGCCATAGCAATGCTGGAAGGTGAGGCACTGATCAAATCATGTATGTCCTCCTCCTGCTCCTGTGAAACGCAGCAACGGTCTACGCGTGGCTGCTCAACCGTAATGCCGGTAGCCGTAGCCGTCTCATAGACATCGCATTTAAACGTCACCTCCGACAACCTCTTCGGCAGTTGTGGCTTGGCCGGCACATGGTTCGGGATATTAGCTGCGCACGTGAACGTCCGCATGGCATGGAAGATTGCCGGATGCAGGAGGTGCCTTCCATGAACCCGCATTGCGGGACCGCCTTACAGCAGCGAACTGGGCACTTGACTGTTGAAATTGTTTATGCCTTGCTGGGAAGAACAAACAATTCCTCTCACTCAAGTCAATATCAACAGGAGGCACACCGTCGCTAAAACGCTAAACTGACGGACCATGCAAGAGAACCAATGCATCTAGCCCAAAATCTGCAGCATTCTGCAGCACACTCGCTAGATCACGCCACCAGCACACAAAAACGGAACAGATAGAGGCTTAGTGGAACACTCTCACCCTGCCCCACCTGCGAAGAGAGCAAGCATCATGTCCGTGGCCTGCATGTGCACGTTCTGCATCTCCATGATTGGCGATTCGTGTCGGCGTCTTTCAGCCAAGAGGCTTTGAGCCAAGGTGCACAGGCGCAGCGCAATGCAACACCGATGAGACCACTTTCAAATACACCAGCACTCAGAGCATGGACGCACCAAGCAAGTCGTCCTGGCCCTGTCTTACGAGGAGCCCGCCGGTGCCGGACCCCCCAATAACCTGCTCTCACGTACCGCAACATGACATGAGACGAGTTCCTGGGGTCAGCGACCTCAGAGTCGCTTCAGAACTCAGGTCCTTGCCTCCCACTGAGGCATGTGGCCCAAGGAGAGCCGAGGGCACCGAGCCCAAGGCGCCTCGCATCGCCCGGGGCCTATGGGCCTACGGGCACTGCTGCTCTGATTTCGTCGTTGTCCTCAAAAGTTGCTTCCTCACCGCCAGTATCGCTCTGGCCCTTCTTATTGAGCCTGCTCCAGTGCTTGTCAGCACAACACATACAAATAGATGAGATCGTACCACATCGAACCAACGATGAGCAAGAAAAAGCAGTAAAGAGCAGGGTGCTGACAGTATGGAAGTTTGCATTGTCGGGGAGACCAACATGGTTGCAGTGTTCCTAACTACGTGCAGAAACGCTTGATCACGGGGTCGACCACAGTTCAACTGCCCACTGCACAAGCTGAAGCAGCTGTACAGACAACGTCAGAAGGCGCTCCTTTGCTCTGCGATGCGAGGCGCATGGAACGCTTTGTGACGGGGGGGCCGTATTTCATTGACTGACTGGCACATGAGGTGCCAGTACCAGGCATAATGGACCTATCCACTACAAAGTCAGGGCAAGTCTGCCTGATGCACCACTTGGCTTTTGCTGTGCGATCTGGTGACTACAACTTGCGAGGCAAACGTGCGCGCATCGTGACAGAAGCACATGCACTGCAGCTGCGTGCTTACAGCTGCAAGTTGTGAATTGCTACCCTGGAAATCTCGAAAAGATGCTCAGCAGATGCGCAGCTCGCGCAAACTGCCGGTGAAACATGTCAGTAGGCCAGGTGCTGCATGCTGAGTTATTCCCGAGCAGCTGTTTGCTGTACGGAAGCACTATCGCCTTGGTTGCGTCGCCTGCCAGGTCTGAAAACAAAGGTCGCAGTGCCTGTGCTTATGAAAACCCCAAGGAAAGTGCCTGCACCATGTCAGGGGCATTCTGCTCCTCCTCCAACCATTCTTTTCGTTCTCCGTTTTCCCACCTCGGCCAGTTTAGGTTTTTCGAGTCCCCCGAATTCTGCGGCTTTCTGCAACGCTGGTCGCACAATCTAACAAAGGTTCGTTCATGATGCTGCTCTTGCGGGCACTCTGACTGCACTGGGCTTGTTGCCGGGCCAAGCGATGGGCACCCTGTGAATTGCATAAGCGACCGATGCCGTGTTGTCGACCTGCTTCAGCGTCTTCGGACAGGTATTAGCATTTCAGCCGGCTTCTGCGATGTCTGCTAACGGCCTTTGCTCCAGTACCCCTCGTAGCGTCGCCCATCTGCCTGGCAGTTCACAGAGAGCACTCTAGCTTCTTGGTGAAGCGGCAGCTACGAGGCCGGTGCCCACTTGAAGATGCCAAAGCCATCCTTCTGGTCGCGCGCATACTGGCCCTGCCATCCAGAAAAGCAGCTCGCAGTGTGGGGCTGCGGTTGTGCGATCTTCTCGGGGCCTGGTAGCAGCGGCCGTCCACCTGCAGCTCTCGTCTAAAACCCTCCAACACTGCTGGAATCTGGCAAATCGCAAGCTTTTTTCTCCCTGCCGGAGCCGTTGGGTGAAACCGCGATCTGCAGTCGTCGCATCCGGACAACACACGTTGAATGACCAGAGAATGCTTAGTGTCACATCCACAGCTCGCCAGAGGGAACACCATCAGACATACAGCCTGGATTCGGCTGCCACGAGCAACATCAAAAGGGATACTCCGTATCTGACATGTTCTAGGCGTTGTGTCATCCTCCGCAGCATCTTACCCTATCAGGAAATCCAGAGCCAAGCCGCAGAGGACTTCCACCCTCGAACTCGCACGGGCGGCTTTGGAACCGAGCACAGCATCTTCTGCACCTAGCGGAAATTGAACCGAGGCATTGCTAGTGCTCTCAACAGTTGAAAAAGAGAGCAAGAGGATAAGATGCAGGAGTACCTGAAATCCCAGGCAGTTGCCAATTGAGGTCGAAATAAGAAGCCAACTTCAGCTTGGGCACCGCCCTGCTGCTAAGACTGCAAGCAGCAGAGATTCTAGGCTGCAAACAATCACCAGAACGGCCTTCAGGCAGACTTTCAACCAACGTTCAGTGATGCTTGCGGGCATCAGCGACCCCTCATGCCTGCTGAAAGCTCGCATGCTCGTCGAGCTTCGCAAAGCTCATGGCTTCTGGAGGAGGTGACGGCAAGAGAGGAAGGACCTCGCACGTTCGGCAATAGCAATCGCACATTTCCTGCGTGACTTCGATACGCCATGTGGCCACTCTCAGGAGGTCTGCCAAGCGGTATCCGGCCAGAGCAAGCTGCTTTCTTGAGATCTGTCGAACCTCGGCAACGTATGTCTCCTTGGCCAGCTCAGTTCAAGCTTGTTGAGGCACAAGCACTATCACTATGAATGATGCAAGAAGAACCAGGACCCATGTGCGGCCACTGCATCCGAAACGGGCGCACCGGCACGGACACCAACGTACGCGTGCTGGACTGCTACGAGATGGGCTTCCTGCACCCATCTTTTGAAAACCTGCCGGACGAACGAACTGCGCGCATGAGGAGCTCTGTTCCAAACCGCCCAAGTACCGAGCTACAGAATCGCGGCCTTCATGCAATCGCTGGGAATGAGAAAGCAGTCCATGTCTTCGGCCTGATACTCCTGCGTGGCCATCTGATGTCCGAAGGCATCGCCAAAAACCGTCTCCTGCCTCGAGACTGCTCTTTGGAAAGTCTCCTGCAAACATCGCATTTGCCGAAATCACCGGTGCCAAAGTGCAGAGAGTTCAGCACTGCTTGTTTACGCGGTCTCCTACAATGACGGAGGCATTCCGATCGCGCCGCGCCTGCGCAACTTGATCTCAATCAGTCCTATTGAAGAGCAGCTCTCTGTTTGCATGCCAGCAACATCTTGCGAAGAAGAATATGGCCATTCGTCCAGATACATACCTCCTGCCGCATCCCAGAAAGAATGGAGATTCGTCAGCGTGCTCCAGTTGGACTGGATCCTGCGCGGGTTGCGACAGCAAGCTTCGGGTGAGCACACGTGGCTAAGCTGCTTGGATCCTGATCAAATTCCCACCACGATCCGCACGAACACGTCCAAATCGTGTGTCGTTGAAGACGCCTTCAGCGCAGTGGAGCGGCTGATGCGCGTCCCCGACGATGTGGAGAGCCTCAGGTCATCCCGGCAACCGCCGAAGTCGGCACAACAGCAGCATAGAGACAATGGAGCCGTGAATCGAAGAATACCCTTGTCAGATCCAAGAGGCAAAACGCAGCATGAGATTCAGTGCAAAGTTCGAGCGCGAGGAGTAAAAGGTTCCTGGGATAATAGTTGAGAGATGTCACCCTTCTGAAAACGGTGCTATCACAACCGTCTTGCAAGTTCGGCGAGGGGCTCATAGCTTGTGCCAGAGCCCAAACTGCTGACGGATCCTCGTACGGGTTCTTTTCATCTAGCGCCAGATGATCCTCAGAAAGCACAAAATAGGACAGCTTCCGACAAGGGGTTCGAACACAACCTGTCAGCCATCTCAAAAGCCGCGCGTCTGGAGTAAAGTCGACGTCAACAAAGTGCCATGCATTAAACCTGAAGCCGCGAGACGCGGCCTGCCCCGCCCCAATCGGATCATGTGAAAGTCTGCTACCCAGAGGCTCATTCAGTGCCGTCGCAGGCAAGCCGCGGCAATAAAGCGTGTCGTTTCGAATGCACTTGATGTGATCCGGCCAGACTGCACTGTTGACGAAATCTGACATCCCGGGAAAGTCGCCACTCCATGTTGCGAGAATCCTCTCGGCTTTCTGGACTTCTTGTGGGCTCAAATGCATCTTGGCAATCTGTGCCACCAGGACATGCCCGGTGTCCAGCCATGCGTTGGACAACGACAGGCCCAAAGCCAGTCCAAGATGGCTGGATCGCATGAGAAGATGAAGACAAAAGCATGCAATGAGAGGACAAGGCTCTGCTGCATCTCACTAGCTTCTGCTTCTCATGCGAACCCAACACAGCTTCACCGAGTTCAAGATAGCTCACGTTCGACGGCGAAGGCGATGGTACGTCATATGAGTTAAAGACTACGTCGTGTGCGGACGCATTGCCCTGCTCGACGACGAGAATGACTAATTTTGAAGCTGAGCTGACACGGCTGCAAACATGACTCTCCTCTTTGCATACTTCCATCTCGTTGTGCGCGCAGATAGATACAGACCTGCCAGCTGCTGCATGCTGGTGTGCCGAGCTCCTGACCCACTTGTAGCGACCGCATCCATTCATGGTTGAAGCCTTCGACATTCTGGCTTCAAGAATGTTCGACGGTAGACGGAAGGATGCAAGCAGCCCCTGCAACACCAACAAGGGGCACAGCAGCTAGGAGCTGGGCCATCCATCTACCTCTGTACTCGCGTCCATCAACGCCCATGTAAATTCCTGGCAAAGGGAAACTCGCCAACGTGTACATGCGCAGTAGTCTCAACTCAAAGCCAGGGGGCCAAAACCATCGATCATGTTCATGCACCACTGCCTCATTTGCATCTTCGAAGACAGCGCAGATGCTCGAGACACCATACATGCGAACGTAGCCACGGCTGCCCCCACTTCGAGGTTACAGGACAAGGCTATCTCAGAGTCGTGCCCTTGGTACTTTGACCCATCTGGCCACTGGTACTCCTGGCCGACGCTGTGGATAGCCGCAACAAAGCATGGCAAGGCACCGGGTTACTGTAGTGCGGCGCCTTGAGGAAAGCATGCCGGAGAGACACCGCTGCCGCTCTTTTTGCCGCGTGAAAACTCTCCGATGAATCGGGACTTGTCGGGCCATGACTCCGTGCCAAAGCCATCCTGGACGGCGGAGACGAAAAGTGCGACGGTACAGAAGGCATAAACATGCACGCAACACAAGCGCAGACACAAAACACACCAACAGATAAGGTACACATAGCTTGCTTTCGGGATAAGAACAACGCGAAACTAACGAGTAAACACTAATTCAACAAACAGACTGACTGTAACAGTGACAAGAAGAAGAATAAGCATTCACCGGGCACTTCCCGGTAGTTTGTGAGCACCTATGTGCAGAATGCTGACCTGGCTTGGGACAGTCTATTTGCAAGCACTGTTGCAGGAGAGCGACTTGGAGGCAAGCTATTTCCTGCCAGTCCCGCGAACAGATGGAGCGCCCTGCGCTTCTCGGTTTAAAGTCCTCACACTGGATAGTTAAGACAGCTCCACTTGTCATTGCAGAAAGTGTCATCGATCTCCGCAGGTTTTGAAAGGTTCCCACCAACAAAGCCCGTGGGCACACCAGAGGTACGACCATCTTCGTTGGCGGTCAGACAGGTTAGCACCGCTGATTCTAGCGAAACCCGGGCCAAGCAGGTGCTGGAGTCCCTCTTCGTGCGGGTCGGGAACAGACACAGTATGTAGATACAGAGAGTGGTGACCACCAAAAAGTACATGAGATGGTGTGCGTGCTGATTCATCTCGTTGCTAGGGATTAATCATCATTTAATGTTCAAGGCTGTTTCACAGATTTCTGCATGTAGCAGAACATGGAGGCTTCGAGTTGCAATGCTTGCTCTGGGAAGCTGTGCAAGCCTGAACCTCTCAAGGGCGATTAGCCCCTCAGTCTCAAAAATACAACCCCGGAAGCAAGGGCCTCAACCCCTCAAATCCTAAGCCCGAAAAAGAGTGATGGCCGGCACGCCCAATTTCGTAAGAGCTGCAAAATCGATCCTCGAAGCCTCTAAGCCCGCACGGCCGACCCCTCAAAGACTCACAGCCAGAAACCGTGACAACATCTCTGCGAACCACAAGCCGGAGCCCCAAGTTTAAAGAGAACGCGAACCCAAACTGCACGCGGCACTATCCAAGCAGACTTTCACCAAAGTGCTACACCCCTTAGATGAGCCCCGGGAGCCTCATAGTGTGGCTCTGCAATAGGACTTCAAAGACGCCGAGCGATTTCAAGGCAGAAATGAGCACAGGATTGTCACAGGAGCACCATTTCTGCACAAAAACCTCCCCAGAATGCGAGTCCTCAGGGTCGAGAGTGCCAAAGTTCTAAATTTCCAATGAATTTGGCGCCCCCGGAAGAATGGAACACGGCAGGACTGCGGAAAGTTTTTGTCCAGCTCGCCACAGCAGGAGATCGGGAACCGCCGAATGTGCCTGCCACACGCGCCTCGCGCGAACACAAGGTAAGAACCGCCCATAGTGTCAACACACTTTTTTGAGAAATGGCAATAAGAATGACTAGTAGTAACAGTAACAGTGCTAGTATAAGCAATACCGCAGTAACAGAAAAAGACTCGTAGGCGTCGTCGTCGTCAGAAGTTGTTGTGTTGTGATGGTAGTAGTTGCATTCGTGGTTGTTGTGGTACAGTAGTTGTGGTAGTAGTGCTGTACAACAAACTGCAGGCCTGAAGATCATTCCGGAACTGTCCTGGCTCAACGCATCCACATCCCTTCCTCTGCGTCCACTGCTTCACTTGCATCTGAGAGCCTTGATACACCGTCCCGTTCTGGTGGACATAGGTGCCATAGCCATGGGCCAGGTTGTCCCTGTCGGGGATTTGAGCGCATGTCTTTAGTAGATGCCGGACAGGACAGCAGCAGAGAAGGCACCAGTTTTCTCTCAAGCGCTCCGTGACTGGAATCTAACAGCCCTGCATCAACCCGAAGTCTATACAAGCCTAGCAGCCTGCCACCTCTTCAAGGACAGCACACGCTTCGGCCCAGCCGCCAGGAACGTCCGAGCTTCGCAGGTTGCGAAGGCTGATTTGCAAGCGGCACAGGAGGCAAACTTTAGGAGGCCAAATGCCATACTGATACATCCTGTGTCGCAGCCAGCCAGCAAACGAGCTACACAAGACCCGCGGCATCATCGCGCAATCGGGCTTCGCGTTCGAGTCCTGGCCAAAAAAGAACAAGTGGAGCCATCTCTCTTTCCAAAACGGTTGGCGTCTGGCTCGTCAGGCCTGTTCCAAGAACTCTCTACTGTTGATCTGTCTGCCCGAAAGTCTGCATATGAATCGCAATCTTCGATACTTTAGTGTACGAAGGGGTGTACGCCGACCGCAGATCAGTACCCGCCAGGACAATTTTCGTTGGCTGGCTGTAAGCTGAGTAGTGGCCACCTCGTCAGGAGTTGCGACGTCAGGCTTACGGCAATTGGGACAGCAAACGGCCTTCTGCTACGGAAGTCTGTTGGATTCAGCCCCACCATGCCCGGAAGTGAATCTTCCAGTAGTCTGTACTTCGCAATGTTGACCTGTGAAGTAGTGCCATGGGCCTGGCTCCCAGCACGCTGGTTGCCTCCCTAGATGCTGGAAACATCGAGGAGTGTCCTCAAGCTGCTGGCGCTGGCCCGGCGTAAGCCTCGGACATGGCATCCACGTAAGCCCCGACCTGGACTGGCGTTGCAGAGGGGAAGCTCGTGGTGGAAGACGGAGGTGCAATTCATCGATGTCAGACGGTGGAAAGGACTTCAGTCTGTAAGTGGGATCGAATGTTTGTTCCAGGCATGCGTAAGGACATATTCAAGTGTGGATATATGCATGTGCATGAGAATGTACCTATGCATTTGTTGGCAACCGTATACACATACCTATACATATGCATACAGTATGTCAGCTACATAAGCAACATCTACATACACACACAAATGCATGTAGAAAGGTGTTTGTGTGCACGCGCTTCTTGCTAGTTGCTTGTTTATCAAACTGTATGTACAGTTTATTTTGCATGTAAGATATTTGTCTGTAGTTGGACAATGCTAGACATACATACATGCACATGAACTTCTTCATACATGTATCTCCCAATGTTTGTGTGTGCGCATGTACATCCGAAGGTAACAGTATAAAGATGTACATGCATGTTCATGTTGTATACACATAGACGGATAGATCATTGAACACATGACAGACACATAGATGGATAGATCATTGAACACATGACAGATGGGGCAGCACATTTTCCTAGGTACACGAGGATACATCTTACATGGTTGGTGTATGAAGATTGTTGTGCTTTCCTCCAAGATACAGTTTTAGTCGCCTTGATCAGCTCCAGACTTCCGCGCAGCTGTAAGCCGCTGGCAGCATCCTCAATAAATGCGGCTGGAAGAGTGGCAGCCATGCCTGGCACGAGAATTTTCTGCCGCCCTGACTAACTATCGCACCTCCATTGGAGATTACACTTTTCCTCATGCCTTGGCAATACTAGCTGATACAGTGCTCAGGGCATTTTCTCTGCTTACTACACTATCCCAGTGCGTGTTTTGCACTGATTGCTGCCTCTCTCCCCGAACCCGAGAATTGCACATGCAGCTGACAACAACGACGATGCCACAATGACGATGACGAGACTATAATTAAATGCTTCCAGTCGACTCGGGCTGTGCCGTATCTGAGCACTTCTGTACCACTGTCGCTGTCAATAGTGTTGCTATGATTAAAATCACGGCGATGGCTCTTGCTGAGGCTCTCACCGTACATGCCGGCAGTTTTTTTGAACTTGTCCGGATCTCCTCGAGCAGCTTGCACCGCTTGCACTGCAGCCTCTCACCGAGACGCTTTCCGGTGTCAAGCGAGACTGTCTGCAACTTGCCTCAAGATCAATAAGAAACTGCTTGGCATTCTTGGCGGTGAGCAGGGTCCTAAACAATCAACATGGTCGTCAAGCACGGGTTGAGAGCGTCAAATATGAGGTCATCACACTGCAAGGTGAACGCATGCTGGATTCTGGCCTGCGGTTGTGAAGGTGCTGGATTGTAGCCGCTGATAACAGGATGAATACCAAGGCAACGGCAAGTGGCCAGCTCCCAGCCAGATTGCCTTGAGCTGCGCTGTCGCAAGGGTCACAATGACAAGCAGGAAACAAGCAAACTGCTTGGGCTAGGTGCTGTTTCAAGCAGTCAGCCACAGCATAGCAGCTGAAGCCTTAGCAGTGGCTCGTGTCCCTGGGAGGACTTCTCGGTCCTAAGCCTAAGCTCTGCTCGTGGCCTGCGCCTGGGTCCGTGTCGAAGGCCACTACGCACACCTGGAGCGAGACACTCGATGATCTCAGCCTGCAGGCTGAACTTTCCGCCTCAGCTCGCCCCACCACGTGGATCCCCTCAATCTTCTTGATACCTGTCCGGGACGCAATGAGGATGAGGCGTCGCATCGCGACACGTCTCCAGAATCCGAGCCTTCTGCGATCTGCCTTGCAGCACCAACGATTTGCCGGGTGGTCTCGACGTAGCCTTCAACACCGAACCTGAGGAAGGGCGAAGGGCTGTCGTGTCCAGGCAGCAACTTTTTTTTGGGTGGTGCCTGCACATCGCAGCCCACGTGGCGGCGACGGGGCCACCAGGTCGTGAGCCTGTCCTTGGCTGCTGCGGCATTCACCTCTGCTCTTCGGCCTGCGAAGCTAAGCTTCAAGCATGGTGGGTGTGGCATAGATACCTCCGGACCAGTCGGTCAAGTAGCAGTACATGTGATGACCTGGGCGGATGACACGCTTCATCTCGCGGATGCTTCACCACTCGGCACTACCCTGGAGGCTCCATGATACATTCAAGGAAGTTTGGTCGGCTTAGGAATTGCAGCACGCATGCTGCTCTGCAAAGTTTCGCCGGGAGCACGACGCAGTTCCCGGTTCGAAAACATCACCTCACAGCACCGGTCACGGAGATCCACAGACGTTCTCTTGCCGTGGGAGAGTCTGAGGCTTCTGCCACTGAGCTGCCCTTTGGAGCGAAGCCGTACTTGTGAGGATCACAAGAGATTGAGGTGACCTTGAGATCGGCACAGCAAAAGCGGATCACGTAGACCCAGACGATGCATGGCAGTTCCCGGCTCCGAGCCCCGGGAACTTTGAAGTCGAAAGGCGGAAGGGGGTAGCCGGCCTGAGCTCCACAAGCTCCGGCTCGGGAGACAACAGAGAGCTCCCAGCCTTCTCCATGAATGGAACGAGGAAGCCCCCCAAGCAACCTTAAGCTTAAGATAGCTGAAGCGAGTGGCTGAGGCTCCGAAGCCGCCTGTCCGAATGCAGCAGGGTTGCAGTCCACGTGGAGCCCAACATTGTGCTTCTTGGCGATCTGAAATGCGTGCACCAGTTTGAAAGGAAGCGAATCTCGCAGCGCGCCTTGCCCATGCTTTCGATCGGATCCACCGTGCCATGCGCGTATTGGCAACAAGAGCCTGCAAAGATCGGACGAGCTTTGCCGCAAGAGGCCACGTGGGGCACGCGCTATCACGAGCTGGTGAGCGGCCTACAATGGCAACGGTGTTGCCATCGATGAGCTGCTCAAGGTGCTTCAGATCCACAGCCATGTCTTTGTCGGTTCTGGCCTTCTTCACCTAAGAATGTTGGAGCGGTGAGATGCCTTCCGACGGGTGGAACTGCTCAACCCTTGTTTGGGAGCCGGACAAAGATCTTGAAATACTTGCCTGCCTCCCGGGGGCTGCAACAATCTGCTCATGCTCCAGACTGACGGCAATCCACGGCGACCACGATGCAAAAAAGCAGTTTGATGTTGCGAACAAAATTACCTCATGTCAACGGGTGCACGACAGGACTCCATAGCCTTGTCAAAAGCGGCATGTGCTGTGTTGCAGACGACAATGTTTGGCTCCTGCAGAAGATGTCAAGCAATATTCCTTGAAACTGTTCCGCTCCGCATCCGGCGCACCCGAATGCCCTTTTCGGCAGCTCCCCAGTCACGATGTGCTTTCATAGCCATCAGGATGCTCCTTAAGCTAGGACAAGGCTCGGACAAACTAACTCAAATTGACATGAGAAGAAAAGTGCATGCTAAAAGCATGAGAAGCCGGCTCGGTCCCTCCAGTTGTGAAAGCTCCGCCTTCGGGTCGCAGGACTTGCATTTCCGAATCGAACTCGAAGATTGATGGAAGCGGCGCTATTGCGACAGGGCCACAAGCATCTTCGCCGCCATTGTACAAGTTTATGACCATCCGCACAACCTGAAGACACAGTGCTTCCACAACGGCTTGCATTAGCGAGTTGCGACGTCTTGGCCGGCACCTCGGCGTCCATCTGCCGCAAGGACCTGGCACGCAGGTGAGGTGCGGCCACACGCTGAGCTCGGACCGCTTTCGAGGAACGCTGTGGCGGCTTTGCGGATGCAAGTCTGGATGCAAGGGGTTGCAGAATGCCCACTTGGAAAACACCTTTCCAATAAAGTCGTAATGCCTCGCAGCAAGGCGGCGGCTTGCGGCGGGCTCGCGTTGCTGATGACCAAGCCCCGGACTCCTGCCCGCCGTGGTACACGGCACCCGTGATCTTTCCAGAGGTCCAGCGTGTGGTGTCCTGCACCGTCGCACAGCTGTCGACATCGCCTCCGAGCCCTGTGATCAGAGTCATCTCGCTGACTGAGGCCCCAACCATCTGCTTGCGCTGATCGATTAACTTCAGAATCTCCTGAAAACCCACAGGCAGTACTCCACTCTCCGCACCTCTCCGAATCCCAAGTTGTGCCTGATCCGGGATACCTTTGCCGGGCAGGTGTGTTCGCGGGTCCGTGAGATCCTGCGAGAGAACCGTCTCTGAACCAAACTCCGGCTCGTCTTCTTCTTCTTTTTCTGTCGGGGCCCACCTTCGAGAAGGCGGCCCTCATGTCGGTTTGCGTCTTCAGCATCTCTTTCTGGAGCTTCGCCTGAACCTCACATGACATCGCAGCCACAAGCTCCTCCTCTTCGGGCTGAGGAGCTTGCCATCGGGAGCTTCTTCAGGTAAGGCATCACAAGGTCTCAGAGCGACATAGATCGACTGAGGAACTTCACCTTGGCCCTCTGGGCTCCAAACCCAAGAAGAACGCCTTCAAGCCTTCGTGCCTGCGCAGGACACCGAGGGGTGTGTCAAAACAACTCACTGGCAACAGGTGTTGCACACGCCGAAGGCGGGATTTCTTAGCTTCAGGGCAGAACACACAACAAGGAGCGTATGTATCGTCACTTCGTTTTTTCAGGCTGCAGTGCTTGTGCCAATTCAGGTCCAATGTGACTGCTTCTAGGCGTTGTCGGGGTGGCCGTCATTGATGGAGGTCATTTACATGCGGTTGTCGTGTCAATGGTTGCCTACCGATGCCTACAGTACATGCCAAAATTTCACTGGCATATCTGGGACAGCTGCTTCCATGTCTTGCATCAGCTGACCTCATAGCACTCTGGACTGTCGCGCTGCCTCATGATCCATCTGAGCCGCGCCAAGAGCTTCACCTGGCATCGGATTCCCTGTGCCTGACTCTGCGACTTCTTCCCATCCGCAACTGCGGCAGCGCCACGGCAAGCGCCAACAGCGCACTTCTGCGAAGGATCTCATACGGCCTCGGCGCGTGGCATGGCTTTCAGGGCCCATGGCAAGCTTCTGCGTTTGGAGCGTGGCTCCATGCCACGGAACCATTGGTTCAAGGCCTTGCAAGGGATGCGGTGATGAACGGTGACTCCACTTGAACGGCCCTTCATCCCACTCAGCTCCTCACGTTCCTCAACGGGCGCTCCAAGGTCAAGATCATGATCGCGAAACCCGCTTGCTTTGGAGGCTTAGCTTCAAGGAGAGTCATCAAAGTCGGTGGGACCGACACGGCCAGGACTGACAGATGCTTTCTTCAAGACCTGTCGGATGCCACAGAAGCTTCAGACCTTCGCAAACAGGATGTCTTGTTTTGATTTGGCATCAAGCGACTCTGGTCAGCTGTGGGCCCAAACGTGGCATGAGCCGGAAGCTGGCAATTAACAGACCCAAAACACGCCAGAGGTAAGTGAAAGGTACACATATGAAGAGAGGGCCTCCACATCCCTATGTACCGGTCTCCATCTCCATGAGCAAAACTGCCCATACCGGTCCTTCAGAGCAGTCCAGAGAACTGCAGAAGGCTTCTGAGCAAAGCAGAGTTTCAAGTTTCTGTTCTCTCAGTGCATGACACCACGTTGTTTTTCCACTCACCGATGTACTCTGCGCCTTTCATGCTGTAAACCACTCTGGAGCACGGCAGCCGGAGTGAATAGCAATCAAGCCAGTTGCACCATCCGGCCAAGTCTGTTTGCCAAGGCCATCTCGAGCATTTCCTAGCCACTGCCTTGCAGTTAGAGCCGGTGAGGCGACGAATAGCGCAGCACTGATCAATACCGGCACGCCGTCTGAGCGAGGCGCCCATCGTACACAGCACCCGTCTTGAATACATGCCTCTTCCGGGCACGCCTCAGTCAACACACACTACTGTTTACCTGCACTCGAGGCCCAGCAAAAAGGGTCGCTGGACTTCTGACGGCGCTTTGGAGCTTGGAATTCTCTACTACAGTACAAGCAGCGGGGTTCACAACAGGAGTTGGTGCAATGCTGCACAGACTATGAACTACGGCACTTGTGGCCTAGATTGTTACGATTTGATTGGGCCAGATCATAGGTCTTAAGAATGTTTTGAGTGTGTTGGAATGCTGTTGGGGGATACTTTGCGTGCTCGATTTTTGGAATGAGTTGTCGGGATTATGGAAAGGATTCTGGCAAGGATGACGACAGGGAAGTTGAACATCGCAGTGCCCACACAACTCGGACTTGTGGAGATCGCTTGAGAAATTTAGCTATGCAGGCTTATGTACCATACGTGCATTCTGGGTATCACTGTGCCGACACGGGACTGAACGTCGAAAGGATAGGACTACACGCATGTATATCCGCCGACCGCTGGGCGCCAGGAGCTCGGGAGCACGCGACGGCTGATTGTACATGATTGTACCTTGTGCCTGTTTGGTCAGCGTTTGCCCCCACCGCTGCCACCTGGTCGCCCAAAGGCCTCATCTGTTCGCTTTCAAAACAGCCACTCGGCTCATCCAGGCCCGAGACCCCATCCGCCCCCACCGCTGCCAGCAGGTCGGGTTGTAGAGTTTGGGGACTGGGTGCAGGGTTTAAGTTTTAGGGTTTGGGGTCTGGGGCTAACGGCTTGGCTTGCTGGCGTGCACCTAGGTTATTACACATCGACAGCCCAGAAATCCCAAACCACGTCTTTGGACGAATATCCCTTCAAGCATGGAAGGCTTGACTGAGTCCTAAGCCCTAAGCCCTAAGCCATCCATGAAACAGGTAGATTCCACTGCAAAAAGGTTGTCGGCCTCTGATAGCATCGCGGTTGACACGCCTACAGCCCAAGTCCGAGGAGCTGTAGGGTTTAGGGTCTAGTTTAGGGTTCAGGGCTTGGGCTTAAGGTGTATATGGGGATCAGGGCTTAGGGTTTACTCTAGGGTTTAATGTTAGAGTTCAACAGGTTTGAACCAAAGCACATTCATGGGTGAATCCTGAACCCTACACCCTAGACCCTCACAGGCCTTAGGGTTTTGGGTTAGCTTACAGTAGAAGCCAGAAAGTTGGAACATCATTGGCTTCTACTGTAGGTTTAGTTTAAGGATTAGTGTTTAGAGCTTAGTGTCTGAACCAAAAGACACTCAACGTTCACGCAAAGACATAACACACAGCACCAATTAGAACAGCCCTAAACCCCGGAGCCCTGAGACACCCCACGGCGAGAGGCAGACAAACAGGATCAATTTCACAAATTTGCTGCACTTACGGCAGGCAGACCACTGGCTTCAATATGCAGGCCCCATGCCGTTTTGACATCTTAAAATGCGACGACGAAAAAGCTGAAGCTGGGACGTGTGGTCTGCAAAGAAATCTGCGGTGTTTCTGTCCTTGCCTTCTTTGGCGAACAGATGTGGGTATTGCATGAACCATTTCATGCCAGAACGAGCGCCTGGACCCAGAATGCCAAAGCTTCGATCCTGAGAGATAGGATAGGTCCGGAAACGCAGGCGAAACAGCTGCCAGTGAGCTGATGCCATGAACGACCAAAACGAAGGTAACGAAGAATGTGGTCGATGATGTCCTTCTTGTCATTCCACACGGATCCGATCTTCATGACTCAGGACGTGGGCATGTGGGCTAACAGAAAACGCTTGGCCTGGGAAGGACCCAGCCAAAGTCTGAGCAAGCCCTCGTCCCGCACACGCTGCGTCGGAGGTTGACCCAGCCGGATGCTGCGCCACTCCACGCAGGACCCGATCTAGCTTGACGCGAGGCCCAAGCACGCAGCGGAGAAGGGCAGCCGAGGAAGAGCCAAGGGCTTGAGCGAAGGTCACCGACCCCATGAAAATCTCGAGGTAGAGGTTCTCCGTGTCCATGTCATGGTCCGGCCCGGCACCGGGCCGGTCCTCGTGCCACCTCGCTGCGTCTTGGGCCGTCTGAGATAACGACTGTTTGCCGGAACCGGTGCAGCAGCAGGCGGCAAAACCAGGAGAGCAAAATGTTCGTTCGGAAACAGTGGTTTATCGGTTGGGGCTTCTTGCTTGGGCGCCTCCGGTTGCTTCCTTTTCTGTCTAGCTGCGTCTCTGTCGTCCCTTCACTTCTTGTAATAAGCTGCTGCCTGGTCTTGGCTCCGTTTCTGCACGTCTTTCATGAGCGCCGAGTGTTCCACACTATTGGCATCCAATTGTTCGTGCGCGATGCATTGCATGTAATATTGGAGCTGGGATGGCCAATAATTTCTCACCCTTCCAAACTTGAAGTCGCTGAACCTGCACTCTCTGGCTGCTTGACATATGCGATTGCTATGGCACATGTCGAATTGGGGGTACATGCTGCTCAGCTCCACACACGACAGGCAGGAACAACCAGTGACCGACGTCGGCACATCTTGGAAAGGCAGGTGCGGCAGGTAAGGGTCATCACAAGAGGAAGACGAGAGCGAACCAGGGAGGTCTGCCCCCAGATCCAAAACGGTTCTGGCCAGCAGAATGCACAAAGGAATGTCAACTTGGAAGGTCTTTGCAGATTTGATGCGAGGAACTCTCACGACAGCAAAGAGGCGACAGGAGAAGAAAAAAGGCGCTGGTATGAGCCAGAGGGCTTGGAAGAGACAGCAATAAGAAACAAAACGCGAATGTTTTGTCACAGGCTCCTCCGTTCGTTAACTTTTGAGGGCATGATAATTATGATGTCCCAGCTGCGGCTCCTATTTTGGATCATGGAGCGCCTAGTACCTAGGGGTTGTAAACATGGTAACCATGTTTATAGTTACCTAGACCATCTTAGAGCCATACAGCTTTACATATTTAATCATGATCCTCCACATATTAGCAAAAACCATACCCTCTTGAACGATAAACCGGGATGGGACCTGAGGGAGCTGGAGGTCGACCTGCAGGTTCGGGGACCGTGCTCTCGGGCGATGGTATGTAGCACCCCAAAAACAAGCTGACAAACTGCGGGAAGGCGCGAGGTGCGAAGCACGCGATGCAGGCACCCAGCCGTGCCAAACAAAAAGAAGAAAAACTTTTCCAACCGTGCCCACCACCCCCCGAACAGATTGATATACGGTTTACCTTTCTCGGGGTCGCCTGCACTCCGGGCAATTTCCCTTCGGTATCCCGCCTTAGGCAGGCTTAGCTTGCAAGCCCTGCTTTAGCATAAGCGTCCTGCTTCATCGAACCCTCGTTTCTCGATTGGACCGCGTGGGACCTAGTTTCATTCCCCCGCGGTATGGTGGGCTTGCGGCACCCATAAACGACCCCGGCGAGCATCATGAGCACCTGGCGCCCCCGCAGCAGCCTATGAGGAGCAGGGCGATGCTGTGGGTGTTTTGGAGTTGGCGTTGCTATCGCAAAAGGGGCGCGCATCATCAGCATCAGCACGGCCCTGGGAACACGGAGGGGAGGGGAGGAGGGACCCCCCTGTCCTTGTTAAGTTCAAGTACACATCGGTTTGTCCGGGCTGCTACCTGCGCTGCCCGCTCGTGGGCGCAGCCCCTACAATATGTATATAACATGATGTAACATCGTAGGATATGCCGAGGTCAATCTACTCCGACCATGTGCTTGATGTGCAGAAGCAGCTCTCGAACCTCGGACCATCAGCAGACTAGGACACAGGCACGAGCGGTCCACCTCCAAAGTGCTGAAGGCTCTGTAGCTCTCCAGCCTCCGGATAAGTGGCTCACTTTCCAGAAGTTTATGGTCCCATAGCTTTGAGCCTCTTTCAAGAAGTAGTTCGCAGCCAAGGATTCGGACGTACCATCATCAGCCTAAGCATGATGTTACCAAGGCGGATCATTGGAACCCATTTCCTGTTCGCTTGCATCTAGCATTCAGCCCTCCGCGGCCACCGGTGTGTCCCCGGCATCCGAGCCTCAGTGTCTGAAAGTGGCATGACAACTTGCAGTTCATGTCTGAGAGATGTGCCGCGAAGGTCTTTGGCTTCGGATAGACCTTGGGCAACAACAATGCGCCAGCAGAATGCACAGAGCTGTGATGGCTTCGCCCTCGGGCACAAGGCTGGATGCCACCGCCTGCCTTGGCTGTGAAGGCGAGCATTTCAAGGGAGGTCCCTAGTCAGAAAAGGGTGTCAAGGGCCCGAGCCCGGTCTTCTGATCGCCGTCCTTCAGTCGGACAGAGCTGGGAGCCGCATCCTGGCAGAGGCGCCAGGAGGCGTGGACTGCGTGAGCACTCGAATGGCTCAGAGGCTCACGGCTCCATCGAAGCCGTGGTTCAGAGGCTCCACCTGAACCAAGGCCAAAGCTCTACTGCCACAGGCCGGTCCACACTGTGCAATCCTGAGGAGCCCCGGAGGTGTCGTACTGCTCTTTTCGGGACCGTGGTCTCATCTCCGAATGCTGCACCGCGCTTCCTCAGCATTGACTTCGCAAAGCTCCCGAGCCAAAGCATCCTCAGCAGCACTTGATGCCAACCTCCGAGGCCGCAGAAGGAATCAGCATGACAAACAGATGCCTCAAGCAGCAAACTATTCAAACAGAACTTGAGGTCACAGACTTTGCTCCCCGAGCTTTTCTGAGCTTCTCGCTCCCATGCTTCAGGGGGTGCACTATCACGCGATTCACGTTTCCACTTGGGCTTCTTCTGTCTTCCGTCTGGGCTAAAAGTCTTGTTAGGCTGCATGCACCACTGACGGGCTGTGTCTCTCGGCAGTGTGCCGGTGAGGTCTTTCCTCGCGATGCAAGTGCTAGGGTCAGAGAGCACAAAAGAACAGCTGTCGGGTCGAGTGCGAATCAATGCTCTCCACGGGCACAGGAACTTTCAACATGTCTGGAGCATCGCATGCCGGAGATTCACGCGCATCTGCCCGGAAGAATTGCTACAGCTACAACATCTCATCAAAGAAACTACTTTTCCTCCAAGCAACTTGTCCAATGAGTAACTTTGCTCATATCTATGAATCCTACGAAACGTTGGAACGTTGAGCCCAGCATTTCCACGCACAACTGCGGGGCTTGGGTCCGTAAACCGGACGCGTAACTGAAGCCCGTTTCAGTCAGCCCTGGGTCTCATTCCCCGAACTCTTTGAGTCCCTGCCTCAGGCCAGGCCAAAGCTGAAAGCCGAGGCCGAAAGCACGAAAGCATGGCGGACGTCTGAGCCAGCAGCCCTCTCCTCTCTGGCCAAACCAAGCCTGTCCGCCGTTGCTTGCAGAGCGATGGGTCACATTTCAAGCGGCGGTCCTCCAGCTCCATGAGACCTGGAAGCGCTCCCAAGCAGTCTCTTCGAAGCTTCTGCAAGCTCCGAGGCTCTCGCGTGCTCGCTCCTCGCGTTCGGTCTCCTCCAGCTCCGCAATGCGGGCTGCATCCTGGGAACACTCTCAGTCTCGACCCAACTTTCTCATCGAGGGTTCGGGTTCCCTCGCTGAGAGCCCCCAACCCACGCAAGTTGCGCTCGAGTTCGCTCTGCTTCGGCCTCAGATGCGAAATCCAAGGCTGTCGGATGAGCGTTGACTCTGGAATCGCTGTGACCTAAGAAGATGCCCCGGGTTCTTCCACCGGCACAGCTACTAGCAAGACTCACCTTCCACCAAAGGTCGTGCTTGTGGTTGCAGCAAGAATTTTTTGCATGGCTCGTTCATTCTCTTGCTGTGCACCGTCACTTGACTCAGCAATCAAGGCTCGTTTGGTACGCAAGCGTGTCTGCTCTGATTCCTAAACGAACCTTCCAGGATCCTTAAATTCTATACAGCGCAGGCTAAGCGGAGATACTACTGGAGCACTGCTGAGGTGGCTAACATTCGTCCCGACGAGCTCTCTTGTTGTTACAGTATGGACGTAGTTCTTTCTTGGTATGATGCATGGTGTCACCCTGACCACTCTCAAGCATGCAGTCGTAACCACCTGCACAACACTGCACATCAGCAAACAGCAGGCAGGGAGGCGGACCAGAGCCAGCTCTGCCTGCAGACGGCTGCTTGCGAAGCTTAGCTGTGGATGCATGCATTGATGATGCATTGATGCCCTGCTGGTTTGTCTTCCATAGTCTTATCCCGCATCATACGGTCTGCAGTTGGGCAGTGTGACTGCTCTTGTTATCCATGGCTAGTTCCAACTTACTTAGACTTGTAGCATATACCAAGAAACCTAAGTAGCACAAGCAACTGTTCTAGATTAGCTTATGTACGTGCAACATGTGTCAGATGCCGGCATCTAGCCGCGTAAGCTACTGTACATCGTTTATGTGCAGACAGTGTGATGTACGACGGCATGCGTACAATGTGGCCCAGTATGACTGTACAGCTGCGGCAAAAAAAGGACACATTCAATGACATCATGCAAGGCGCCTCCGCTTCATCGACTTTCTTCTGTTCTTCCGATATGGCGGTGGCCTTAAGGGATCCACGCTCACTCTGCTGCAGGCAGAAAAGGCTTGGTCACTTAGGGTCCCGCTACGAGCGATGCCTGCCCGGTTCTGTTTGAAAGCGTAGCAAAACTTTCATGCTGCTCAAAGCGGCCTCAGATGGAATGAGGCAAAGGCCCACGACGATGGCCACCGTAATGACCTGACATCCGCGTGCAGATACAGGAGCCACGTCCCACCTGAAAACCGCACATCCCAAGGCTCCATCGAGACGTCCGGCAGCCCTCGGACGCAAAGCGGCTGCTCTCCGGCTCTCAGCTCCCCACTCGGCTCGATATCTGGTAAGATGCCCACGTCATGGGCTCAATGTCTCCGAACCCGACCGTAGACAGCGCAATCACGCTGAAGTAGAAAGATGAGAAGATGTCTGCAAACCTTCCAGTGGGCTGTGCACCCAGACTGCGTACTTGCGGCTGCTGCGATGCCAGCGACTGCTTCCGACACCAGACAGGACACCCTGCAAGGGCAAGGTAAGAAGCAGACTGCGGATTCACCGCATGCTCAGCTTCGTAGCACAACCTGTGAAGTCTGAGCAGAGCAGACTTGCGGTTGGGCTCAGTGCGACCGACACCCCACCCGGCAGTGACGAAGATCAGTGTAAAGACCACGCCGAAGGTCCGGAAAACCTCTGGCTCCAGGGATCTAAGAATACCAGGAAGGTACGAGATGCGGGTCTTCCGTGGCCTGCAACTGGTAGGGCTTGACTCCTCGGAGGCCATCCTCGTAAGGCTTCGCCTGCTGCCGTGAAGCTTTCGGAAACGAGCTAGGAATGTTCCCATGCCTGATCGGGTCCGATCAGGATCTGTAGGAAGCTCCGAAAAGCCTGAAAACGGCGATCATTCACATCGGTCTTATTTGCATTTCGATTGTTGTTCCATGGAAATCGCAACGGAGCATGACGACGTGGACTAACACTGCACCTTCGGCCGGAAGAAGCCTTAGAAGCCAAGCGCTCGGGTTCAGCCATCTGCTAGCATGCAGGCATGCCATAGCTCTCAGCTGCTCCAACTCCAGTCAAGGAACGATAGATCCTCAGGACGCGAATCAGCTTCAGGAAGTTGAGTTCCATCGAGCTGATGGAGGGAACCTCAGTGTCCCCCAGAGGCCGAGACAAGCGCGCCGCGGCATTGCGAGCAACATGCTTCTGAGTCCTCGACCCAAGGCCGAAGCAAAAAGGGCAGAACACCAATCAGGTCAACTATCCTTGGACATTTGCTATTTTCAAGTTGCACGTGAGAGCTGCACCGAATATCCCAGATCGAGAAACATCAACGGGTTCAACAGGTACTGCCAGCTCATACCGCGACACCACCATCCTTTGCAGCCCAAGAAGATACAGAATCTATGCACAATGCCACTTGAAAACAGTTGAAAGCGAGAGCGTCAGCTGAGGGCGTCTCGAGCCATGTAGTCCAGGAAAAACAAGGCATTGATCGAAGACGCCGCCCTCGGGCTTGCCGCATTTCGACAAAGTGAAGCCAGAAAAGAGCTGTGGGCACGACGCGGCCAAGACTCGGATCGTACCCTCCGTGACTCCGGGCCTTTCAGAGACAAGCACTCGTAATCAATTCTTCCTTCTGGCTAGCTTGGAAGATGGCGACCGCGCCACCACATAAATGGCGCACGCCAAGCCTGATTGCCAAAAGTCGTGGGTAAGCGTAAATACCAGTCAGCTCAGCGTCCGGGCCCACGGCCGGCAAGAAGTGCATTGGAGATTTCTGACAGAGGTGCGTGCTGCAAACGATCGATTTCCGCCTGGTCGGCCAGCAAAAAGTGTTCTGAGCATAGGCGTCCCAATTACAAGGCTCTTCTCACAGGCAGCACATCCAAGGCACCAACGGCATAAGGCAAAGGCTTGAAGTTCTCTTCATTTGCCAGCCTGGTGCTCATCTTGTCAGCATCGAGCTTTTCATGTTGGTAGCTATCTCACCGGAGACACGTTTGACTACTGCATGACCGTGTGTTCCATACATCAGTGGCCTCAGGTACTCTTCATTCCAACTGTCCTCGAGCTCCACCTGTGGAGCAAACAAAACAGCTGAGCACAAGCTGAGCACAGACGCCTTCTGCCTCGGATAGTTTCAGACAAATGCAATCAAGCCTCGTCTGTTTGTTCGGAGTCCACTCTAGTTTCCGAGGACGATGATGTGGCGGGCGCTGGCGGTGGTGTCTCAGCTTCGATCAGGAAGCCCACGCATGTAGATGCCAAAGCATCCGTCAGGGACCCATCGCGGCCCAGCGAAGAGCTCTCCAGGCAAGAGATCCCCACGCCCTGGTCGGCAAGCTCCTTGCCCAAGCCATCCTCAAAGAACGTATGAACCCAAGCACGACCCACCGGACTAGTGACTAGTGACTAGTGATCAGGCATTCTGCGTGGCCCCGAAGCCACAGGCAGTGTTGCCAAGCTTTGCATGTTGCAGACCAAGCATCTGCTAGGGATCGCACAAAGGCCATCGAACCTGCGAAGGCACAGGCGCCTGCAATGCCCGGAGTTGATCCTGCCGGCGCCCCCACGAGAAGTATCCGACCACGCTTCGCCTGCACCATGTCGGAAGCAAAGAGCCGGCAGAGGGCTGCGGTTGCCCCAACGTTCTGAGCGAGCATACGGTCCAGCTTCTCCACACTTTGGCTCAGAAACGGGCCGGTGTAAGAGAATTGATCTGAGCAAAGCATCAACATGCAGACATCCAAGTCTTTCAGCTTCTCGTAGAGGTCTGATGCCCCTTCCGAAGGGTCAGCGAGGCTGCTTGGTACCCTGAGGATGCGATCCGAAGTACTGCTCCCTACGATCTGCGCAAGGTCCAGGTTCTGAAGCGCTGACTCCTCGTCGGTGAGTACAAGGCCAAAGCCCGCCTGTTGTTTGCAAATGCCGCATTAAAATGACATAGTCACACAGTGCCCTTGGTTTAGACTGCCGGCTTGAACTGATTAGGTTCAAGTTCCTCGCCAGCGTGTCCCCTTCGCAACCGAAAGTCAACTTGCTTTCATGAGGCTTGGAGATCACTCTAAGTTTCGAGAGCAGGGCCGAGGGTGGTCTTATGAAAATTCTTATCATGTTATGTTCGATGCGGGAGCTCTTGAAACTTAGCCGTATCTAGCAGTGCCTCCTCGCAGCGGCGTGCTGATGCAGACCGCAATAATCTGCTGCAGATCGATTCAAACAATACTGCAGTGTTGGCTACCATGACTTTCGAAGTGTCCCTGAATGCCTTGCTTCATGCACGGTGTGAACCTTTTCACCACACAACACAGATGCAGAGCTCATGAGAAAGAGCCGTGTCACAGCAACACATGTACAGTGCAGTGCACCAAGCCCCTGCAGCCGGTCTCAGTCATGTGTGGCGGTAAGATAGTGAGTCAGCCGGGGCCACTCCGGCCAGACCGCTGCAGGGCGTGGTAAATTAACAACAATCTGAGCCCCAAATCCCAAAGCTGACTCCAGCCTCCGCGCAGGCTGTCGCAAGTTTTTGGCCCAGACCCGACGCGGCACCCGTGACCAGCGCCCAGGAGTCGCAGGGCAACGGAAGCGGAGACAGGTCGCGGTTGTGTCTGTGAGCACGGCAGCGAACGTGCGCTCCGAGTCCAAGCGCTACACCGGTCGAAAGGGACCACTTTGGGTTGCCCGCACGGTTGGGGCTCGGACTCGGTCGACTCGGTCGGCTGGCCTGGGAAGGGGAAGCCGGGCTCCAAGTCGGCCACGCCGGACAAGGAGTCCGCTGCCCCCACATCAGCTCAGTCGCCAGTGGCTTTGAGGGGTTCATTCGGGGATGCAGTGGCACAGCCTTAATGTTTTGGGCAATGTCAAAGGCTCAAGAGTGATGTGCTATCATGGAAACCCAACAGCTTGCAGGCTGCGAGCCTAAGAGAGTCGCAGCAAGAAGGCTGGATCCAAAAGCATCACTACAGGGGAACATGAAGCTTCAGCGTGGGCCAGACCTTTTCTGATCGCGCAGCGGGCAAACGATCTACTGCGCAAATAGGAAAGAGGAGTGAGCGGCTGCATCAACAAGCGGCGGTGTCCAATCCCACCTCGGGTCGACAACACGCTTCGGCAAAACAAACTCACATCACACATCACTTGTGGTAGGTGTGCTCGCGCCAGGTGGGTTGTGGCAGATGTGCTCGCGACAGGTGGGCAAGTTGGACAACTAGCTGTTCCGGCACTCAGAAAAGACTCTCAAACTTTGCCGCCACACTACCAGTGGAGAAAGTTCTTCCGGGCAGGAGCGACAAGTCTCAAACGGCGGCCTTGACCCGACAATTCAAACAAGGGACCAGCTTTTCAAAGGTGATGCCTGCTGGCTCTGAACAAAAGACGGGCACAGCTGCCAGACTGCTGCAGCTAAACTCGAATGTCTTCCTCTTGAAGTCTTTGGAACAGACCGGAGCAAAACTTCTGAGAACCGCTCTTGTCCACCAGTCGACAACTTGTTTCGGAAACCCACGCACGTGCTCACTCAAATGCTTGGCTTTTTTGAGATTCGTTGTGCTTTCGAGTTTTGTTCTTGGCTCGAAGTCTGGGGGGGTCTGGGGCTGCGGCGACCGCGCCTCCCACTCCTGCCACGGCGATGTGATCGCAGGCAAACACACGAAAGAAAAGTGGCACAGGGCCTCGGCAGCTGAGGATGTCCGGAGCACTGCGACAACAGCCGGCCTGCATTCTCTTGGAAACAGTGGAAGACAACTCGCATTTGCTCGAAAAAAGCTCAGAAACCCACTTACCCCTCTCGGGCTGTGCCGATCCGGGAGGCCGATACCCTCGGTACGCAGACGTATATCTGTTTGCGTACAAAGTTGCATCTGATGTGCGTTCAGTAGGGGCGGCACCCCGGACCTGGCGATATCTTGGGCCATACTGAATTCCACCAGCCTGAAGCTCGCCGACAAGCTGCTGTGCTGCTATGATGTAGCAAGGTGTTTCACATTTCAATCAGCAGCTCAGAGCCCATCCCCGACACTGCTGTACATCGGCTTGTGGCCAATCTCCACCATCCTGGGAAGACTTTGGATTCTATTCACGCCCACGTGTCATGGTGGTGAACTTTGGGGCTCGTACACTAGCTGCGGATCCTTTGTTGCAGATCCCTGACCTCCCAAACAAGGGACGGACCAGGCTGGTCACAACACCCCAGGACGCGAACAAAAAAAGCATTGTGGCCCGTGTCTTGAGCCGCTGGCCTTCGGAGTTTTGTCCGGCCAGGAGCATCGCAGGAGCCTTGCACTCAGCATCAGACCACGTGCCACGGCACTGCAATGAAAGGCAGCGGCGAGCTCTTCTGGCATCCAAGACCTCCAAAGGGAAGTGCAGCTTCGCAAGTTCAACACCCTGCTTTGACGGGCTCTGCACTGCATGCTAAGCTCGAAGCTTCAGAGGCTCCAGGACCTGCAAGGGAGAACCAAAGCCCTCGATAGCGTTTTGCATGGTGCTCCCAACACTTCGTGACCGGCCTCTGTCAGGTCTGCAGGCGACAGGAAGGACTCCACCTCCCAGCCAACAACGCCATCGCCCCCCACCGCGAGAGCAGACGGCAGACAAGGAAGTGCCTCTTTGCCATTCTCTCTGAGGCTGCGCAGCACCCTCTGAACTGGGGCAATCTCAGAGGTCTTCTCTGCGTCTCGGACAGCCGATCCTTGGCGAGGACTAAACGTGACCACAAATCCAAAGCTTTGTTCAAACTCGCTCATCCTCGGGGCACCACGCAGCTCTGACAGGATCTCAGTGTGAAGCTCCGAACCTTTGCCCACCCAACTACACAACTGCTAGGGGCAGCTGTTTCTTGAGCAGTCGACGCGGAGGCTCCAAACCCATCCGCCGGTGGAGTCCAGTCAGGAGCCTGAGCGCCTCCGCCTTCCAAGCCAGGGCATGGCAGGGTACGGTTTCCGCTTTGCGGCTTTCCCAGCCTCGGCCCCGAAGTCTCCGTGCCGACGTGCCAGGACGAGCGCTCGCTGCGCATGGGACGCCGCGGCGTCCAAGCTACCGGCAGGTGGTTCAGCCGCGTCTGCACCTGAGCAGCTTGGAATTGCTGTTCAGCCTCGAGATTCAGGTTCCGATCAAACCTGCTTCGTTCTCTCTGCATCTGCTGCGGCTAATATCTCCAACGTCTCCTTTTGCGGTTCACCTGCTACAACTAAACGATGTCAGACTGCATAGTAGTTTGTCAGCATGGTCATCGCCTTGTTGGTAGCCCCGAATCCAGAGCATTTTGGAGCAACTACGGGACTTTTGTTGCGACTCGGGCTATGACTCCTGAACGATCCCAGTCTCCGGGCTAGACATCTGGTGTTGCGGCACAACAAACTGTAAAGCTGGAGCAACCACTGAGGAGACGTCGCTGCAAGTACGAGCATTTCAGAAAAATGAAGAGAAACAAAGTCCTACTTTGCATCTGTCCCTGAGCCTATCTGACCTGTAGGCCACAGCTCAGCGCCACGCTCTCAGCCACAGACTTCGCCGCCAGCAGTGAAACTTGGATCTGGGCCGCCTCTCCTTCCCGACCCAGCGTGCGGAGTCGCCCCAGCACTTGCATGATGTCACGGCATTCAGCGTCATGCGCGGGCTGCATTGCAGAGACCAGGGCAGCGAGGGCGCCAGCCTCTGAGCGACTTCGATCTTTGCGGGCGGAGAACGCCTCCTCCTCGCAAATGCAGCGAACCTCCTCTGCTCGACCCTGCCGAAGCATCGATTCCACGAGACGGTCCAAGGCAGCGGCGTGCAGGGCATTGCACCCGAGCTTGCGGGAGGCTTGCAGGCACTCTTTGGCCGCAGCCTCCGCCAGCTCTGCAGGTGCTTCTTTGATGCCCTCGCGCTCTCGCAACGCTGTATCCATCAGGATCAATGACCGCGGCTTATTGGCTGATGGCAAAGAAGACAACCAGGCACTGGCGGACAGAAGCCACCCAATGGCTTCGGCTCTGGCTTTCTCCGTCTCGGATGCGACTTGCTGGACTTGCTGGGCGGCCGCAATCGCCTCGGTGAAGTTGCCAGCTTGACGCTGGCTGATGGAAACGATGCCTGTTGCCACGATCCGCAGCTCAGGCTGTGGGAGGTTCCCCTGGATTTCGAGCATCCGCGTGGCGAACTCCAGGGCTTGGTCTGGCCGTTGCCTTGCCAACGCTGCACGGGCTTGTACTTGAAGCATGCGTGCCTGCACCGGGACCGATGTCAGATGCTGAGGCGGTTTGCCAGTGTCTACAGCCTGGCCTCAAGCTGCAAATCTGAAGCTGCTGCTTCGCGGGCCTGAAGACTCACAGGCACTAGCTTCGAGAACGCGCCGCCACAGCGCCGGATACCTTGTTCAAGGCTTCCTCAAAGCGGGTTCCCGGTCCCCTAGTGGATAAGGTCGCCTCTGGAGTTGTCAAGAATCTCTCTGACATTCTTTCTGACTCAGGCTCAAAGCGCCTCGGCAATGGCCAGGCTCGCCTCTGCTGTGACATCGCTGCACTCTGCTGCAGTCACTCGAAAAACAAGCGCCTGTGCCAGTTCATCTGCAGATCCCGCAGAGGCATAGGCCTGAAAGGTGCCGCATACATGCCGGACTTCTTCCTTCAATTCTGCAAGAACGTCAAAAGTGACAAGTAAATAACACGATCATCAAATGTCTCCCCCTCCATCCTGAGCTCCAAGACAACATAGTATTATACACAGGCATCCCCTTGGCAAGGCAGCAGCAGGCGAACGCAAACCACTGCACAAATCCAAAATTGGCAAGACATGCATCTTGAGCAATATCTTCATCACAGCTTCCTTGACCGCTGAACACCATCAACATACCGTCAACCAGCATGCAGTCTTCAAATTGGCTCGTGTCTGACCCGACCCGGACACGGTACATTGGCCTTGCGGTCCAAGACTGCCCAAATCGACACACACATACACGCACTTGTACTACCCCTCCTCCGGCTTGATTTTTTTTCCTAAATCCGTCTTGCAGAGGTAAAGATCGACAGCCACGTCATTGTCGTTTTCCCTTCCAAGGGAAGTCTCCCTTTGATATCCTCTGCAGTCTGCAAACAGCGGTAGCTTCGTTGGCAGTGGACTGCTGGACGGACCCTCTCCCCCTGCTGAAACATGAACTTCTGCTGGCATTCCTATCCGTCCTATCTCTAGGAACCCGCAAAATGCCCACACGCAATACATCCCTTTAACAAGACTCAAGGAAGATGAGATCCGGAGTAGAGACCAGAACTCGCTTCCTTTGCCTTCTCAGCGGCCAGCAACTCCTCGGCGCAGGAGCCTGCCTGGCTCTGCATAGCCGTGCGGCCCTGACTTTGGAGAAACATATCTGAGACTCCATCCGGGCGGTTTAGTAGCGTCAGCAATTGAAGCTCTGCCGCAGCCCATCGGAGCGCCTCACGAAGCGAGATCACAACTCATCCCCGCAAGAGAATGCTCTTCGGCCCTCGCCTGCTTCATGGTCAGAGGACCCAGGCCCGGGTGGCTGAAGTCCGTGGCTACATGTTGAAATCAACGCACGATGTGAGCACATGGGTTTCGACTGCGGTGGCGGTCAAATGTCACTTCTCAGGATGCTTGGTGGTTCAGGAGCATGTGCGATTGCCATGCCTGCTTTTGCAAACGCTGCACAACCGAATTCGACACCAAACAGCAAGTGTGGTAGGCTTGCATGGCATGGGCCATCACATTGCTGAGACTTGGCATCGCAAGCTTTATGCCTCCTGTAATGACGGCTGAATCAACCAGCAGGGAAACGCTTTTTGTCCCGCGGGTGCTCACTTCCAGCGCTGCAGCAGTTTGCCTGGGACACTTCCCGGCTTTCAACGAACTGTCGAGCTGAGACAGCAGGTGCCAGAATCATACGCAGTGGCTTTGAAGCGTCCGTCATGTTGTCAGGCCCATCCTGCCCCCGTTTCACTCTGCCAACACTGCATCGGCAAGGTACCATCGCACGCTGAGTTGAAAACTCTGCAATTCAAACAGGTCGGCAGAGCTACAAAGCACGTATGCCAATGCCCATCCAGAAAGTCAGGCCAACTTCCGGAAGCAGAGTGAAGCAGACATAGAACACTAAGAAATCAAGCAGCTAGCATGCTGCGCCGCACCGTCGAAGTCTGCTTCAACTGGGTTGTGGCCATCCTGGCCAGCACACAAGAGTCTCAAGAGGGCCAACGTCCGAGAAGTGGCGATGGATTGTGGTTCTGGCCTCCTCGCCCTGAGACGCTCGGCCCCGGGCCCGCTCGGCTCGAAGCTCGAAGCCCAGGGCTTGGAGCTCCGGAGCTCCACTGCGAGCTCTACAAGTTCTCGGTCTCTGAAGATCCGCGTCAACGCCGGCAGCATACCGCCGCCGCCCGCCCGGGGCTTGGAAATATATAAGCTGTTCGCAGGAGCCGGAGCAGGATCGATGCTTCCGTTGCAAAGGTCTCATTCCTCCAGCTTCTCTGCATACCTTGGAGATGCAGTGAAGCGGCATGAAAGTACTCACACCGTAAGCATTGCAAGCAGTCGAGGTGCATTCGAAGCAAGCGGTCGACGTAGTGGATGTAGTCATCACCTTGCACGGGCACATTCACCCACCCGGTCCCTGGTGCGCAACTTTGCATGCATAAATTAAAGGAGCTTGCTCAAGTGAGTCTGTGCAGACTCCACGACCTTTCATTTGGAAAGGCTCCTTTCTGTTTAAGGTTCGAATTCTGCAACATGAGCATCGGAACATTGCTGACTGCAAGTAGGAATGTGACCCTAGGAGGCAAACACTGTGAAGCCTGGCAACAACCTGCTATTCACCAGTATCCAGCCAAGCAACAAGTCAAGTGACCTCAGTCGGAGGATCGTTGGGTCTGCTGGAGAAGGCCTACAACCAGCCTACAACAAACGCATCTGAAAGTGCTGTGGCTGCGACGGTGTGCAAAGGCCAGGCCATTCTGGGCAATGATCTTTGCTTCCGCATCGTGTGCGATCAGCCAAAGCAGACGATCCACCAAGTCGCTGAGATCATACCTGGCAAAGCTTTGCAAGCACACTTCAAACTTCAAACGTCTCCATGGCCCCTCTGACGAAAGTCTTGCAGGGTCACGACACCGGGACGAAGTGAACCCATGGCTTCAGCAGATTCATTGGTGCCATGAGCTGCCAAGGCTCGTCTGGGATGAGTACAACGGCACCCATGAAGAGCTGCCAGGACAGTCGGTCAGCAGCAGAGTTGCCCTCGATAGCAATCTGATACTTGTACTTACCAAATGCCTCAGACTCAATCCGTGGGGCGATCAGCTCCTCATCCCGCAGGAACTCTTCTAAGTCCTCTGCCATCCGCCACACCGTCGAAGACTCCACAAACTTGGCATCAATGAAAGGAACGAAGCGGCTGAGCCAGACTAGGCGACCACGTGGCAGCTGCAGCCATGTCGTGAAATTCCAAACCGGTTGCCTCTTACCCTGTGGCAAAGTCACGCACTTCTCCATCATGGCTGGGTCTCTTGCGACAAGCGCTGCTTTGCAATCCTCTGCCCAGAGGTTCGAATGCGTCCCTCTCCAAATCAAGATCGCTTTTCGGTCCTCCCATCTAAATCTTTCCATAGCCACCATGCCCTCCTTCAACTTTCGGTGACATTGCGCAGGGTGCAGCTGCCACTCTGAAGGCAACACGATCGTGGAGGTCCAGCGCGTCCCCACCTGGAAAACGACATGCGTCGACTCGTGCTGAGGTGTTCCTAACTTGGCTAACTTTTGGATTAAAAAGACCGAGCCATAGCCACCCGAGTAAACACCGGCACTTCGGGAAGAGCATGGTCCACCACGTCGTCAGCGGCATTCAAAACGAAGTTCAATGTCGGCAGAGGCCTCGTGGACTGAATAACATTCAAGGCAAGGAGGACAGCTCGCAAGTATGAGCAGTCAAATCCGTGGCAAGCATGGCTTTCTGGACATGATGACACCGTCCCATCCTCGTGGACTGAGATGAGGCAACCGTTGACATGCGTCTCTGTGCTTAGATTCCAGTGCAGTTGCGGCCCCTGCTTCACTATGCTGTTCCCGCGTGGTCCCAGAGGTTCAAGCTGCGAGTTCATGCTTTCCCGTAGATCATCCGGAAGGTGTGCAAAGGTCTTCCGCGAGTAGACAGGAAAACAGCAGCGTGTGAACTCGCCCCAAATTTCTTCCTCAGGTGGTCGAAGGGATGTGTCCTCACAGTAGAGCTCCGCTGGCTCGCAGCAGTCGCAGTTGGCGCTCCAGATCATGGGCGAGTCAGGCACACTGCATGCCCATGCCCACATTCCAAGTGGCTGGGCAAGCGACACCTCGTAGCTGAACACGGCTGATTGCAGGTAGTCTGCTTCTACAGCGTGACCCAAAAGAGTTTTCAGAGTGCTGAGCTTCGCTTCCACGCGGTTCTCTATGGAGGCGAAGCATTCAAGGTGCTGCTGAGTGGGAGGATGGCAACAAAGCTCCTCAACAATCCAGATGCCTTTCCAGCAATCAGGGTCGGCTTCAACGCAGCAGCGCTGAAAGCTCCGATCACCTTAGCATTGCAGCAGCTCTGACTCGGAAAGAAACTGGCTGTCCCCCTAAGAAAGGCGAAAAGTCAGCCACATTACGGCTGTCTTTCCATCAAGGCAAGATTGTCCAAAACAACAGGAAAGAGACTGTTGTACCAGCACAGGCCATTGCCGAGCTCTTCTTGAACATCCTCGTCTTGGCCGCACACAGCGATGCCGTACAACATGAAGAAACGCAATGAGCTCATAGCAAGGACGGCTAGATGCCCGAGTTGCTTCGCTCGCAATCGGTTGCAGTGCATTCTAGTCAACAAGACTGGAAACTGCACAAGCTTGACATGACAGAAAGCCGTGCCGTATCGCTGTGTGCTACACACAGCCCACCCGTCTTAGCCTGCATCTCAAGGATTGCTCCCAAATCTGCATTGGGCCAATTGGCGATGTGGCACGGGGCAAGCGTAAGCTCTGTACAGATGCCCTGCAAGGAGTCGCAGCCTCAAGCATCGCCGCTACGATGCGACGAGTATCCCGTGGCGCCAATTGGCAGAGAATGCAGAGTGCCCCCTTCTTTTATACTCCGCATCGTTCGGACACACACATTCGTGCGCCTTCGTAGAAGGCCCAGGCTGTGCTTCCGACCGAATTGTGGATAAACGAACCTACAGCAAGACGCATCACAAATCGCGTCCCAACTTCGTGCAGCGGCACAAGGGAACGACGTCCCAACTCTCGGAGCCTGCACGACAGCATTGAAACTGAGACGGCCACTGCAGCGCTTGCTATGACCAACGCTAAGGGAAGAGACAAACAACATCTGGACAACAAAGACAGAGTACCACTATGCCAACAGCCCTCGTGTGCAGGAGTAGGAGTAGCAGTAGTCGTAGTAGTAGTAGTAGTAGTAGTAGTAGTAGTAGTAGTAGTAGTAGCTAGTCGTAGTAGCTAGTAGTAGTTGGTAGTAGTAGTAGTAGTAGTAGTAGTAGTAGTAGTAGTAGTAGTAGTAAAGAAGTGAAAAGAGAACGCCGAAGAAAGCTCAACAAGACGCATTACCACACATTTGCAAAGCCAAACAATAATTTACATAACCGCCCAGCCTCGATGCAGAAGCGACTCCCATCACTTTCACAGAACCTGCTCTTCCCTGATCGTGCATTGCACCTGCACTAAGAGACTAAGATTCACACTGCTGAAACAGCTGTGGAATGCCGAACTGCCAACCAGTAGTCCTCACGACCAAGTTTGTTGCTTTAGATACGTTCCAAGCCAATCGTTTCAGCAGAGAGCATACAGTATGTACAAGACTTTCAGACATCTGTCGAGAACGGGATACCCTAGCGCATCCCGGTGAACAAGGAAGCAGATCTCTGCTTGGGAACGTTGCCCTCAATAAAGACATTGTCCAAGAGTACGGTGTTGCTCGGAGTTCCCGCAGGTTTGAGGCATCTCAGTCTGATTCGTCTTGGTCAGTATGCCCTTCGCAAGCCTCAAGCCTGTCTAGTCTCTGACAGATGCCACATTCGAGATCCGATATTTGCCCGCAGCACGGGTTCTGCAGCCATAGGGGTTCATGGTGGTTCAACAGGAACCCACCGTGCACGGGACATTATCGGGTCAGGGCCTGCAAGCTGAAGGAGCAAATCTCGTGGCTGTTTGACCCGGTATCCTTCGGTTTGCAGAAAAATTTGCAAAGAGACAATGTTAGTCGGCATCTCTTTGAAGCCGTCTTGCAGGTGCCACGGTTCAGGTCCCACGGAGCACAGATCATTCCTGCAGATGCTCTGCACTCGCAAGATATGCAAGAAACTGTTCATGTGCAGCACTGGTATCGTTGAATCACCTATCATCGTCCTGTACCGCAACAGCCTGTGGAACAGACTGCACAGGCCCCTGCAGCTCGAAATGAAGTAGCGGCAGAAGAATCGCAGCCAAACGATTCCAGCCCCGCCTCACACTCCTCGCCACTCACGTCTTCATCAGTGACGATCGGTGCACTTTCCTGGCGCGACGATTCTACACTGATTGTCACATCAAGTTGGAAGACTGCTGGCAGAAATTCGATTGATATGAGCACGCCAACGCATGCTTCAGTTTCGAGGACGATGTCTGATCTGGCGTATGTACCAATCCTTGCAAGCTTGATCCTGCTGCTGGGTTGCATTGCTCGTTCACCATCAACGGTCGACACCAGCGCGAAAAGAGGGGTGAGACTAGGGATTCGCCGCATCTCCCACGACTGCTAAGGCCAGGCATTCTACAAACACGCTACAAGTCATACGGGCAAAGAGCATGTTCTTTCTTCGAGACAATGGGACGAATTCGTGAGAGATCGACATGGCCTTTTCGCATGCTGCCTTCATTCCAGATTTGCATGAGGTTGGTTCAGTAACACGCACACACGGACTTTGGGACTTTGATGGCGATGGCAAGTCCATGCAACTCGGTGGAGAGGCATGGCTCAGTATGCCACAGGATGCAAAGGTGACCCAAGGTGACTGCAAACTTGTAGCAGAAGCTCCACACATGGTCAGACTTCATCCAAAATCGGCAGTGCCTGCACTGCATGGCTCGAAACGCGACTCAGCCTTTCCACACCGATTCTACGCAAGCTGAATCGACCACTTCTATCGATCCGTTCTGCAAAGAGAGAAACTTTGATTTGCCAAAGAGGAAACCGCTGAAGACATTGCAAGCAGTTCAGGCGGAGCAAGTCGCATGGGTGCATTTGACAAAGGAGAAATGCTTTCAGAGCGCACGCGGGATTCCAAACATCAAGCAGATGGGAAAATAGAGCACGGGACGCCTCGGCTTCCTCCTCAGACTCAGAAGCATCTGCCGCCTCAAGCTCTTCTGCCAGGGCCTCAGCGACGTCCGCTTCATTAAGCCCGTCGCGCCCGCATGCGCCCGCTGGGCACACAATCGGCACTGACGTCCCCCTTCTTGGCGCTTTAAAGTAGTCTGTCTCTGACTCTCCATGAGATGTTCTGCTATGTTCTGCCTTAAGTGAGCATGCACACAGGTCAACAGAGGTCAACCTCCGGGTGCTGTGGACCATGCAGCACGTTCTTGAGCTCCATCTTGAACCTCCTCCTTCGTGTGCACTGCTTCAGCCAACAACACTCTCGCCAGGAACTTCTGATCATTGCACAGCATAGCATGAAAATACGATGACTCCTCCTCTGCTTCGTTGGTGGCCTCCTCCTCCTCTTCCTGGCCGTTGCGGTGCAGTGAGTCGGCATCATAAGTTGATACTGGTGCAGAGGCGTGGCTCGAGCTGCTTGTCGGCCGGTAAGGAGGTCGTGGATAATCGCCATGCGACGCCTCGCTTTGTAGGGTCAGGGCACGAAGCAGATCGCCCCATCATGCCGCCGTCGACTTGATTGATGTCAAAACTTTGTCTTCTATCGATTGCGCACTTACTTGCCATCGTGTCAGCCGTGTCCTATCCTCTTGGTCGACTTCGTCTTCATGCGCATTCTCTGTGACAACAGTCCAGTCATGATTCGTGGAAAGTGGAGCCCCGCCCTTGCCACACCGCAACCGAACACCCATCAGTTCTTCAGAGCAGAGCATACTGTGCAGGGATGCCCTCCCGGCAAGCACTACTGCACTGTCATTCACACGCAAGTGCAGACTGTACTAACTGTCTTATACACCAACTATGCATATCACGTCCAAGCCCTGCATGAACAAACCAGGTTCAAGGTCAGGTCGAAAGATGTTCACTCCTGAGGTTCTGCTGGACCTTGCCTTACTTACCCTCACGAACCTTACAACCTTAACTGGTTCTTGTAGAAGGTGACACGATACTTGTCCGAAGCTTGAGGCTCTTGCAACTGTTGGCGCCGCTCCTCCTCTTCTGGTGATTCTCCTGAGGCTGAGCGGGTATCGCGCACTCCTCGCTGTTGCTAGTGTACACTGGCCACATGACGAACCCGCCTCCGTAAGATTCGCTCATCTCCTTGGCTGTTTTTTTGAACTGCAGAGCGCCAGCAAGAGATGCTGCAGGCTTTGCAGGCTTGTACACCAGGTGACACTTCTTGGCGCAAATACCAACCGAGGATAAACTGCATGCCAGACCTTCCAGCAGCTGAGGTGGAAGGCAAAAAATCGGCACAGAGAGACACACAAATGCCATGGGCCATCAGCCTCGTCCGGGCTTTTGGATACGACGTCTTGGGTGTTGGCCTTGCACAAGCCCCAGCTGCCTGTCCAGCTTCAGAAAGCTTTCACGTCATGCAGAATAAAATTCTTCATCCGACTCGTACAGCATGATCGAAAAGTGCGTACTTGCATCGCTGCGAACGATGTCCGACCTCGCGCAATCTCGCCCATGAGCTGACAGCGGCTCCTAGAATCATCAGCTTTGGAGAAGAAGTGAGCCCTCACTAGGTCTCGTCGCTCCAGCCAGCATAGCCCCAGTAGACGAAAACGCGCACAGACCTGAGGACGCTCCAAGTGACTTGCAGTTGAGTTCTGTGCCCGGGAGTGGCACGGATCGTGTGCCGGATTCGAGCTTGGGCTTCCGTCTGCCTGGCGACGGCCCTTCCAAACGGCGTCCCACAAAACTCAAACTCCAGGCGGCCTCGAGCTCAATCCGCCGACGTTTCGTCACTCCCGAGGATGCCTCAGTCAGAAGGACAACATGAGGGAAGTTGACGCTTTCCCTGAGTCGAGGTTGCCGGCGTCCTCTTTTCCCTCATCCGTGTCGATGGTGGAGATTGAGGATATTCCTGCTCCAGCATCAATCGCCTGCTCACGTGACAAACGAAAGACAGTACATTATCGACGCTGCACCGTTGAGGCCCTGGCAGACAGCCGCAGAGCTGCAGCCGCACCTTCTGCAGCCGCGCCCCCCGTCCCCGACGATGCCAGCTCCTGACAGCTCTGGTTGGGAGCCCGTCTGAGGCACCTTGGAAACCCGAGCCGTTCCTCTGCGACTGACAGGCCGGCCAGCAGGCAAGCATCATCCTGGCAGGCGACAGAGTGCAGCCGAGGACGAGGGAGGACGAGTCGAGCGGAAGGGCACTGCCATATAGAGCCTGGACGATGCTGTAGCCAGACGAAGACGCGACGACGCAGCAGGCTACCTGATGAATCTCGAACAGAGCCAAAGTGCACTACAGATGTCGGAGTCGGAGGCCTTTTCCTCTTCGCAGGGTCCACCGATGAAGTGGGTCACCTCAGTCAAGCGCCAGAGCTCTGAGCTGAAGTAAGCTCCTGCTCAGGTGCACCAGCCTGTGCTCGAAGATCCGATCCGCCCCGATCGCTGAGTACCCTGCAAAGTAAAGCGCGCAAGCCGCGGCACAAGAGAAGAGTGCACGTGCATGGTCGCATGGTCTCTAAACTTCGGGCAGACCTGGACACCGCGGCTTGGTAGGCAGCCCGCTGCCTCGCTCGCAGCCTTAGCTTTCGCAGTGAGCTTCCTCCTACGGGTCCCCAAGTCAGTTGTCACCGAAAGCATGCCATGACATCGTTTCGAAACCTGGGGGTGAGCTTGTCGCGGCATCAAGGCGAGGTTCTTACAGTGGCTCCGACTGCTGTGGGCAATCACTTCGTAGAGTCTGCTTGGCACGGCAAAGACAATCTCAACCCGCGTGGCCAACGCAGTTACCCTCCCATGTCATACTAGTACCATGTCGTTTCGCTCTTGTTGCGAGTACGGGCGGATCTCAGGTATCTGCACTGTTCGGCCAGAGCTGGCGAGATCGAAGGGGCGCGCCCTCAGAAAGCAAGTTATTTGCGAAGCATTCACCGCTTCTTTTGCTCCGCCGCCCTCGTGGCCCGGGCAGGTTCACGGCCACGATGCCATCCTCTCCTCTAGGCATGCCGAAATCACACCACCGACGTGCTTCAGGCAACCTACTGCCACATGACCCTTCTCTAAGCTTAGCCGATCCGATCTTGGCCACCGGCCGCAGTCAACAGGATCAGGTCGCAGCCGGATCGATGCAGGAGTGCGTACCTGCTCGGAAGCTCTGCGCCCACGACAAAACATCGAATCTCCAGGTCTCTGAGCTTGGGACAGACCGCATAAGCTCGCGCCGAGCCTTCGGAAGGTCCACTTGATGCTACACTGCTACACAAGCAATCCCTCCCAGCAACCAGATGTAAGAAAGCAGACGCGCATCAAACGGAGCCTGGCCTCCGGTGGATCTTGGTCTGTCAGGTTCTTCAAGGGTCCTTGCCTTGGAGAGTTGGCATGCTCGCCTCCTCTGCAGAAATCCTGCTTTCGACGCAGGCTCTGAGGTCCTTGCGGAAGAACCTGGTATCGCCGGCCCCTCAAATGAAACGTCCTGACAGCGCTTGTTCCTTCGGGTGTGGTGGCGCGCTGGCCTACATTTACCGAACATGAAACCGGGGCATTCAAACTTAAAACCACAAAACGGATCAAAGCAGGTGATTTTTCGACGGCAGATCTACCATAAACACCTCCCGAGATTGCGAGGCGTCTCTGGTGGCCAGCGTGTTGCTGCAGCCACTGCCGCTGGGCACCGAATGGCACCGAGGTTATGCACAAACAAGGCAAGGCTAGGCAGGGCTTTGAATGCCCAGACTTACCTCATCTTCTTCTGCAATGCATTCAGCATTGCATCGACTTGTGGCGCACCACGCTTTCGACTCCAATGCTTCCGCAAAGCAACGAAGAGCTGGAGCAAGAACGTATTGATGCGCGAGCTGAGTGGAATAAACGGATCCGGATACTTGTATGCAGCGACTGCAACAAGACCGTCTAAGAACTCCGAGAACGACATCTCGTCGTCGTCGTCCAGGCCTGCCCCGTCTTCATTCTCCCCGGCGTTTTCCTCGTCCTCAGCTGCCGTGGCATCTTGCTGGATGCCTTGGAAAATCTGCTGCACCGCGACCTCCGTCAGCGCTTCATCCAGGAAGCCTGTGTCATCCAGCAACATCTGGAATTCAGTAATGTTCATCGTGCTGGCGCGTTGCATGGCATCAGTCGTCGACATGTCTAGGGTGGCATAGAGCTGGAATATGTCCTTCAGCTCTCGTGAATGTTGGTCGAGAACTTGGCGCACCTCCGGACTGTATGCCATCTTCTGGAACATGCTTTCGGCATCATTACAAGCATTGGGACGGAGGTGAAGGTCGATGAGAAGCAGCATCTGCTCCGCCAAGTTGTCTGGAGAAGCACAGGCACTGCGGAACTTCTTATTTGCACATTGGACCAGCACCTCCACAAACTCATGCGAGGCCAGAAGGCGGTCCTCACCTGTCTTGCTCTTGTCTTCGAGGTGGTCGTTAAAAATCACCTCCAGGTGGTGTGGAGCGAGCTCTTTGGACCGGAGCTTGCACTCCTGGAAGAGTTTCAGCAAGCCTTCCAGGGCCACACCATGAGCTCCTGACGGGCTCGAGCTGCTGTAGTGCTTGTAAATGTCCCGAAGCAGCCGGAAGTGCCTTCGGAGCTGCTCCTCCAGCTTCGCAAAGACCGCCGGCTCCAGCTTCTCCTCCTTCCCGGCCTCCTTGCCAGCCTCTTTGCCCAGCGTTTGCGACAGCCGCTCGGCATTGACCTGCGTGTAAAGGTGGAACTCCCTCAATTCCTTGGCATCCAACATCGTCTTCGGCTGACCTCGGGCTCTGTGTGAAAGGGTCTCGCCCAAGAACGCGTGCACGCGCTCCAAGATACTCGACATGGTCTTGGAGGCCTCTTGCACCGCCTGCGCCGCAAGCCGGAACTCCTGCCAGCAACCATCCAGCTCCAAGCAGAACTTCATGGTCTCCGAGGGATTGTCGATCGACACTGCCGCAAAGCCCTCACCGCAGACTTCTTCAAGCTTCATGAGATGCATCGCCAAGAGCGAGTCGGGCTGCGCTGACAGGTTTGGGCGGACCAGCAGCAAAGCTGCAACGAAGCACGCGAGCATGTCCGACTGCCCCTCCACCACCGCATTCGTCGTCAAGACCTCCGTGCCGTCTCCGCACCGCGAGGCCGCACCGATGACCTGGTCGAGGCGCTCCTCCCGGTTCTCCGAGAAGAGCACCGGACAGGCCTGCAAGAAGCAGCACACTGCAAAGTGTGATGTCAAGCGGCTTCAAAGACTTTGGGGCAGCCAAAGCACTTCCGGCGCGATGATGGTCAGAAGCTTGGACAAGGCAATGCCATCCTGCGCAAGTTCAAAAGGAGCCGGAGCATCCAGGAAGCTTCTGGTATCAGAACCTGCGAAACGGAGTTTGCGAGTCTGTGAATCGAGATGGCCTGCAAATCCGACCCGAAGTTTTCGACGGGCCTGCAGTCTGAAGTCGAAGCTACACAAGCTGGTTTATGAGCACGGAGCACCAACAGCCCACCTGTGCTGAGGATTCTCCATACTCAGCTGCGCGTTGATCCACCTTCGTGCACATGGTCACGGGATACAATAGGTCGTGGGGAGGCGTCGTCTTGAAGCGACGACGAGGAAGCTTAGAGTGGCATTGGCATCCTATGCATCCTTCAACGACCTCGCCTTTGGGGGCATGCGTCGGTTTTAGCCTTGGCTACGCCTCTTGGCTAGATGATAGAGCAGTATAGCCATTAGCCACTGGCACTAGGAAAATTATGCTTCAGGCTGCAGGAAGTTCACGATGTGAGCTTGGGGAGCTGGCATTGGCCCTGGAGGCCGCTACGTGGTTTCGACTGCTGGCTGTGCACGGGAAACGGGCTGCTGTTTGCGCCCGGCCTCAGAAGGATCTGCTCAACAGAAATGGTCGCCAAGGCCTACCAGTAGCGGGGAGTGCAGGAAAACGTCCACACTCTCCATTTCTGTTGGGCTCTCCTGCGTCTCCTCGCCAGCATGGAGCAAAGGCGTGGGGTCCTTCCAAGCAGAGAAGCAATGTACGAAGCTCCAAAACAAGAGAACTTCAGACCCATCACAGTCCGCCAGCGGCTCATAGCCAGCGCGCCCAGCAAAGGCCTGCAAGTCCAACCGAACTGCCGAATTGAATGCACGTGTGAAGTATTGCGAAGCCGCCCTCCCCACCTCCATGTAGTCGAGAACTTTGCAGAGCCTTTCGTAAAGAGCCTGACACTTCTCTCCACAATGTGAACTCACGTCTTGCGTCGTTTTGGGTCATGCGCCCACCTCAGCAGCACTGCCGGAGACAAACGCGTCCTGGCTTGCCAGTCATATACGCTTCCGACCCCTGTACGGGTGAACCTGCCTGGAGCATCGGAAAATCCACAAATACCGCGGCCAAGAAAGTTTGAAGCTTGTCCGAGGAGCCTGACAGGTTCAAGAAAGGCTTGGTCATCATCGCAAGCATCACAGCTGCCATCGAGCCTTGCATAATCTCATGAGGAAGCAGCAGGCATTTCGCCCTGGCACAAGTCGGGCAACGGCAGAGAAAGCCAGAGCAGCTGCGCAAGGCTTTGATTTCTCCATTCTTCGGCCTTTCTGTCGGAGCCAACTCCATGAAGCAGTGGCACAGCTGGATAGTTCGCAACTCTTTGTCCGGCTCAGACAGAGCCATCAAGTCCTGTCCCCAACTCAAGGCAAGGACTCGTATGCTTGTTTGACGCATCCTGTTGCCACGTTCGTGTCCTTTTCAGAGAACTTCCTCTGGTCGCGCTCTGCCTGGAGCAAATGCCCGGCGATCAGCTCTGCATTTCATCTATTCAGGTATTCGGACTGCCTTGATCATCGCATAGAGCGCAGTGAGTGCAACCCCATCCGACAAGTCGTGCTCAAGATTATCGATGTCCTGCAGAGCGATCTGAGAGCAAAGCTTAGAAGGACCACCATCCAGTAGTGATGTTCTCCTTTCCTTTGCGTTGACCTCCTAACAGCTGCCTGCATCATAGCACTAGTCACTAGCCGCTGCATGGGGTGGGGCAAGGATGTTGTCACACCAGCTCGTGTACTTTCCGTGCACTGAATTTGGAACCTCCACTAAGTACACCTTAGCACGAGCTGCAGATCGAAAGAGCAATCTCAAGTAGACTTTGTCTGCAGGTCTGTAGAAGGCGCCTGCTTTATCATAGGACGTGCGGCTCTGTCCTCCTGCTGCGCAATCATGATAACTCCGTCTTGGTTCTCTACCTCGGCAAAAGAGAAGCTGACCAAATGTGCACGTGCCCTCTGAACAATCAAAGGCGACCATGGACACACCAACACCCCAACCGAAGCACCCACAAACCCTATCTTCTCGCTCTTCTGTTGAAAACATAAGAATCTCGGACGGATGCATGTGCGAGATTGTCTAGCCAGTCTTCGCAATATCGCCGCGCCTTGCCGAGCTGCGACAATGCCGCACAAAATTATGTGCCAGTTCTACTTGCCGTGGCTGCAATCAATCTGTTGGGACAAAACCGTGTCGTTTGCATGCGATGGCACCTTGTCCAAACTGAGGTTGATCCACCTTGAGATTAGCTGATTAGCTCTATGCACGGCGAGGAGGCATGACATATCACCTCGTTTCACCATGTCACGCCTGATCAGGATGGCCTCCGTGTCGGGGACGCTCGCATCCTCCTCGTCCAGCAAGGGCCGGATGTCCTTCCTGGCCAGCCGATGGCGAACCTGGAAAAGCGCTGGAAAAAACAGCAAAAGCGCCAAAGGAAGCTTCGCCATGGCGAGACCTCGAGGCTCTTCAAGCCCGCTTCTCGCACCACCAAGCCGAAGAAAACCTCCAAGGTCTGGGCCAAAACTTTCAGCAGCCTGAGCGTAAGCGCCAACCCCCAACCCTCGGCGCGCTTTCACTTCGAGGAAACAGACCACTGCAGCAGGGTAACAATTCGGGCTGCGTGTCTGCCCAGACCTGCTTGAGCCGGGAGAGCTCCTGCTGCTCGACCATGCACTTCTCTTTGAGCTCGGCCCCAGCCGCCAAGGATTCTTCCAGCAACCGTTGCTGCTCGTGGTTTTCCACCTCGACCTCGGTGATCTTGTTTGCCAGCTGCGAGGCCTCCTTGTCCACCTCGGCACACTTGGCACGCGCCCGCACCAGGCGTTGCTGCGACAAGTAGAGTCGCCAGCTCAGGAACGGTGTGACCAGGTCGTCCGGCACTGCCAACACAGAAGTGGACATCTTCTCCATGCGGGCCTTTCTTTCCCGGTACGTGAAGACCCAGAAGTTGAAGAGCCATTGTTGAAGGATGAGCCGCTCTTGACCCTGCAATCGCACGATGAAGTCGAGCACGCTCTTCCTCCTCGCCAAGTGCAGATCGACGACCTCCTGCATGTCGGCGACATGCTCCTCCATACGTTCCAAGGCTACCTGCTGTCGCCGGACGACGGCGAACCAGGGCTGCCGCTCGCTGAGGTCCTCGCGCCCAGGACGGCCACCCCCGGGGCCGCCCCCGAGCACTTCGGCCAACTGCTTTCTCTCCGCCAAGCTAGTAACCTCATCGCTGTAGATCGACTTTTCCACCTGCCGCAGAATGCTCCCGGCCATTTTCTGGATGGGGCCGGGCAGTGTATCCACCACATCCTTGCCAGCTACACCGGTTCTTAAGCCTTTGCAGTTTGCATCTTCCCTCCTTCTATTCAAAGCTCTCTTCCACTGCTGTCGAGGGAGCTCGCAGCAAGTCCGCAGCAACGGCTGTGACAACGCTGTTGGGCAAGGTGAGCCGGGCGGAGAGCCGTTCGATCTTGCGGAAGCGAGCCTGAACGCGGCTTTCAGCCAATCATCCTCTAGCGATGAGAAATCCCGACCTCGCACGCCAAAAGCTTGGACTCGTAGCCTTGCTGCTCCTGGCAAAAAGGAAGCCAAAGCCTCAACCGCTCTTTCGGCCGTGAGCGCGTCCTCCGGCAGGCCGGAGTGTGTCTTGTGCCAGTCCTGGAACACGACAGAAACCAGGCTCCAGTGTCTTCAGTCTCGCTCTGCATGAAGGGCCTCCAAAGCCAGGAGCGACACTGGATCTCCCAGGGCCGCCCCGAGCGCCGGCGGTAGGGCCTGCAGAAGTGAATTTCTCAACTTCCCACGGTTCTGGGACAGTCTGCATATTCGGTTCCCGGCCGGATATCCTGCTTCCAGACCGCCCGTAGCATCTGCGTCCAAGCTAGGAGCCTTAACCAAAGCAGGCACACGCACATCCACTCTCGTGGAAACACTGGGGACGTGGCCCTCGCAGTTGTGTCTCTCAGCCTGTGCACCAGGGTGAGCAGCTTGAACATGACACGTTTTGTTTTTCGACCGCACACCACGCCTCGAGGTGTTACGCCCGTTTCGCCGTGCCTACAGGCTGCTAAATCCAATGATTTCAGTCGCAAAAACACACCGCAGCCAACTATTCGTAGCTAGCGTAGCTAGCCTCCCGGGCTGAGAGGGACCCGGACCCATCCAATGCCGGCAGCCTGGGTCTCTGCCTCGCCCTGACTCGAGGTTTCAGTATCTTTCAGTCATGTGGATCACTGCTCGTCCCAACGCCTCGCAGTAGTAGAAAAGGACTGCAGTGGCATGGCGAAACGTACATGTACATGTCACTGCCCACTTTGGGACAGTCAGACATTAGTTTCACAGTTTCACCTTCTGAGCTTGCAAAGGCTGGTGAGTGCTACCGTAAGCTCGGAGCTGAGCTGACAAAATGTGAAAAGCTTGCGATACCTTGCCACGACCCTCCCCTGCACAGCTCTTGAGATTCTTCGCAAACCGCTTGGGCCGGCTATGGGCCTTTGCCAATGCAGCAGAAAGACAGGTGCAAACCGGCGGCCGGCGAATGCTACAGAAGCGAGGGACACGGTGCACTCAACGGTCCTTGCATCGGCCTCCAGGTGCTGCAAGAACATGCTCAGCTCCTGACACACGGAAGTCAAAAGCGCGCAGCCGCTCTTCATTGCGGCGACATCTGTCGCCCCTGCACACCGGCTTCAAGGACGTTTGAAGTTGCAGCCGATGCTTCTGCAACTTTAGTTGCTTGTTCAAAAACTTCCAGAGCAACTCAATAGGACGACTAACCTTGTGGCGTCCTTAGCTCCAGGAAGTGGTGATGCAGGTGAGATCAGGCCGCAATGCGGCAAATCTGCCATGGTGCATGCAACAGTCCCCAAAATCCCCAAAATATTGGGGCCTTGCTGGGGCACTACCCGCCAGCAGCTCCGTTGCCCCAGTCAGGAATGGTAAATAGCTTGCAGCTTCGGGGCTTTATTCTTGGGCATCCTGGACAACTTCGCGAAGTGCAGGTGAGCGCTATACGCCGATTGGAACATGGCAGTCTGATGGCAGTGGAACCATGTTTTGGCACCGCTTCCAGCACATAGTCTCCCCACCGGCACCCGTCTCACCACCCCTAAACAGATCCGTACCCGGTTGTGTGATGTCGACAAAGGCCTACTAGGCTCAAGCCAGTCTCCTCATCGTCGCTGATCCTCAACATGACTATGCCTCGATGTCGATCTTCAACCACCTCAGCAGCTCACGGCAGAATGATCCAGGCGATCGAATCCGGCGCAAACCTTTGAGGCTGACCTCACCGATCTTAGTGCGAAGCTTTGACAATCAGGAAAAGTCCCCTGATCACACCGTGAGAGATCATGTACATTACTACAGGGCTAATACTTCACGAACAACGAGGGACCGGAGCTTGCTCTAATACGAGGTTGACATCCAGCCTGATCCAGTTCAGGCATACGATGCCCTCACGCATGATTCCGGGAAAGCTCGCAACCTGATCAGGCTTGACCAGCATGCGCAAGCCGATGTGCATCACAAGAAGAAGTGTAGTCATTCTCTATTTGCTGCCGGGACGACCTAAACACAGGTCAGCAACATGTCATGTGCCTGTCTCTCCAGCTCCCGGCTGAAGTTCTCGGCGGAGCCGATGAAGCAGCGCTCCTGCCCACGAAAAGGGCATGTACTGCTGCAGGCTGTGCGGGCTGCACAGCTGTCAATCAATGCGAGGAGAGACAATAGCTACAGGGCTACAGCGGCTACAGCAACTGTGGCAACGCCATGCAATGCGGCTCAATCCTCGATCAAGGCAGCCAGCTCCGGGCCCGTGAAGGAGGCCAAAAGCTCAGCCCCTTAACAAGGTGTGGATTAGAAAAGTCAAGCGGTGCACAAGCAAGCCGGATGCCCTATGTCACCCTCAAAGAGACGCGTGCTCGTCGGTGGATGGCAGGTGAACTCCGTCTTGCATACATTGCAGATCCTGCACACACGACTTCAGACCGACATGAAAGGGACCTTGGCAGCATGGCAGTCTGGCTGCGGCCTTTGTCTTGTATCATGATCGTACAGGTCTGGATGAGTAGGCTGAGAAACAAGCACGGCTCGTTGCCACATGCGTAAACCTTGGCCACGAGCACACTCAGCATTTCTTACCGCCGAGCATGACGAGTGCAAGGGATCTGGCACTTCAAGTGGACATACTTTTGTCCTCCTGAACATCGGCATGGGGAGATCAGCTCGTCTTCCTGGCAATGCCAGCAAGCAGCTGAGACCTGTGGGTTGAATTTCCAGGCCTCGTCGCCCTCGAAACAAAAGCGGCAGAGGCGATCCTCCTCCCCCTCCTCCTGGCACGATCCAGCGCCACTTGTGACCGGTAACAGAAGCAGTCAAAGCCTGCGTCCGACACGTGCACCGAGTCGGTAAATCGAGTCGAAAGCAGCAGCACCGGAAAAAGAAGGTGTTAATGATGCAAGTCAGAGGACTTCGGGAGCAGCAGAGTCCCACCCAAACCCTAAACCCGAAAACCTAAACCCTGCATTCAGCGCTTTCCTCAACTCTGCTGGATTTCGGACTAAAGCGGACGTGGCTGTTTTGTTGGCTGCATGGGGAGGCATGCTGTTAACGACGTAGTTTTGCTGACTCATTCAGGCCTTCACCACTATCCTCGCTTGAGTCAGATTTCAGTAAAGTGTCATACATGGGAGGCCAGAGTTTATGGGAGACCAGGTCAGCTCTGCCACGGGAGCAGACACACCAATACTGAAGGTCCTCATTCTCCTGGGCGGGGGGCGAAGTGGTTGTCACCGCCTCCAATAGAGACACGAACAGATGATGATGACTGCAGAGAATTGGATGACTCCAAACAGCCTTCGATGATTCGGCAAGATGGCAAGCTTGTGCAGCATTAGTACCTCTGTCGTGGCACATCATTCCAGACCAGATCATTCCAGATCCCGTGATGAATCACGTCACCAACCTCACCTCGCGATCTGCGAATCGGGCAGCGGAGTGTCGGACAGCGCCTCTGCCAAAGCACGGAGCACTGGTACAGCTTGCAACCGCTAAATCTGAGGACAACACAGTTTCCATCTTCTCAGGCCCGTTTCCGAGGCCATCTCTATACTACCCTTCTGCGTATGCGCATTCGAGCTGAATCACTGGCGCACTTGGAGAGTCAAAAGGCATGTGTAACCTTCCCTGCTAATTTAGTAGGCTCTAGGGAATGGAGATTGAGCAGAAGTCTGGCATGCAACAGCACAAGCCAGCCATCAGTCTTTCCTGCGGATTGTGGTCTATGACGCAGTGACGCGTGGTGGTGCCAGGACTCGCTCGCTTCAGCCGTCCAAGGTCACGTCCTCGAGCCCAAAGATCATGCTAATCCGATAGCTGTTCACACACGCACACACAGAGCTCTCCTTTTTCTGGACTTCAGCATGTTGCTGGCCTTTGAGCACCCACAGACACGCATCGAAACAGCTGCCATCTTTGAGGATGTGGCCTCTTTTCGCAAAGACGCGCTCCCATCCCTCGGCGAATTTCTTCGAATACCTGGCCATACTCTGGGCTGCTAGCAGGTATCAAGCCAAAGACTCAATGCAAGAGAGTCGGACCCATAGGTGGCACCAGTGCTACCGACAGCTTTGTGGGCTATGTCCGCCTGCATCGGCTCCGTGCGAGTTTTGCGCGGGAGGGAGCGACTCGATTCGCATGAACCCCGCACAACAAGATTCGAGGAAAGAGAGAGGGAGGGCGACAGCCAGGGAGCCGGTAAAGAAGGTCATGAACCGGCACAGAACGGCTCTCAATGCGAGTGGCGAGCACAAGGCCTTCGGCGTGCTCTCGCCACACTGCGTGGGTGTGGCGCACGCGGTGCCACATGGAGGGCCCTGGCAATCCCGCTACCAGCTCTCCACACCTGTGCCGGCTCTCGGTACTCCGTGCTACTCCCACCTCGGAGAGCCGGACAGAGCTTGTTCCTAGGCCACGGGCCTGACACTGTGCTCTTGAAAGCACGGGGCAGGAACGGACAGGAAAGGACGGCAACTTCTCTCAGGGCAGCTCCCATGCTCTGGCTGTTGGCCGGCCTGAGACTCGAGAGCTGGCGAGTTCGGCTTCGAGTCTTTCAGGCGCGTTCTGTAGGACTCCAGCAAAGAGAACGCAGAGCCTCACTTCTCACTTTCACCAATTAACACTCACATACACATGTCAAGAGCAGGGTCAGCCCAACAGAGAACTTGGCTGCCTGCCATGGCAAGGCCTGCCTGCGGCCTGCGGTTGGATCGAATCTTGTCTGGAAAATAGCTGCGAAATCACAACATCGACATCTTTGTCATGGATTGCATGAAACCGAGGAGAAGAAACCTACTAGTACCACGCATCGGAGGCGTATCCTGACTTTTGGCTCCGATGTGGAAGCGGGCGCTTGAAGTGGCAGCGGGCCAGAGTCTGACTTGCTGGGGCTGACCTGTGCTTAGGCTTGCGCCCAGGCTGTTCTGATGCCCTGCTCTCCAACGATGGGTATTCCAGCTGAGTCTGTTGCACTTCAAGCAGGAAGACAACAGTCCGCAATTCGTTTCTGAAGCTCCTGCTTAATTTGGCCACTCCACTAACAAGCCACTTGCCTGTTGCATCAGATCCGGGCACGGCCCCTCTCGCCGAAGTAGGGGAAGATCGTTCTTCGTTCTCTGCGGCATGATCGCGCCACCGCATTTCCGGACTTCAAGAACAATAAGACATAATAATCATCGGGAACCAGGAAAGCCTCTCAAGCATGCACAACCCCCCAGAAGCTCCAGAGTTCAATGATTACTGAACCTCCTGCACAGGCTGAAGGAATCGAAAGTTGGCATGTTTCGTATGTCTGGCGTTAACGGTGCTGCTTGATGTCAGACGACGGTAGGAATCCAAGCTTAAGCGACAACATCCTGATGCAATCGGCAAGGGCTTCCACTCGGGGTCAAAGCAGCCCAACCCGCGGCTGCAAAATCACATCGGGGCTTCTCTGCGCATTGGGCGCATTTAAGGCCGCAAGGCTGATTCATGCCAGCTATCGGGTAGACGAGTGTCCGAGACTCCTGTTCACGCGAGCACCTTGCGGCCACCTATGACGAGTCTCATGAAGCATGCCAGACGCTTGTCCAAAGATGGAAAGCTCAACTCCATGCTGGCTGTCAAAAGCGTGATTGGAAAACAAAGCACCTATCCACAAATCTAGCGTGAACTTGCATAGCAGTCTGACAACTAGGCGGCACTTCAGCATGCTCCGCATGCGCATGCTACAAGCAGCCAGTGGAGCTGGGTGATACAGGTACAGGCTAACAGGTGCTGCATGTGAATTGACCTTGGCTCCGGTGCAGCAAAGCCAAACAAACAGATCGACAATCTCGGTGTGCAGATGTCTCGAAGGCTTGGGTCATCATGCTGCAGCCAAGCAGCTGTATACAAAATCCAGCAGCATCCTGAGCCAAAAGCCGGGCCCCGCGAGGGGGCATTGGCAGGTGCACCTTCGTGCCGCCTGAAATGAAAGAAGACCTGACTACGTCTGCATGCAAGCCAAAAGCCTTTTTTGTTATGGTGCCTTGTTCTGCTGTTCTGTTCTGCCAGCCAGGAACTCTGCACTTAGTCTAGCGAAAGTGAGTGTCTACGGCAGAACAGACCTCTGCATCTCAACCTCAAATGTAAATTCCTGCAATCGCCTCCATTGTGGAGAGCAAAAGCTCCATTCACGCGACACCAGACGAGCACAAAGTGTGATTGGGACTTGCGAGATAGACGTGGCACGTCGTTTCATGTAGCGTGCATGGAATAGCCGAATAGCCCAGACCTCGGTGCCTGAGCTCTGGATAATATGTCCAGGCTTCTCCATGGCAGGAAAGCGGTCGAGATTTTGAATGCATCCCGGCCAGGAAAGACATGTCTGCCAAACCAAAGAAAAAGGGCAAAGTTACTCCCGCTCTTGCCAAGCACCTCTGTCATGCCGCCGACATCTCGAGGGCAAAGATATCCAATGACTCATCGAGTGTTCTGGACAAACACTCTATGACAAGAAGCACGATGAGGTGCCTAGCAAGTGATAATGGCCACGATGCAGTCACACTTCGATGACATCGGTGCAAGTGCCAATACGGGGTCCTGACATCGGAAGAGCTGGCATGAAGTCTGCGACACCAGACATGTAAGGAGGATGCCTGGCACAGTCACCAGCTCTCGCAAGCTTGGCGGTACCAGTATCCTGCTCGCATCACAGCTGGCACGTCTCACAAAGACAGATGGCTTGTGGTTCTTTGTGCTAACACCTCAGCGAGCTGCTCTGTATCTTGGCACCTAGGATACAGAGATCAGCAAGCAAAGGCACGCAGGAGCTCAGCGCAGACATCAGCTGGCTGGCCGCAATCGAACCGAGGATTGAGCAGCTAAGGCATCGATGGTGGCATCCTTCACCAGGAAGTTTGGTCAGATAGTGGTACACGGACCACTTGCATGGTGGATATTGCCTTGTGGGGTGATTCGCCTTACGCCATCACCTGGAAGAATCATCATCTCTCAACCAGGATAGGATGATGCTATCCGGGGCATCTACCCCATCTTGCAGCTTCATGAAGTGCCCAGGCTCCTGCGCACTCGCCCAGTGCAAGACCACTTGCGAGCTGCGAAACAGTATGGCGGCCTCCAGTGTTTGTAAGGCCTCCAAGCACTAACAAGCAGCCCGCACAAGCAGCGGGTCTCCGCGACTTGCACGAAGTCTGGCCTGTGCCAACTGGTGCTCATCTAGACCACTGTGCCTCGGAACATCGCGGAATATCGTGGGACACCACAACGCGGCTGTTCCGGGCCATCCTGGACCCGGGCATGGGGAGCTGCATAGTGCGTTTCCTAGCAACGGCTCGAACTGCCTGACATACTGCACCCGGCTGCGCCACGAAAGTGCATTCGCCCAACTTCCATCTGGTTTCGTGCACTGCCTCCGCGAGCTCCCCACGCACCAAGGAATCAAGATGTGTGGCCTTGTTTAGGGAAATCGAAATTCATTGGATTCTCCACCAAAGCTGTGCGCAGGAAGTTCCCTTCGAGCGATGAGACTCTGACTCCGCACACTGCTCGGGTCAGGTCACATGCGATCTGTTGAGCCTCGCAGGAACAGCACGGAACGACAAGCGAGCACACATGTAAGCATCTCGAAATCGACTTGGCGACACCGCCACACCTCCGCATCTACATCCGATTTGCACACCAGCTTGGAGACAAGTCTCGCCGCCGGGTACCTGTCTTTGTCAAGAGTCGTGCACAGTGTAAGTCTTTGCCAAGTTGCAACTTAAAGCTTCAGCTGGAGACTTTGCGCACGCTGTGTCGATAGAGGTTCTGCTGTTCACGCAAAGCTCGACAAGGGTCTGGCAAATGCGTTAGGAAGGCATCAACGCATGTCAGTGTGACATCACACTAGGCTACACTTTGCGCACAAGCACAAAATCAAAATCTGCACGTGGAAGATTAGTCAGCTGACGTGAAATTAAGTCATGGTGAAAGCCTTGCATGCGCGCCGCACACCTCCAAGCATTCAACCTCTCTGGTGTGTGTAGAAGTTGCGTGCGCATGTGTGGCTGAAGGCGAGCTTTGGGCCAGCCCCCGACAAAGCGAGCTGCAACCAAACAAGGTTCTTTCACTGTCGTCGCAGAAGCTACAGAAATTGAAGCTTCTGCCTTCTGCACATCTCGGAGCGCAGCCAGCAAGGCTGTGGTCCCTGAACCAGACAACCCGCAAGAGCAAAGCAAAAAGGACATCGAAGGGACCTGCTGGGTCAGCGCTCAGTGCCAAGGCTGCCAGGGCTGCGACTGCTTCAGCCTTGGCATCAAACAAGGTGATCCCTGACGGCCTCCTTACGGCATCCTCCCTCTCACGAGCCACCTCCAAGGTGGACGGACTGCCAGCAGCAACCATATCAACGAGGGGTTGAATTTGACTGTGCTCCTCACCTCCAAACCAGCGATTTTGCCCAATGCAACACATTCACGGGTGAAGAAAGCGGAAACTGACCTGTGCCAGGGATCCTGTCGTGAATCGCGTCGCTGTCACGGCTCACGTCCTGACATCTCCGATTCGAGAAGCTTAACGCAAACATCTGCGCTTCTCAGGTTTCAAACACAGCAGCCAGCAGTGCCAACCCCTCGTTGGTGAAACCGAATGGTCTGTCCTCTCCCTGGGAAGCGACAAGCGTCAACTGAAGGAGGTAGTTACGGAACAAAACGAACGCTTCATCAAGGAACTAACAACGACGCCATGCCTAGTATGCATGGAAAAAAGCAAACTGGACTAGGGTAAAGCTTCCAGCCGTGGGCTTGAAGATGTAGACCCCAACACCCTGAGGCAACTCGTGGCCACTCGCCCGATAACAACAACCCCACTTCTGGAGATGTCATTCACTTCCCGCTTGCTGCTAACGACTCCTGCATTTCTGTGGACAGAAATTTTGGTGCGCCATAGATCGGCAGATTATCCAGCTACATCCAAGCATTTCCGATTGCCACTGGGAAATGTGTAGCAGGCAGCCGAGCTCAACGGTTCCAGATGAAGAACCACCTTTCAACCTTTTAGAGAATGGCGGCAGGAAACATGTACCCCAGCCTGTTGTTCGTAGCTCATAGATGTTGTGCTTTTTTCGCAGTTGGGTAAACTGTTTCGAACAAACTTCATAACTATGTGCCCGGCGACAAGTTGTTTGCATACCGTGTCGAGAAGTCTGATCAGATGCTTTCGGATTCCGAAGCTTGCTGTTGAATGTTGGCCAGTAGAGAAGTGCTGTAAGGAGCCATGCCAAAACTCCAAGCTTGCCTGTGGAGGGCACTGCCTGAAGCTTCCGAACTCCTGGGCCAATTCACGGCAAGCGAGGCAGGGTTCACGGTGTCCGCCATGAGCTTGGACCGCAAGTGTTTGGACGCCTGCGCTCGCAAGAAGCTGTCAAAGCAAGAATGTCCCCTCACATGCAGAAAAGCAACCCGTGTTCTTGCTACTTCGTCTTGCGGAATGCAGGATTGCCTCCTCGAAAGCATGTGCGAAGGCAAGTGCATCGCCGCTGCAGCGTCGGAACCTGTCATGCCGACAGGTTCCAGCAGAGGCCACTCAAATCTACACAGTGCAGCACACTCATGAGTCATGGGCACTCTGTGTCCAGAGCTGGAAACCGTCTGTCAACTCGCTGTTTTTGCAGACGCTGTTCGTCGCAGTCGATGCGGATCGATGAAATGAAAGCTAATGATGCTCTACTGATCCACTGGTGCCGCGGGAGCTGTGGGTATTCCATAGCCAGCACCTTCCGGAAAACTGCTGGTCAAGACGGTAACTTGTGCAGGACTGTCAAAAGCTCGTTTCCTGCCTGGACCTGCTTCACCTCCATAACCCCCGGAGGTCCAAGTCTTGTCTGCCCACTGGTCCTTTCGAGGCACTCTGATAGGCTGCAGAGACGGCAAGGGATCAAAGGCCTTCCAGACGTTCAACAATGCCACCAAGCTTCAGACTTCCCATCCCACCAATCGTCCCTCCAATGACTCTGACCCTTACGGAAGGGAGAAATTGCAATCAGATGCAACACAACACTTCCAACTCAGAGCGGAATGCCTGCCACCATTCCTCCCACTCCTCGTCAGACCACTGCTGGCGGGATGCCCACCAGGCATGCCACTCCTCAGCTTCACCCAGCATGGACTCATGGACTGGTCCATGACCATCTGAACCTGGCCCACGTAAGGTCGAGTAGCTTCGTCAGTCCATGCCTCCCATTGTTTCACCGACCAATCAACTTCACTGTCTCCAATACGCTCCCATCCGGGTTGACTCCACTGCTCCGACAGAAGCTCTTGGATCTGAGCAAGACAGCGATGCGAAAGAAGGGCCAAGACCAAACCGGCGCGACACTTGCTGTAAGGGCCATCTACATCCTGCCTCGGGACTTTCTTTGAGTCCTTCGCCGTACAATCTCAAGTACATGTCAAAAGCCGTCGCAAGGGCTCGCAGACACTACAAGTTGCTGCCAATCATTCAACGGCAGCCGGTCCAAAAATGTATTCGATCCATGTGTGGTACCTGCATTTGGTAATACAATGACACTGTGATCACTATACCCGTCGACGACATCTGCTGCAGCCGCTGCAGGGCACTCGAGAAGCCTCAGCATGGCTGCAACGATTCCAGAGGTTTCCACGTCTGATGTCTCCTTCGCATACTCCAGCATGGCCTCCCAGGCCAAGGCCGAACTACACCCAGAGAAACACGAGAGCACATGCTCTTCGAGTGCCCTCCCTCCGCTCCCACATGTCAACGTCTCGGCCTCCAGGTGCCACTCAGTCAAGCCTTTCCTTAGAAGTCAGGACACAGTCGCGTCCCTGTGGCTGGCGGCTGAAGGCTGGAGATGCCCTCTGCTGCAGCACGCTTCGATGCCGACACGCGTCGCAGCCAACCATTCTGCGACGGCCTTCTCCAAGTTGTCTTTAAACTCCTGAGTTGCAGCCGCGAAGAATATCGAGAAGTCATTTTGCGAAAATAGTAGTTGGCTGTGTGCCATAATGAAAGAATCAACAAGCGTCCTGGTGAAGCTTGCTATAGACAAACAAGTGCGTTTCCTGCTTCTCCCTGAAGAAGTGGCCATAGTGCGCCATGAAGTGTTTCAGGTAGCCCCCAAAACCTTCAACATCTGTGTACCAGCTCTTGAACTCCCCGAGCAGGGGCTCTTGCCATGCCATGGCACGGCCGCCCAAACCCACGGCTCTCAGGAGCTATCATGAAGCTCGACCAACTTGAGCCTAGAATTCCCCATTCCCCGCAGCATTAAGCTTTGAAAATCGGTTGCATCACCGCCCTTTGAAAGCTTGCGCGGTGCACTCGAAGAGGAGCTTCGAAGGATCTTCTGCTGCTGAGAAGAGACGCGCCTGGGATGGAAACGTGTGGGGCTATCGCGCTGGCAATCTTAGCCCCAGCCTTCAGCAAACAGCTGACGAGCACTCCGCTGCAGCTTGTGTGGAACACAGTTGCCTCAAGAGGATTGGCCGACAGAGTCAACTCGCCTCAGCCTTTGCTCTAACAGCTCGAAGCTCGTGAACTATCCGTGAAACGACCTACCACCCATCTTTTTGCGCTATCACGGCTTCTGAAGTTGCTCGAGAGCGAGACGGCAACTCGGTTGAAATTGTTCAACCGTCTCAGCTGGAATCATTGCGACCAGCTCCGGGAGTCATCTTCGCTGCCCTCGCAGTCAGGGACTGCAAGTCAAGTGTCTGAAAAGTGGACGCATGCCTTTCCAGGTGCATGGAAAACAACATCACGATGTCTGAGAGACTCGTCATGACTCGTCCACACCACGTTCTCCGTTGCTGTGCCTAAGAACCGACCCGATTGATCTCACGCCATCTCGTTTCCAGCTGCCGTCAACTTCAAGCCTACCTTCATCGCTCGCAGTGCTTGTGTAGCCTGACCAAGAATGTGTCCATTTATCCACTCGGCTGATCCACGCCCTCCTACGCCGGTTCCACAGTCAGCGAGTAGGTGATGCAGCTGAAACTCGGCGTTCGGTAAGCCGGTCAAAGTTCGTCTCACCATGAAGAACGATACAAAGTATGCACAGCAGCAGCTCGCATGGAGGCACCGGCGCCCGCGGCTTGCTGTGGGCTTGATGACGGCCATGTCATGTCACAAGCAGATGGAAAAGATGAGAGGCCAAAAGAAAAGAAAACAGCAAGCGGCTTTGGCCTTCATGGCCAATTTCTGCTCTCTGACTTTGGAGAAGGATGCTGATGCCTGGCTTAGTGGTCTCAGCAACGTATTTGTTCCCTCCCGTTGCCCACCTTCGTCTTGAAAAAGTTGAAGGCGCAAGTGAAGGCCTCCACATGTGGATGCCGAATGAAGCCTTGGAGCCTTAAACCCTTGAAGATTTGAAGGAAGCTACGCCCACAAGACATCCGGCTTTCTGTGGAATGCGACGAGGCATGCGCCGTGTCCCTGCCTCGCTTGCGTGGACGTCTCGGAGTTCCACGCAGGTGTTCAGGCAGCCACCTGGAGGCTCCTCGTCAACATAACGGCGCAAACGAAACTGGCTTAATGCACTATCAAGGCACTTCCTGAGCTGGCGTGACGTGTGCGGGAAAAGAAAGCTCGGGAAAATCCTGGACCTGCCATGCCACAGATGTGACTTCAGCTGCAACCATCTCCAAATCTGCAGCGTCACCTTCTGCACTACGGAGCCAGACTTGTGGTCAAAATCAAAAGGCATTCTGTCAAGCCGGAATGAAGCTTCCTCTCCTGCAGAGGCATGCTCACAATGTCTTCCCGGGGTGGAGGTGGACTTGAAAGCTTCCAAGGGCCTGGAAATGGCGTGTGGAACATGCCCGGATCCTCCTGGCAGGCTTCTGACGTGCGAAAACCTGCGTGTTCGCAGCTTCCCAGACATGGCCACTGAGTCCGCTGCCAGCTGCACCCCTCGTGGAACATTCTCCGGCCTCGCAGACAGCCGTAAGTCTCGCTTCCCACATCTGCCAAAAGAGCGTCCGAAGAGTGCTGCAGAGGAAGCTGAGATGCTGTCACATTGTAAAAGTCGCCTGCCAGCCGCATCTCTAGCATGGACTGATCAAGCCTGGTCGAGCAAATGAACTACGATGTCAAGACTGGCGACAAAAGAAGCATTCGTCCAGGCCACACTCCCACCGAACTTCTGGAGACACCACCTAGAAGAACAAATGACGAGATCAGCAAGCCGGGATCAGACGCATGCCACCCTTTCCCTTTTCAGAATTCAGGCAGCAACCATCGAATTCGTCCAAACCAACTACGAAGCCAGCCGCTTGGACCTGAGTTCCATCATCCTTCCACCGAACAACGCTCCCCTTCGGCGATCAGAAAGACGTTGTTTAGGCCCCCCGGCTAAATTGCCCGGAGGGGGTGGGGCCGGGCTCTGCTCGGACAGCCTCAGCACTGCGCTGAGGCGGCCCTGCCCGCAAGTCATCCTCTGGTCGAGGCCACGGCCCAAGCTCATCCGTACTCCACTCCTCTTTGCCACTCGGACAATACCTCGGGGCCCGGCTCTCTCTCTCGCTGCTCTGAATTGCGCTGACAAGCTCTCGTGTTCTCCGCTGCATTCCAGCCGCATGATCTCGCCGTGTTTAGCCTCTTCGAGACCAAGAAGGTCCTTCCGACGCGTGAAGGTTTCTCCAGACTGCAGCTTTCCGACGCACAAGAGAAACAGAAAGAACTACCTGAAGTCCTGCCAGGGTCTTCAACGCGACATGCCGTCACGACCTCCCCGCAAACCGCCAATTCGAGACTTCGCTGAGGCCTACTCGAGGCAACGAGACAGGCCTTGGTATGTAAAGGGAGTGAGTCCGTAAACAGGGCGCATCTGCTGCACCCCTCGAGCCACCGCGCATTGCCGTTCATGAGTGCAACGGTGGATCACAGGGAGCAAATCTGTACTATTCATGCTCATGCGAATGCTGATGCTCACGCCGGAACTGTGCTGAAGCAGAAGGTATTTCTTCAGGCATTGCCTTGAACTGCTTCGCACACGGAGGCAGAGTTTCATGCCTCCATGTGAAGAACCCATCTAGACCCATTGAAAAAGGCTCACCACATAGATTCTAATGCCGGCGTTCCAAAACACTTACATCCCAAGAAAGCAGGGCTGAGATTCCGGGTTCGCAGGGTGCGATCAAGCTTCGGAGGATTGACCCGGTGATCCATTTCTGCGGTCCTAGTCCTAGCGACCCCTACTAGCTAGCCTCCGCGTCAGGACTACCGCCTCCAATCTCGTCATCCTCTGAGAAAGTTAAGGCATGGGTTGAGGTGGGTAAAGTGATTGCTTCGCTTCGCTTCGTGCTTTGGTCCTTGGCATAGAGAATGTTCTGCACTTCCTCGACAAACTTGTTGACAGTCATGCTGCTGTCAGGGTTCTCTTCCCATGCCTGAGCTTCAGTCTCTAGCTGACCTGCTCTCTCTACATCTGGCATGTGCTCAGATGTGGGCTTGACACATGATTTCAATGTCTCTGAGCTTTTGGAAGTAGAAGTCCCGCTCTGTCTCCAACCCATCGACCTTAAGGTGATGCAGCCGGCTGTGAGCATCCACTGCTCAAACTACCTGAGTCACTGAGAGCTTCTCTGTTATCTTCAAGTCGATCACCTCTTCCCGGATGCGTTCGTGCTCCTCCTGGCACGGGCCCAGTCGAAACATGGGCACAAATGGGTTTTGCGGCTCAAGTTCTGCGCGCTCTTAGACTTTTCTGTCTGGCATACAGACTTCATGGTCGCACAGGCCGTGAACCTGCCAGTCGTATGAGAAAACAACTCAACACATCTTTCCGTATCTCCCCACGTTGCTTTCGGCCCACACCCAAGCAGATGGCAGGGGGCTTGCACGTCTTCGAGGCATCCGGCGTGTTCTGGGGTAGCTGGAGTCAAACTCCTGATGGCTGTCTCGACTCACCAGCATCCTCGGCCCCGGCACGACTGGCAGACGCAAGGATTTCGTTCCATTCCTCGGAGATGTCGAAAAAGGCTGCTCTTGGAGACCTCTGGGCCAGGAACCAGTACTACGTTCCATTCCAAGAAGTTTCATCGAATCCCAATTGCTCGGCTGCCTTCCGCTCGGCATGGGATAGCTTTCTCCACGCCTTTGCCCAAACGGGTGCGGTTCCGTTGTCCCAGGCATTCCTGCTCTTGACGCCAAGCTTCAAGGCCCAAGCCCGGTCTTCCTCTGTGAGGTCCACCCAGCTCTTGTCACAAGCTGGATCTTGGGGGATCCGGGAATCCTTTGCATTCCAGCTTTCCTGCGTGAAGCCCAAGCCTTGGGCTGCTTGGCGTTGAAGGAAGGATAACTGCTCCCAGTTCACTTCCCAAATCTTCCCAGTTCCCTCGTCCCAAGCGGCCGCAGTTTGGATGCCAAGCCGGGCCGCAAGCATCAGTTCACTCTCGGACAGATCTTCCCAAGACTTCAGTGCCGCATCTTGCTTCGCCACAAAATTCCGCAGCTGCCCCAAAGCGTCGGCGTTCTCGAAGTCCAAGCCGAAGAGCCTAGACAGAAAGCTTGCCACCTCCAGGATTTCTTCAGCATTGTAGCTTGCTGCATGGGTGAGGCCCTTTATGACGACGTGCTCGACCTCCTGCTTGATGCTGCCCAAGCTTCGCTTCACAAGGGCCAGAGCGAAGGTGTCCTTCTAGTTGCAGCTTGGCTTTTCATTCCCAGGCTTATACTCCACGTCTGCTGACAAGGGGCATCGATATCGCCACTTATCGCCAAAAGCGGAACTTGCTTCTGCACTTGCTGGGTAGCGGTTGAACCTTGCAGCACCATCACAACGCATCTTTTCGAACTTCCAACTATGCTCGCAGTCTGTCCGCGGTCCTAAAACCAGCGAGCGCAGCATAACAATGCCTCTGCAAGGTTTCCGTTCGACAAAATACAACACAAGTGCAAACGTTTACGAAGCACGCCTGCAACTCTCTGCGGTGATGCGAGCGCCGCATCACAAGCCACAGAGCCACCCTGTGAGGACCCCATGAGCAAGACCTGAGGCAACCAAAGAAGTAAATCCAAAGCAGCAGCTGCAACGGCCCGGGGCTCCGGCTCGTGGAGACTCATCATTCCAGACTTCGGAGAGTGCCTTCACCTTCGGCTCAGTAGTTCAACATCCTTCAAAGGAAGAGTGTCCGTGGGTCCGGCCTCTCGCTGCAGCAAGGCTTGAATCGCACAGCGAGTTTCCAAAAGCTGTGCTTCGTTGATCTCGTCCTCCTGGAGCTGAAGGTGTGTCACAGCGTCACGCGCCGGGACCCCAGTTCCCTCCTCCAAAGCGCCGCTGCGGTCGGTAAGGTATTCGAACCAAGCATTCATTCCTCTGCCAAGCAACAGGCACTTGCCGACTTTGGGACCGATACTGTACCACTGCAGAACCACATCCGGAATGCATGCGTCTGCCAGAGTTGTCATTCTCACGCAAATCACTCCGTGCTGTTCCAGGTGCCGCGACCGTGATGGCATCGAAACGTGAAGGGCGGTTGCTGGTGGTCCCGACACGATCCCAGAGCAATACTCACTAGGATGGATGAAATCCGAGCCCCTGGCACCGATCAGCCCCGGATTACGTGTGTCGCCCAGTTCGCATCTTCTCTCGTCTTGCTGTATGAGGATGGCCGTCCCTTGAAAATCCTGCATCCTTTGCAGCCAAGACAGTAATCCCTACACCGTACTCCCAAAGACTCAAACGGTAAACGGTAAACCCGGTTTGCACGGGATCGTCGCTACATCAACCACATGGGTGCATTGAGTGTTACACATGCAGACTGCTGGATATCATACCGGTGCAGTGCGGTGCACTTGCAACGGTGTGTAACTGTGTGCACATTCGATGTGAATCGGCATGCTGCAAGCACTTCGATGTCATGGTTGTTTCGGATTCCGAGATCTGATGTCATCGACATTGTGTCTGGGCAGTCTGAGACAGAAACAAACCATACACATCAATAAATCCCTTTCTGTCGGGAGTGCTGGGCAACAAAGAGGGGCCTCACTTCCAAAGTCTGACCCTTTCTCGTGGGCATTACGGACAGACTCGAAGCGGACAAGGCCGGGGCCCAGAACACCCCCCCAGCTGTGGCAAACCCTGAACTCTGTAAGCACAGCGAGTCACAAACCCTAAATCTGAAAACAAGCGGGGAGCGACAGACTCCGAATTCTCGAAGGACTGGGCGTTGGCAAAGCTCAGACCGGAGCAGAGCACTGCAAACCCGAGCAGACTCTCACAGCAACCGACCAAAACAGCAGAAACTTGCGAAACCGTGAACCGCAGAAGTGAGGAACGGCCAGCTCCAAACCCTAGATGGCAGCAGCAAACCCTACACATCCCTCCACTCCGAAATGGCTGGGGTGCCCCAAACCCTAAAAATCCCAAAGAGGCTTTGCGAAACCCGTAAACCCCACAAAGGAGCGAGCTGGCAAAACCCGGAACCCGAAAAGTCAAGATTTGAACCCTGAATGGAGTGGTGGGTGAGCAACCCGAAACCATTCAAAAAACGGAGTGGGAGTGACAAACCATAAACTCTCAAAGAGTGGGACAGCAGAAGCCTGGATCCTGAACGGGAGAGCCCTAAGTCCGAGCCATAAACGCAATTCGGCAGGCACCAAGTCAAGCGCCGGGCCCGAAGTTCGGAACAGCAAAGACCCGATCCGAAAAAGGTGGGCATGGTTGCAGCAAGAATGATGACATGATGATGATTATGATCATGATGATGAGGTTGATGATACATTCCAAGATGCAAGATCGAAGTTCTGCCTCTCGAAAAAGCAACCAATGCAGATATGATCAGATATTTACAGGCGTCTTGCCCTCAGCAAGTTCAGATCATGATACTGGTGATGGTGATGATGATGATGGTGCTAGTTAAGATGATGATGACCATGGTGACGGTGATAATGGTGATGCCGGAGAGGATGAAGCTGGCGCTTCTCAAAATCGTGACGAGATGGTGACGTTCATTCTATGGTGATGGCGGCAGTGATGGTGAGTATGATGAAGATGATGATGATGATGATGATGATGATGATGATGATGCTGATGGTTGCGATGATGCTGCTCACGATGCAGACATGATGGTTAGGATGACTGGCCATGATGATGAGATGTTGCTGATGCTGAGAATCAGGATGAGCTTAAGGATAAAAACACAGATGAGCACGATGATGACGGAAACACTAGTCACTAGCAGCAATGGCACCAACAATGCCAGTTATGACACAATAGCCAATAGCCTTACAAGCTACGACACAAGACATTATGATATGTAGAACTGAGTGGTAGGTGACCAGAGATGTACGGAAATTTCGCAGTTCCGATGACCAAAACCTCTGGATAACTGTGTTAGCCACAATACAGTAGCACAACATGAGCTGAGCTGCTTTCCCCCCATACCAGTCTGCGAGGTGCATCAACACCGACAACTCGAAGACCTCCGCCAGAAAAAGACGAATTCAGCAACACCAACTTCACAGCAAAGAATTCGGCTGCACGATGTGTCGCACCTGCCAGAGAAAGGCCGACTGACCTGCTGAGACGGCTTAGCATTCTCAACCTCGCAGTGCCCACAGAGCTCAGGCGCCTCATCGCTTCGAAGAAGGGCACCCAATAGCTGCTATCGTCGCCCAATCCATGGAAGCAGAACACCGTCCCCTGCCACGGTGAAGTCATAAATCACTGCTCCCAGCTTAATGCACAGTGCTGCAGAGGGTTCTTCAAGTGCACCTCATGCTTTCCAGATGGCTCCAGGATTGTGCGAGAGCTGAGGCTAAGGGAAGTAACGTCGCCTCGCACAGGAAGCTGCAAATGGCCCTTTCTGCCTCACAGTCGCATAGTGCTGCTATCGCACCTCCTGCTTCCTTGTAGCCGGCAGAAGACCTGCAGCACACGCAACAACTCAATGCCTGCATGCCCAAGAAATCACGTCTCACGTTTGCAGAACCTGTAATAAGAAGAAGGTCACGAAAAGACCTCATGTGAGTTTAACCTCGTTTGCAGCCGATACAACGACAGCACCTGGAAAGAGGAGAGCCGGAGATGCACAGCCTTGCCTCCCCGAGTCCAACATCCCTGATTGGGTTGCTCCCATGTGAAAGTCGATTCTTCTTGCTGTGGGCCGAGACAGCTCTTTACGGGATGTGTGGAATGCATCCTTTGGAAACGGGCACAGCTTAGACCAGACTGTCTCCTGAAGAAGAGCCACGTTGGGAGCTTGATTGCGCTGGTATCCATCACCTCCCTGGTCGTGAAGGGCTCTCGACGACAGGCTGCACTGGAATCTGTGTAGGTGCCAGGCCACAGGGCGACCGTGCTTCGGCGCCTCGGGCAATGTCCACGCGCCGCGCCGTCTGGGACCCTTCCGGCTCTAGGGCCTTGGAGGCCAACGCGTTCACACTGCCGCTGCTCACTGGCAGCGGCCGCCGGAGTGGCGCAACGCTGGAGCCCTCTGATGGCCTACACGGACCAGCGGCGCAACCAAGACGCGCAACGCAGACGCGGACGCAACGCAAGCATCCAGCTGCTGTCGGGCCAGGAAGCCTCGCCCAGTCCGGCACGTTGTCGGTGAAGCGGCGCGCTGCCGCATTGTAACTAGCGCCTAACAGAAATGTGCCCGATCAAAAACGCACAAAACCGCTGCAGGGCGGCCTTGAAAGGTGCGTTCGAAGTAATTCTTTATCCACTGAAGCATTTCCTTGGCATGGTCACAGAAGCTCCCCCTTCTTCTGGTGAAACTGCTCAGGGCAACTGAGGCTCCAAATTGTCCTGATACTTGCCACGCACCAACTTGTCAACCTCAGAAAACACACCCGGGGCAGGGGGCAAAACCGAGTTCGCCTAATCATGCTCTTCAGACCAAGGAGTCTCTGTCCGTGGCGCTGGCCTCTATGTGCCGTTGGATTCCTACCTTGCTGAAAGCCTGCTGCAACACCTGCAGACACAGAACAGCTCTGGAGCGCTCCAGCAGCTGTCGGCCCGGCTGCCTTGTAGTTAGGGATGCACTGATGCTCGTCCCTTGCCTGTTACACTGCTGGGACAAGCACCACGGCTTACGAGCATGGGCAGCACGATGAGGCGACGGCCATCCAATTCACCCTCTTCATGGAAACGGCCTTAGCTCTCAGCACTGATCAAGTATCGACAGTGTACTCTTCTTTGCGCTGCTCGGGCTAGGACTCCAGGATGGCACGCATCAATGATCTGACGCAGGCAGGGGAGCACGAAATGAACGGCCTAGGACGCCTAGGCCTAGTCGTGCCAGCGCCTGGCAGTACACCGCGCCATTCGCGCATTGCTCCACCTGGGTCATTGTCATGGCTGGGGCCAGGCCAGTGCATTTGGCAACCGCCGGCTCAAGCGCCTTGTCCAGGCTGAGCCTCAGGGCTCCGACGCTCCGACGCTCAGACGCTGCGATTTCGTCTTCAGACTGTTGGATGCCGGGTCCCTGGCTGAAAGCTGCTGTTAAGCCATGCAAGCAACTCTGTCCTGGCGGGACACTGTAGACAAACGGCAAAGTCACAAGAAACACACCAGTCCTGGATACAAAGAATGCTCCATCCATGCGCCCAACAGAAGACATGGTGGAGCGATTTGCCAAGGACAGGTTTGAGGCAAGATCTGGATTACGTCTTCGGGCAGGCCGTATCGGATCCGCAAGAGCCGTTGTGGCAATGCATGCTAGCCGCTAGTGGGTCGTCTGATCCATCGTTGGTTGATGCTTTGTGCTTCGGCAAGAAGCAGCGGGGTGACATAAACATAGTGAGCAGTATGTCGGCCTCCCGAGTGCACGTGCATGCGCGCAGATGCGAGCAGCAGCAGGTTGTTTTAATCTCTGTCCATAGGTTTCCTGTACACTGGGCCAGTGGTTGGCTCGTTCAAGACTTCTGCGATGCTTGCCAGGACTCGTGCAGCTTCTTCTGCTTTTCAAGATCCTGCGGCACAGCACGAGAAGTAGAGGCAGCACCCCTCTGCCGTTTTCCGCCGGCTTGCCTTGGCCAGCTTCTTAACGGCGCTCTTCGGCAGCGCATTGCCGTCCCTGTCGTGCGTGGGCAGGCCCGTCTCGTCGTATGCGGAAAACTCCGAGCCTGAGAATGCTCTCAGCAAAAAGCAAAACAAGGAAGCATGTATGCACGGAAGGGAGCACGGATGCCTCTTTCTTGCTTGAAATATTCCTGCATCCCAGCAAGCGCTCGGCATGCACTGCATATTATGGCAGAGAAATGGTGAATCTCGTGTGTCCAGCGTCCGTAGCATGATCTGGATACCGTCTTAGCTTCTTAGAAGAGAACTTATGCTGAAGTCAGCACTGCTCCTCGGGTGGAAGCTTTTGCAGTCGCTCCTTTTCAGCTGCTGCAGCTGCCTGAGCATCTTTTCTGCTGGCTGCGCCTCGGCAGATCAAGCTCGCACAAGCCCAGAATCTCTCTCGTTACGTCGTTGCCTCGTCCCTCGAGCTTCTTCTTGTCTGAGGACTCTTTCAAAGGCACCACCCGGTTGAAGGTAAGCTTGGGAGGTGTGAGAAAGCAATCGTAGTCAGGCGCCTCAGACGTTCGCTCAGCGCAATTGCTCAAAGCTGCAACATGCTGCAAAGAAGGGCTTAAGTGCTTCCAAGCAACAAAGTAGCCGCAGCGCTCGAACTGGAAGCGATCTTCTAAAACGCATTGGCCAAGTGCTCTCTCGACTTTGGCAGCGCATTGAACCCAGGCTTCGGGATTCATGTATTCGACCCAGTCCTTGCCCTCCGGCAGAGGATCCGGGATTGGTAAAAAGAGAGGGTTGATCAAACGGACCTGCGACGGGCGAGAGGCAAGCACAAAGCAAACCGCGGCAAAAGCCCGGGCCATCCGCCATTCGCCCCGCCCCCCCACAAAGATCGAAAGGGCCTCGGCATCCAAGCAATCCTTGGAGGCCGTGGCTCGGGGCAGAGCATGTCATAGCGCAGACGCGCGGTACTTCGCCAAGGCTCTTTGGCGTTGACCCAGTGGATGACTTTGGGCTTCCGGTCCGCAGGCATGATGTCTCGGGTGCTGGGATCATGACCTTCGAAAAAGGCAGGCTTTAGAGCAGCCAGCATCAGTGGCCAGTGCAGCAAGCAGGCTGCATTTCAGCTTCACAACTTTACCCGCAGCATCCTTGACGACCTCTTCTAGCTTGATGACCTCGCTGGCAGCTGGAGTAGTCTGGCTATATCCTGCATCGCTTCTGTTCATCTTGCAGCTCTGGACAGTAGTGGCAAGGCACGTACGAATATCTCAGCTTGACTTCGCTGCCGATTTTTCCCAAGCGAAAATAGCCTTCAGGCGGATTCTCCTCACGCTTCGAGCAAAGATCAAGAAAATCTGTTTACAAACCAACGTTTGAGCTCCGGTCCTGGTAGTCAGACCGGTCAATAAATACGTTGCGGGAGAAACCTGACTCGACCGGTTGAGATGGCTTCAGCTCGATGCCCAAGCGTCCGGAAGCCATCTGATTTTAAGCATGGCAGCTGAGAGTGCGGGTGCAGCTAGGGTCGGCCGCAGACTGCTCCGGAAGATCGGTGACGCCTGCAATCTCTTCCTCCTTGTCATAATCAACGATCTCCTGGGCAACGAACCACAATAGAGACCGCACTGGGCTGTCTTTGCCGAATGCCAGCAAAGCGCTACCGCCAGCGGGTCCAAGACGGCCAATCTTCGCTTGCTGATGGGCTCCAGGTCTTCCCTCCAGCACTCCTGCACGAAGGGGCCGCGTGCGGAGACAGCGTGCACCAGCGATAGTCGCTGACTAGCCGTGACTAAAGCTGGGGAACGCCCGCGGCCTCGACAAGGTCCCAAGGCGTCACGCTGTTTCTGTCGCTGACACCAACCTGAGCGCTGCGGATCTTCCATCCCAAGTGGGTGGAATGTGAAACACCCATGGCGTTGAGATCTTGCTGAAGGCGGAGACTTTGTTCGATACCGAATGCGTTCTCGCTTAGCTGGCCACATTCAGGCCTTCCCTTTGCTTGCCGCAGTCCCCCTCGTGTGCAAGTTGCCGGTGGTTTGCCACCGCTTCTTGTGCAATTTTCCAGCAGTTTGCCGAAATTCGGACCCTCCTGCGTACGCCTCGCGTGTAATTGCCCCGCAACTAGACACATTCCAGGACCCGTGTCGCAGAACCCTTGAAGAGAGAACTCTTGCGCATTCGGGAACATTGCAATGCATGACGTCTAAACTTGACGAAAGACCCTTCTTGCCTTATTTGGCTGTGGCATACGACTGCATGGGTTTTTTGCTGGCTCGTTCCGTGTTCGAAACTTGCACGGTGGATGAGGTGGCTCGGAAGGCAACCTCTCACGGCATCGTTGAAGCTGTGGTGACGATCCTAAATGGATGCAAAAATGTCTGTTTTTTTTTTTATTTTGTGCGCTTGTTGGTCTCAGCGGACGGGAGGGAGGGAGGGACGGAGGGAGGGAAGGGGGTGGATTTCCTTTTTCGGGTTTTTCCTTGGGAAACACGAATTCCCTCACATTTTTGACGGACGGATTTGGTGCCAATTCCCCTAGATATTTCCTCAGGAAAACCTACGTTACCTTCAGGAAAACTTACGTTACCCTGGTTTTCCTAGGGAAACGACAGTTGTCCTTACATGTTGGACGGATTTCGCGCCACCTCCCGCGTTTTCCTGACGAAAACCTGCGTTACCTTGGTTGTTGTTGTTGTTGTCCGAGAGAAACCGACGTTACCTTGGTGGTTGTTGTTGTTGTTGTTGTTACTCTTACTTTTCTTGTTATTCTTCTTGTGGCTGTTGTTATCCTTCTTCTTTTTTTTATGGTTATGTATTATTGATTTTTCCCCAACAGCGTAAGCTCTGGGGTCTTTAGCCGAAATAAGGTTTGGGGCAGATTGGGGGAGGCCCATGGCAAGTTCCGGGGCAGGTTCCGGCGAGGTTCCGAAGCAAGTTCCGGTGATGTTGCGGGGCAAGTTCCGGGCAGGTTCCGGGGCGGGTTCCGGCGAGGTTCCGAAGCAGGCTCCGGTGATGTTGCGGGGCAAGTTCCGGTGCAGGTTCCGGCAGGTTCCAGGCAGGTTCCGGCGAGGTTCCGAAGCAAGTTCCGGTGATCTTGCGGGGGAAGGTCGGGGCAGGTTCCGGCAGGTTCCGGAGCAGTCCGGGGCAGGTTCTGGCAGGTTGCGGTGAGGTTCCGAAGCAGGTTCCGGTGATGTTGCGGGGCAAGTTCCGGGGCAGGTTCCGGCAGGTTCCGGCAGTTCCGGAGCGGTTCCGGGGCATGTTCCGAAGCAGGTTCCGGTCATGTTGCGGGGGAAGTTCGGGAAGTTCGGGTGCAAGTTCCGGGGCAGGTTCCGGCAGGTTCCGGGGAGGTTCCGGGGAGGTTCCGGGCAGGTCCGAAGCAGGTTCAGGTGATGTTGCGGGGCAAGTTCCGGGGCAGGTTCCGGCAGGTTCCGGGGAGGTTCCGGGCAGGTCCGAAGCAGGTTCAGGTGATGTTGCGGGGCAAGTTCCGGGGCAGGTTCCGGCGTTCCGGGCAGGTTCTGGCGAGGTTCCGAAGCAAGTTCCGGTGATGTTGCGGGGGAAGGTCGGGGCAGGTTCCGAGCGGTTCCGGGGCAGGTTCCGGTGAGGTTCCGCAGCAGGTTCCGGTGATGTTGCGGGGCAAGTTCCGGTAGAGCTTCCGGCAGGTACCGGAGCGGTTCCGGAGCATGTTCCGAAGCAGGTTCCGGTGGTCATTTGACACCTTCGCCGTCGGCTCTTCCTATCATGGAGATGCTGCGTCAGGGTGTAAGGTTTAGGCGTCCAGGGCTTCTTTGCAATTCAGCTCCCGAAGCTTCAAACTGTCCCGAGGCCTGGTAAACGCATTTGGCCTGCGTTGCAGCAGATCTGGACCTTGAATCCCGCCCCTAAACCCGAAAATCCTGCTGCACACGCTTTGCTTGGGTCTCCAACGGCCCTAAACACACATTTCAAGCGTGAAAAAACGCATTTTACAGCTTTCTCAGCCTTGCTAATGCGCCTCCTTGTCCCACTCCCGGGCTGTAATTCAGCTCCCGAAGCTTCAGACCGAGCCCAAATGCATTTTCCGAGGCCTGGTAAACGCATTTGGCTTGCGTTGCAGCAGATCTGGACCTGAATGACGTCCCTAAACCCGAAAATCCTGCTGCACGCGCTTTGCTTGGGTCGCCAACACACCCAAACGCATTTCTCACAAGCCTTTAAGAGCGTATTTTCCAGCTTCTCAGCCTTGCTAACGCCCCTGCTGGTTGAAGTCCCGGGTTAATTCAGCTCCGGAAGCTTCAAACCGAGCCCAAGTGCATTTCCCGAGGCCTGGTAAAAGCATTTGGCCTGCGTTGCAGCAGTGCTCAACCTCCATGTCGTTGCGAAATCCGACAATCCTGCTGCATACGCTTTGCCGCTTTGCTTTGATATTTAAAAGCCCCAGCCCCAACCCCGGGCTGTAATTCAGCTCCGGAAGCTTCAAACCGAACCCGAGCCCACAGGAATTTCCCGAGTGTCCAAGCCTTGAAAACTGCATTTTGCAGCTTTCTCAGCCTCGCTAATGCCCCTCCTGGCCCCAGTCCCGGGATGTAATTCACCTCCGGAAGCTTCAAGCCGAGCCCAAATACATTTCCGAGGCCTGGTTAACGCATTTGGCCTCCGTTGCAGCAGATCTAAACTTGAATGCCGTCCCTACAACCGAAAATCCTGCTGCACACGCTTTACTTTCGTCTCCAACAGCCCCAATACATTGTCCGAGATTTGACAACCGCATTTTACAGCTTTCTCAGCCTTGCTAATGCCCCTCCTGCTCCCACTCCCGGCTGTAATTCAGCTCCGAAGCTTCAGACCGAGCACAAATGCATTTCGCGAGGCCTGCTAAACGCACTTGGCCTCCGTTGCAGCAGATCTAAACTTGAATGCCGTCCCTACAACCGAAAATCCTGCTGCACACGCTTTACTTTCGTCTCCAACGGCCCCAAATGCATTGTCCAAGCCTTGAAAGCCGCATTTTACAGCTTTCTTAGCCTTGCTAATGCCCTTCCTGGTCCCAGTCCCGGGCTGTAATTCAGCGCCCGAAGCTTCAAAGCGAGCCCAAATGCATTTCCCGATGCCCGGTGAACGCATTTGGCCTGCGTTGCAGCAGATCTGGACTTGAATGCCGTCCCTGAGTTTGAAGATCCTGATGCGCACGCTTTACTTTGGTTTCCAACAGCCCCAAATGCATTGTCCAAGCCTTGGAAACCTCACTTTACAACTTTCTCAGCCTTGCTCATGCCCCTCCTGGTCCCAACCCCAGATTGTAATTCACCTCCGAAGCTTCAAATCGAGCCTCCCAGCCTTGACAAGTGCAGAATGCAGCTTTCTCAGCCTTGCTAATGCCCCTCCTGCTCCCACTTCAGACCGAGCCCAAATGCATTTCCCGAGGCTTGCTAAACGCATTTGCAACCTCCATGCCGTCGCTGCACCCGAAAATCCTGCTGCACACGCTTTACTTTCGTCTCCAACGGCCCAAATGCATTGTCCAAGCCTTGAAAGCCGCATTTTACAGCTTTTTCAGCCTTGCAAACGCCCCTCCTGGTCCTAGTCCCGGCTGTAATTCAGCTCCGAAGCTTCAGACCGAGCACAAATGCATTTCGCGAGGCCTGCTAAACGCACTTGGCCTCCGTTGCAGCAGATCTAAACTTGAATGCCGTCCCTACAACCGAAAATCCTGCTGCACACGCTTTACTTTCGTCTCCAACGGCCCCAAATGCATTGTCCAAGCCTTGAAAGCCGCATTTTACAGCTTTCTTAGCCTTGCTAATGCCCTTCCTGGTCCCAGTCCCGGGCTGTAATTCAGCGCCCGAAGCTTCAAAGCGAGCCCAAATGCATTTCCCGATGCACGGTGAACGCATTTGGCCTGCGTTGCAGCAGATCTGGACTTGAATGCCGTCCCTGAGTTTGAAGATCCTATTGCGCACGCTTTACTTTGGTTTCCAACAGCCCCAAATGCATTGTCCAAGCCTTGGAAACCTCACTTTACAACTTTCTCAGCCTTGCTCATGCCCCTCCTGGTCCCAACCCCAGATTGTAATTCACCTCCGAAGCTTCAAATCGAGCCTCCCAGCCTTGACAAGTGCAGAATGCAGCTTTCTCAGCCTTGCTAATGCCCCTCCTGTTCCCACTTCAGACCGAGCCCAAATGCATTTCCCGAGGCTTGCTAAACGCATTTGCAACCTCCATGCCGTCGCTGCACCCGAAAATCCTGCTGCACACGCTTTACTTTCGTCTCCAACGGCCCAAATGCATTGTCCAAGCCTTGAAAGCCGCCTTTTACAGCTTTTTCAGCCTTGCAAACGCCCCTCCTGGTCCTAGTCCCGGGCTGTAATTCACCTCAGCTTCAAACCGAGCCCAAATGCATTTCCCGAGGCCTGGTAAACGCATTCCCGCCCCTAAACCCGAAAATCCTGCTACACACGCTTTGCTTGGGTCTCCAACGGCCCTAAACACACATTTCAAGCTTGAGAAAACGCATTTTACAGCTTTCTCAGCCTTGTCCCACTCCCGGGCTGTAATTCAGCTCCCGAAGCTTCAGACCGAGCCCAAATGCATTTCCCGAGGCCTGGTAAACGCATTTGGCTTGCGTTGCAGCAGATCTGGACCTGAATGCCGTTCCTAAACCCGAAAATCCTGCTGCACGCGCTTTGCATGGGTCGCCAACACACCCAAACGCATTTCTCAAGCCTTTAAGAGCGTATTTTCCAGCTTCTCAGCCTTGCTAACGCCCCTGCTGGTTGAAGTCCCGGGTTGTAACTCCGGAAGCTTCAAACCGAGCCCAAATGCATTTCCCGAGGCCTGCTAAACGCATTTGGCCTGCGTTGCAGCAGTGCTCGACCTCCATGCCGTCGCGAAATCCGACAATCCTGCTGCACACGCTTTGCTTTGATATTTAAAAGCCCCAAATGCATTGTCCAAGCTTTCAAAACCGCATTATACATGTGTCTCAGCCTTGCTAATGCCCCTCCTGGTCCCAACCCCGGGCTGTAATTCAGCTCCGGACGCTTCAAACCGAACCCGAGCCCACATGCATTTCCCGAGTGTCCAAGCCTTGAAAGCCGCATTTTGCAACTTTCTCAGCCTTGCTAATGCCCCTCCTGGCCCCAATCCCGGGATGCACTTCAGCTCCGCAAGCTTCAAACCGAGCCCAAATGCATTTCCCGAGGCCTGCTAAACGCATTTGGCCTGCGTTGCAGCAGTGCTCGACCTCCATGCCGTCGCGAAACCCGACAATCCTGCTGCACACGCTTTGCTTTGATATTTAAAAGCCGCAAATGCATTGTCCAAGCTTTCAAAACCGCATCTTACATTTTTCTCAGCCTTGCTAATTTCCCCTCCTGGTCCTAACCCCGGGCTGTAATTCAGCTCCGGAAGCTTCAAACCGAACCGACACGCATTTTCCGAGGCCTGGTAAACGCATTCTGGACCTGAAAGCCGTCCCTGCCCTCCTGGTCCCAGTCCCGGGCTGTAATTCAGCTCCGGAAGCCTCAAACCGAGCCCACATTGCATTTCCCGAGTGTCCAAGTCTTGAAAACCGCATTTTGCAACTTGCTCAACCTTGCTCCTGGCCCCAGTCCCGGGATGTAATTCAGCTCCGGAAGCTTCAAACCGAGCCCAAATGCATTTCCGAGGCCTGGTAAACGCATTTGGCCTCCGTTGCAGCAGATCTAAACTTGAATGCCGTCCCTACAGCCGAAATCCTGCTGCACACGCTTTACTTTCGTCTCCAACAGCCCCAATATACATTGTCCGAGATTTGAAAACCGCATTTTACAGCTTTCTCAGCCTTGCTAATGCCCTTCCTGCTCCCACTCCCGGGCTGTAATTCAGCTCCGAAGCTTCAGACCGAGCCCAAATGAATTTCGCGAGGCCTGCTAAACGCACTTTGCCTGCGTTGCAGCAGCGCTCAACCTCCATGCCGTCGCTAATCCCGAAAATAATGCTGCACACGCTTTACATTGGTATCCAGCAGCCCTAAATGCATTGTCCGAGCCTTGAAAGCCGCGTTTTACAGATGTCTTATCTTAGCCTTGCTAATGCCCTTCCTGGTCCCAGTGCCGGGCTTTACTTCAGCGCCCGAAGCTTCAAAGCGAGCCCAAATGCATTTACCGATGCCCGGTAAACGCATTTGGCCTGCGTTGCCGCAGATCTGGACTTGAATACCGTCCCTGATTTCGAAAATCCTATTGCGCACGCTTTACTTTTGTTTCCAACAGCCCCAAAAGCGTTGTCCAAGCCTTGGAAACCTCACTTTACAACTTTCCTGGTCCCAGTCCCGGGCTGTCATTCAGCTCCGAAGCTTCAGACCGAGCCCAAATGAATTTCGCGAGGCCTCCTAAACGCATTTGGCCTGCGTTGCAGCAGTGCCAAACCTCCATGCCGTCCTTAAACCCGAAAATCCTGCTGCCCACGCTTTACTTTGGTCTCCAACAGCCCCAAATGCATTGCCCAAGCCTGTTTTTCAGCTTTTTCAGCCCTGCAAACGCCCTTCCTGCTCCCAGCCCCGGGCTGTAATTCAGCTCCGAAGCTTCAGACCGAGCCCAAATGCATTTCCCGAGGCTTGCTAAACGCATTTGGCCTGCGTTGCAGCAGTGCTCAACCTCCATGCCGTCGCTGCACCCGAAAATCCTGCTGCACACGCTTTACTTTCGTCTCCAACGGCCCCAAATGCATTGTCCAAGCCCTGAAAACCGTATTTTACAGCTTTTTCAGCCTTGCAAACGCCCCTCCTGGTCCTAGTTCCGGGCTGTAATTCACCTCCGGAAGCTTCAAACCGAACCCAAATGCATTTCCCGAGGCCTGGTAAACGCATTCCCGCCCCTAGACCCGAAAATCCTGCTGCATACGCTTTGCTTGGGTCTCCAACGGCCCTAAACACATATTTCAGGCTTGAAAAAACGCATTTTACAGCTTTCTCAGCCTTGTCCCACTCCCGGGCTGTAATTCAGCTCCCGAAGCTTCAGACCGAGCCCAAATGCATTTCCCGAGGCCTGGTAAACGCGTTTGGCTTGCGCTGCAGCAGATTTGGACCTGAATGCCGTTCCTAAACCCGAAAATCCTGCTGCACGCGCTTTGCTTGGGTCTCCAACGGCCCTAAACACACATTTCAAGCTTGAGAAAACGCATTTTACAGCTTTCTCAGCCTTGTCCCACTCCCGGGCTGTAATTCAGCTCCCGAAGCTTCAGACCGAGCCCAAATGCATTTCCCGAGGCCTGGTAAACGCGTTTGGCTTGCGCTGCAGCAGATTTGGACCTGAATGCCGTTCCTAAACCCGAAAATCCTGCTGCACGCGCTTTGCTTGGGTCGCCCACACACCCAAACGCATTTCTCAAGCCTTTAAGAGCGTATTTTCCAGCTTCTCAGCCTTGCTAACGCCCCTGCTGGTTGAAGTCCCGGGTTGTAATTCAGCTCCGGAAGCTTCAAACCGAGCCCAAATGCATTTCCCGAGGCCTGCTAAACGCATTTGGCCTGTGTTGCAGCAGTGCTCGACCTCCATGCCGTCGCGAAATCCGACAATCCTGCTGCACACGCTTTGCTTTGATATTTAAAAGCCCCAGATGCATTGTCCAAGCTTTCAAAACCGCATTATTCATGTGTCTCAGCCTTGCTAATGCCCCTCCTGGTCCCAACCCCGGGCTGTAATTCAGATCCGGAAGCTTCAAACCGAACCCGAGCCCACATGCATTTCCCGAGTGTCCAAGCCTTGAAAGCCGCATTTTGCAACTTTCTCAGCCTTGCTAATGCCCCTCCTGGCCCCAGTCCCGGGCTGTAATTCAGCTCCGGAAGCCTCAAACCGAGCCCACATTGCATTTCCCGAGTGTCCAAGTCCTTGAAAACCGCATTTTGCAACTTGCTCAACCTTGCTAATGCCCCTCCTGGCCCCAGTCCCGGGATGTAATTCAGCTCCGGAAGCTTCAAGCCGAGCCCAAATGCATTTCCGAAGCCTGGTAAACGCATTTGGCCTCCGTTGCAGCAGATCTAAACTTGAATGCCGTCCCTACAACCGATAATCCTGCTGCACACGCTTTGCTTTCGTCTCCAACAGCCCCATTACATTGTCCGAGAATTGAAAACCGCATTTTACAGTTTTCTCAGCCTTGCTATTGCCCTTCCTGCTCCCACTCCCGGGCTGTAATTCAGCTCCGAAGCTTCAGACCGAGCCCAAATGAATTTCGCGAGGCCTGCTAAACGCACTTGGCCTGCGTTGCAGCAGTGCTCAACCTCTATGCCGTCGCTAAACCCGAAAATAATGCTGCACACGCTTTACATTGGTATCCAGCAACCCTAAATGCATTGTCCGAGCCTTGAAAGCCGCGTTTTACAGATTTCTTAACCTTGCTAATGCCCTTCCTGGTCCCAGTGCCGGGCTGTACTTCAGCACCCGAAGCTTCAAAGCGAGCCCAAATGCATTTACCGATGCCCGGTAAACGCATTTGGTCTGCGTTGCAGCAGATCTGGACTTGAATACCGTCCCTGAATTTGAAAATCCTATTGCGCACGCTTTACTTTTGTTTCCAACAGCCCCAAAAGCATTGTCCAAGCCTTGGAAACCTCACTTTACAACTTTCTCAGCCTTGCTAATGCCCCTCCTGGTCCCAGTCCCGGGCTGTCATTCAGCTCCGAAGCTTCAGACCGAGCCCAAATGAATTTCGCGAGGCCTGCTAAACGCATTTGGCCTGCGTTGCAGCAGTGCTGAACCTCCATGCCGTCCTTAAACCCGAAAATCCTGGTGCACACGCTACCTTGGTCTCCAACAGCCCCAAAATGCATTGTTCAAGCCTTGAAAACCACATTTTACAGCTTTTTCAGCCCCGAGCCCAAATGAATTTCGCGAGGCCTGCTAAACGCATTTGGCCTGCGCTGCAGCAGTGCTAAACCTCCATGCCGTCCTTAAACCCGATAATCCTGCTGCACACGCTTTACTTTGGTCTCCAACAGCCCCAAATGCATTGGTCAAGATTTGAAAACCGCATGTTACAGCTTTTTCAGCCTTGCAAACGCCGTTCCTGCTCCCAGCCCCGGGCTGTAATTCAGCTCCGAAGCTTCAGACCGAGCCCAAATGCATTTCCCGAGGCTTGCTAAACGCATTTGGCCTGCGTTGCAGCAGTGCTCAACCTCCATGCCGTCGCTGCACCCGAAAATCCTGCTGCACACGCTTTACTTTCGTCTCCAACGGCCCCAAAGCATTGTCCAAGGCTTGAAAACCGCAGTTTACAGCTTTCTTAGCCTTGCTAATGCCCCTCCTGGTCCCAGTCCCGGGCTGTGATTCACCTCCGCAAGCTTCAAGCTGAGCCCAAATCCATTTCCCAAGGCCTGGTAAATGCATTTGGCCTGTGTCGCATTTAGCCTGCTTTGCAACAGTGCTAATCCTCAATGCCGTCGCTAAACCCGAAAATCCTGCCGCACACGCTTTATTTTCGTCTCCAACAGCGTCAATTCATTGTCCGAGATTTGAAACCGCATTTTACAGCTTTCTTAGCCTTGCCTCCTGGTCCCAGTCCCGGGCTGTAATTCAGCTCCGCAAACTTCACACCGAGCCCTCATGCATTTCCCGAGGCTTGCTAAACGCATTTGGCGTGCGTGGCAGCAGTGCTAAATCTCCATGCCGTCGCTAAACCCGAAAATCCTGCTGCACACGCTTTACTTTCGTCTCGAACAGCCCCAAATGCATTGTCCAAGCCTTGTCAACCGCATTTTACAGCTTTCTCAGCCTTGCTAATGCCCCTCCTGCTTCCAGTCCCGTGCTGGACTTCAGCTCCCGAAGCTTCAAACCGAGCCCAAATGCATTTCCCGAGGCCTGGTAAACGCATTTGGCCTGCGTTGCTGCAGTGCTCAACCTCCATGCCGTCCCTAAACCCGAAAATCCTGCTGCACACGCTTACCTTAAGCGAATCAGAATCTTTTGTTCAATGCCTGCATCTACAGCTCTTTGAGCTTTTCTGGCACCCGTTCATGTGAGCCCGACGACAGCCATTCCGCTGTTGGGGTTATTCAATAGGATTAGTTTTTCGTTTTTTGTTATTATTACTATTAGCATTTTTCATTGCAATTGTTACTTGCTGTTGTGGTTGCTAATGTTATCGTTGTTGTTGTTGCTGTTCTCGTTATTCTTAAGCCAGTGTATCTGTCGTTGTTGATGTTGTTGTTGCTGTTGTTGTTCTTATTCTTCTTATGATTATTAGTAATCTTCTCTTTGTTCTTGTTGTTGTTATTGTTACTATCGTCGTTGTCGTCGTTGTTGCTGCTGCTTTTGTTGTTGTGTCACTGCTTTTGTCGTTGTTGTTGCTGTTGCTTTTGCAACTACCCTAATTGTAGTAGAGCTTAAAAGAAAGCACCAGGGTCCACAGTTCAGCAATTCGGCGGGTGGGAGGAAGAAAGCAGCAAAGTTTGCAGTATCAAAAAAGCGGGGAGTGGTGGGGGGGGCCATTTGCAAACCTTCCAAGAATGACTTTGTTTGCTTCGCTTTGACCCTCTAAAGAGATTTCGTGTGGCTTCTCCATCCTTTTTGTTGGAGAAGACGCTTTTGCTCATTTATTCGAGACTCTCTTTCACTCTACTTTGTCTGGCTTTCGCCATCTTGTCTGTCGTTGAAGACGTTTCATTCATGATTATTTTATTTTATTCGCGTTTAATCCCTTGAAGCGTTTTCGTGTGGTTTTCTCCTTCCTGCGTGTTGGAGAAGACGTGTTCATTCATGTTCGCAGCCCCCTCTCCCCCCATTTGCAAGGAGGGGGCCCGCTTCGAAGAGGGCTTCGAAGGCGATTTCGCAAGGGATTTCCTGTTGCGTGTTGGAGAAGATAGTAATTGTAATTGTAATAGTAATTGTAAGAAAGCAAGCGTTAAAGCAGAGCGGCACAAAAAGCTGAAAAGCAAAAGGAAAGCAAAGGCAGAGGAAAAAACAACAAGCAATCAAAGCAGGGAAGAGCAGCAGGCGAAAACTTGAAAAGAGAGAGGCAGAAAAGCATAGAAGCAAGAGAAGCGGAAAAGCAGAGAAGCAGATAAGCAAAGGAAAGCAGAAAAGCAGAGGAAAGCAAAAGCACAAAAATCAAAAATTACAAAAACAAAATTAAAGCAAGGAAGAGCTGCAAGCAAAACCAAAAAAAGCGAAGCAGACGATCAGAGAAGCAGAAAAGCAGAGAAGCAAGAGAAGCAAGAGAAGCGGAAACGGAGAGAAGCAGAAAAGCAGAGAAAAGCAAAAGCAGAGGAAAGCAGAAAAGCAGAAAGCAAAAGCACAAAAACACAAAAAAAAAAAAAAAAAACTTCCAAAGACTAACAAAAAATCCTCAGATAATTCGGAGTCCATCCTAAATTAATGTCCATTTTCGCTTGATACATTGAGGAACCACATGAAAGTGCTGCCATCGAGTCGCAAGACGAATTGCATGGACCCCTGTTAGGAACTCGGTCGTTCAACAGCGATGTTTAAAAGTGAGCCTATGGGTTCTGCCAAGATGCGGCATCACACATTCGCTTCACTCCTTGTGGACGAACACCACGTCTGCGTATCCCACGAACAGTAAGAAGTCTGGGGTCGTCCCAGCCTGTCACATACCCCTCCTTAGATGGACAGAGAAGATTCTCGATTGCGTCAAAGCCTTCATCTTGAAGTGCCACCAAGCATCGCGAACCAGTCTCAGGAGCTTGCGCTTGGAGGTGAAGGCACCCTGCACTTCCAATCTGGCAAACTCTTTCTGGTAGGGTCGGCTGGGAACGATCGACGTGTTATCCTGAGCCATCAAAGTTTGCACTCCATCTTCCCATCTCGCGAAACAACTCACATGCAAGTGTGCAGTCAGGTTCTTCAGGCCGGCGTCGAGAAACCAATCATATAAAGCACGATGGTTCTCAAATTCCAGGGTGCAAATTGAGTGCGTAACGCCCTCTATTGCATCCTCATTTCCATGAGCAAAGTCATATATCGGATAAACCTCCACCAATCGGACAGTCAAATGTCACAAGGTGACAACACAATGGCCTTCCAGCGGTCGCCAGTTCGGTGGTGATGACTAAATCGAATCCGGTACCTTGAGCCAGTGCAACTGATACATGTGTGCACGAGCGGGGGTTAGCAGCTCAGACGTTCGTCAGCTTTTGAAGTTCCAGTGGCATGGGTGGGTCCCGCATGTTCATGTTCGGATGATTCATGTCGATCTTGGCCCGGAGAAGGAGCGAGCCCTCTGCGTGCTTTCCCGCCTGCATCTCTTCGAATAGCCGCAGGTTCTCCTCGACACTACGATTCCGAAACGGCGAGTCAACCTTGGTGCAACAGGTGCAGCGGCTCAAAGGCATTGCCTTAGCCTTAGCAGCCTTAGCATTCGTTGGCTAAGCTTGTCAGAGCTTGGGACTCCGGGAAGATTGTTCGGGCCGCCACCGCGATTCTTCTGCACCTCCACGGTTCGAAAACATGCCGAGGAAGAATCCCTCCACCATCCCTTATTTACCTCGGGCCTCCTCGGGAGTCTGCGAGTCCACATATGCTTTTCCGTGCTTGATCAGATCGATGGCAAAGTCATACATCTTCTGAAAGTAGTCACCTTGCTCTGCTATGTTCCACCGATGCCGACATCACATGAAGCGGACAAAGTCAATTGAGCTGCACACTTGCATACACGGGCTCACCCACCCAAGGCTTGCCACCAGCCTTGCACTTCTCCATGTCGAGACCCTGGCCAGCAAGGCCCAGTAAGCATGAGCAGAAGGGATGGGAGCACACAGTCGGGGCTGCCTGACATACCCAACACACATCCTCCTGAATCGACTCCACATACTCTGTCTCCTCCGTATCTGGATTTGTATCGTCAAATCGAAGGTTGCAACCCCCGCCGTACCTGACATCGCAGTATGGCAAGAACCATGCCGAAAGCTGACATGATGGCTCATGGCACCAAATGCACTAACATTCTGCCTGCGTGACAGTCCGAAATGTTGCACCCATCGCGTACTGGAACACGGCTGCTACACAAAAACATGTTCCGATGCAAGCCAAGTGATCATCCAAGGGGCTTCTGTGCCAAGCCAAAGTTGATGGTGATGGACTTTGCATGTCCAATATGCAGATAGCCATTCGGCTCTGGAGGGAATCGTGTCAAGACCTCGTCGAGTCGTTGACTAGCGGTAACCAGCAGCTGGCTTGTGGCGGCTCCAGCAACTGCGCAAGAGCCTTCTGGCCATGGCAGCGCCCGCCTTTTGCCAAGTCTGTGTCGATCCTGACGGCTGACTACTGGCTGCCGAATTGTGCTGGTGTGCTCCAATTTTTTTCTGCCAGGGCACCACTTTTCTAGGAAGCTCCTGCCGTCCGAGGTCTCCTTCAAGGACTCACCCCAGTCGTCTGCCGGTTTCAGTGCTACAAATGCAGGAGATCTCCTCCGCGCTGGCCCCTGCGGATGCCTCCAGAATGAATGCACGACATGAACCACGTCAGACTCCAAAAAAGCAATTAAGTCCAGCAACCTGTCAAGACACTGAAAACGATCACGTGGACAGCTTTAAAAGTTGCGACAGCAACCCAAGTCTTAAAAGCAAGCTGCAAGCACCAATGCTCCTGCCTGCGGAGAGGTAGGCTTGGACTTCACATCTTGTTTGGGCTTTGCTTCCTTTGCTTCCTGCTTCTGCTTCGGAGCCTGGTCGAAGCTGTCACCAAAAACGGCCACGATGGCCTTGGCCATGCGATGGCCCAGGGCCCAAGGCGCCTTGACGGAGGACGCGCCCGACGCGCCAGCAGCGTCCTGGCTCTCCTCGGGAAGGTGCAGGAGCACCGGTGAACCTGCAACAGCGACGCCACCTCCATGTAACATCCGCCAGGCGAGAAGTTCACAAATCACGTTCCCGCCTCCGAAGGGCAGCCCAAGGCCAGCCAAGTAACCGGCTTTCATGGCGAGGAAAATCAGGCCGGCTTGCCGCTCCGGTTAGTTTTGAGTGATCGCTTGTATTTAGACCTGGGTACTGTTGGCTTCCAGGAATTTTTGAGAATGAACCGGAAGAGACGGTACCTCTAACGTTGTAGTGCCTGGCCTGTCATATTCACGGCTTTTACATGGCATTTGTGCAGTGAAGCTTTCACCTGCGAGAGAAGCTGGAAGAGAGCATTCTGGAAGGAGTGATCAGGATGGCACGAATCGTCATCAGACTGCAAAGTGCGACGCTTGATCACCAGCACCAAAAGCTTTTGTTTCAAAACCAAGACATGCACCGGGATGGCGAGTGAAAGCTTTGCCTTCTCGCACCTCTCTCTTCCAAACGAAGAGAAACAGGCCTTCGGCTATACACGAATGCTGAAGTCATGTCGTGCCACTGCTCGGAACATTTCTTGAGAAATGGGCCAAGCTGTTGTTCCATATGTGCTTCTTCTCTGACATGTTGGGTTTCGGAATAAATACGGGGACAGCGTGTTCACAGAAGAGATACACAATTTCACCCCGGTTCTGGCTTCTGCATGTGCTACTGCCTTTGCATCAGCTCTGCGTGTCTGAACATTCCTCCTATGTCCCTTCGTACCGCACTGCTCACCAGCTTGGACTCATGTTCTGCGACATAACACGCCGACGCTCACTGCTCACGAGATCTGGAAGGAAACCTCGCTGGACGTTGGTGGATGGGGCAAGCAAGTTCTGCCCACGTTCTCCCCACACCTCTTTGACGAGCCGGACGAGTTCCTTGACCTCCTCGGGACGAAACTACGAAATGCTGACAGCTCTGCTGCAACAGAAGTGGGGCCGAGCAGCTCGTCTCATCTTGAACAAATCGATGCTGCGAGCGGCTCCGTGAAATTGTTTGATGCCCATGGCAAACTCTTCCTGCCCGAGACATCGCTGAGTTTAAGTTCAAGCGAGTCGCTTCCATCGGAGGCCCTCTGAAGGTCCTGGTCGATGCAGCCGTTTTCATCCATGTCGAAGAGATCCCACAGCTCGTCCGTGTTCGTCGTCTCTGTATTGATGCCTTCTTCAACGAATCGAGCTTGTGACAAGTCACAAGGACAAGTCAAATAAGGCCAGTGCCCAGGTGAGAGAAGCATGTTGCAATTCGATCGCTGTTCGTGACGTGATAGACGAACTGTTGCTTCGTCAACCTCCCTTCATGTGCTTCGCTGATTCGCGAAAAGAGATCCTTGTCTGCTCTGCGCTGCTTTCGCAGAAACACATTGGAGCCAAGTCCTATTCAGTGTATCCAGGAGGCTGCCACTTCGACAATCCACTTTTGTCGCTCCTCGCTTCAGTTGGCCACTGGTCACACCCCAGACTCTAGACCTAAACCGTGATTAGAAGAATGCACTAGGTTTGGATGGCAAGCAAGACACAGGAACACAGCGACAGGCAACACAAGGGCCAGTTGACGTAGGCTGAACGAGATGACAGGGTAATGCAGCAATGTGTTTTCCCAAAATGTATCTTCCGAAGAAGGCCAGAAGCTCCCAGGACTACTCGACCGCGGGCTTGCTGGTTCGATTGCTTGTCGCGACGGCTGCATGCTTGCTCAGCTGCCTTCTGTACACCTACCTGCTGATGAGCCTGCTTCGTGTGCTCGCGGGCGTCGTTTCTGCATGAGATTCACAAATGCACTCGTCTGACAGCTGAACCAAGGATCCTAAACTTGTCAAAGTTCTGCTGCAAATTCGATGACTGCTGCTGTTCAAGTTCGGCTACATTCCAGAGTCTGGAAGACGTTTGACTTGATGCTTGCTCCTTTTGCGTGACTCGGCATCTTACATGCCTTTACATTTGAGAAGTTTAGTACAGGCCGCACATGACCTGCAGGGGTGAGGGGCAGCGGACAGCACCACAACACGGACTAAAGAATGACCAGCGTCAACATGGAAGCCTGGAGCAAAACCTCAAGGCTTCATCCCACGCAAACATCCTAGTCCAAAACATAGCATGCCAGCAGTCTGAGGCTACAAGAGAAGCGATTCCGCGACGCAGCTCCAGCAGAAGTTTGGGATTTGAATGACGAGGTCTGCCGTGACGACTCTGAGGGTCACAAGGCGAACTGGCAATTCCAAAGTGTTCCACAAGCAACACTGCATGGCGAAACTGCACTACACCTAAACTTGAACTGTTCTAACCCTGAATCCCTGGTGACAGCTACAGCGGACAGAACACACCAAGGACAGGCAGAGATTGCATGCCGAGCTTTTGCTCTGAAAGATTGACCTGCCGTGCAGCATGCGAAGATTCACAGGATCACGGGGATCACTGTCACCCTCATCATTGTTCGAAAGCGAAAGATCTGGGGCCACCGTCAAGGCTTGGGGCCACGACTTCCATGTTCGGGGCGGTGTAGGCAACCCAGAAAAGCACTGTTGCATCTTCGCAAATCACGAGCGCACATCCCGAAATCCCCTGCAAAATCGAAACCGCCATTGAGGAGTCCTTCATCGCCTCATGATGCATGGCTTCTTCGTCAGCGACCTTCAAGGCCTTTGCGTTGTCCACCTCAGAAGCTCACATGTACGGAACTCTGCGGCAAGAAGAAGCTTACGTCAGAAAGCAACGACGAAATCTAGCTCAGGTCCATGCGAAGATGCCTGTGACTATGTTCATGCAGCAGAACACCTGGCGAGCCCCAAAACAAGCGCCGCACCACTGGCGAACTGAAACAAGGTCCAGGCACCGTGAAGAACACGTAAGCTCCGAAGATGTACTCCATCCACACACCCACAGGACGCAGGGTGACCACGGCATTGTTCCAGTCTATGCCGCCAGAGACTGATTCATACCTGTTCTGCACAGCATGACATGCAGATGTCGAAGTGAGTCCATGATGGAGAATGTGGATCAGAAATTAGCAGAGAGGCAGTGTCAGCATAGTACGATCAAGGGAGCCGAAGTAGTCCAGCAATTCAGCACGAGAGTCGACATTTTCCAGGTACTCCACGGACAGCTGCATCACGAGAACACCAAACAGGAAATTTACCAAGATCAGCAGGAGTAGAGCCCAAATAAGCGACTTCGCCGAGCCAATGACCCCATTTACCATAATGCGTAGTTCGGAGAAGAAGCGCACCACCTTCACTATTCGCAATATCCGCGCCAATCGCACCATCCGCAGTATCTTCAGACCTGGCATGCAGCATCGGGAACTGGTCTCGCCATCATCAGCAGATGAAATGTCTCATGGCTTACACTCAGAAGGCACGTCTCATTACACCACTGCTTGCTCACGCACTAGACATGCATCTTGCGCCTGACAAGTTGACACTGGCTGCGTATAACAGCACGAGCAACAATTCCTCCAGAAGCCCACCTGGTTTAGCAGAAGGACTGGGCACAGGACATGGCACCAGTTTGAACCGCACGTGCGATTATGAAGGCAAGAATCTAGCAACGAGGACCGAATCCATCAAGTTCCAGTGTATGGAGGGATTGGAGCAGGACCAGAAATATAGGCCATCCACTGTTGCTCGAAGTATCAGTTCCACAGCGAAGAGAAGGTTGAAGATCGAGTTCAGAATGCGAAAGGTCAATGGCTCAGGTGAACCAATATGCTCGACTGTCCAGTGAGCTTCGACGCCAATCATGACGGCGCAAACTAGAATCAGCATTGCGCAGCCCAACTCAAATTTCGGATGTGTGACCTCAACTTCATTGAAGGGGCAGGACAGAAGAGTCCGCCACGACTCGATACGACTAGCTTGCAATCTGGGTGCCAGCATCCTAGCAAATCGTTGGCACCTCTTTCCAGTCGCCGCATCAAGCTGCCGCTTCTTCATCTCCTTGCCGCCAGCTGGTCAAGGGCATGAAGCAGTGCTGAAGCGATCATGAGCCATGAAAAGTCAAGGGGCAAGAAAGTCTTTGACACCCTTGACTTTGTCCCTGTCCAACTTGAACTTTGCCTCGCAGGTAAGAGCCCGACCCCAGGAACGGGTCAGAAGGCTTCCACATGTTCCCTCAACGCAGGCCTCCTCTTCTATGCCTGATAGGTCGGGCAGACTACATTTGGCTTGACGAAACACAGGCCGCGTCCACTGTCGTGCCGTTGCCTCCCCAGGCTTCTAGTTTATCCTGTTGGGATGGACGTCGTGAGGGAGACTTGCCATTACTGCCTCAGTCGATGGGTCCAGCTAAAGCAAAGCCGCACTTTGCCATGGTGACACCCATGTAGCACAAGCGTCGTTGCAAGAACGGGGACGACTAACAAAGAAATGGAATCGCATCAAGGCTGAACAAAACTCTGGATTGCCTTCTGCTGCATGTGTGCTTTCATGCCAAATGCTGTGGATGCAATCGAGGCACTAGTAGAGCGTGAAAATGCCAGCTGATTGTTGAGGCTTTCATCTTCCCCAAAAGGCTGGTTCAATGATACCTGACAAACAACCCTCACTCGGGCCGCGCTGTAAGTACAAGTTGTGCCACCGGTTGACCCTCGCCAGTAACAGTAACACCGAAACTATTCCTCACCGAAACACCAATGCAAACCCTGACTCTTTCCCGCCTGCGGCACGCTTGGAAGGTCTGCCACACTCCCTGTAAATTGCAGGGAGCTGCGTTGCGACATTCTGACAGAGCTGCGCTGCCTGTTCATCCTCAGCCCGGGATACACTGTAAACTATGTTTAAGACCTTGAGACAGCACATCCTGAGGCAGCTGCGGTATCTTCAGACTGCCCAGCTCGTCCCTTACTGCCTGCTGCAACAGCAGCAGCAGCAAAAGCTCGCCTATAAGTACCCCAACAGCACATCCGCAGATGTGTAATCGCCAGCCTGGGACGTCACCTCTGGAATGCGCACGAGCATTTCGCTGATGATTGTCTCGATCCGCTCCTGATGTCGCATCAAGTCCTGAGCATGTGCACTCCTAACGATTTCGCATGGCTTTGTGTCCCTCCTTCTCGCATCGTGGCAGCTTTAGCCTAGCAGCAGCTTTGAAATGGAAGATCGGCAAGGTCGATGGAGAAGGTGGCACAAATTCCTCCGATGTCCAAACATTAGCACATGCCCAAACACGAAGACTCGGATGCACAAACACCGTTATGATAGTGCCAAGACTCCGCTTCATTGCCAAACTTGGGCTCACCCAACCGCCTTCTGCCTGGTGATGCAGGTCGCGCGGCCGCCGGCCGTCCAGCAGACGCTGGACGTGGAGCAGGCATCAGCCGCGAGCAGACGAACTACACATCGAAGTCGCGAAAACAACGCCTCTAACGCTTGAGCCACAGGCATCGCATATTTCATACACATTGTTCCTTGTCATTCTCGTATGTCAAACCTTCATTGCGAAGAAGGAACTGTAAAAACCATGCTGCTCATTTTGATCACTGACAAGTTGCTCCATTGATAGCTCGGTCAACACGGTGCGCGATTGATACGTTCTCAAATCTGCAACTTGGGGAACCAAGGCAACCAACATCAATCATCACAAGCCTTTCTGCGAGAACCCAAGCTGAAAGCTGTGCAAAGCCAAGATGTGCTGTCGAGGTAGGTGTGCTGTCGCGTTAGATGTGTGGCAGACAACTCGCGCGCATGCAAGATCACACACCACACATTACAATCTTGCACTTTATCTTTCCGAATACCGGGCAACCTAAACCCTAAACCTCGCTTTGCATTGCACATGCAAGATCCTGCAAAAAGCACCCACATCCTCAACCAACATCCTGATCGTAGGTATGTGTCTAAGTGTTCATTCGCTTCAACAGCACGAGAGTTCAAGTTTGCATGCTTTGACATAGGGTGATTTCAATTGCTAAACGTCATATCCAACTGATAAATGCAACGAAGTGAACTTTTCGTTGCCTGTGTGCTGCAATCACGGTTTTGAATTTCACCATAGCCAGTCCAAGTCCTGCCAAACATGCAAAACACTCAGACGGAGACACTTGCCGCATTTGCTTCGCAGAACAAGACCAAGTCTGTGGAGTGTACCATGGCGCAACTTCTTGGCAGGGCTCTGTGCGGCCAGTGCGCTCTTCCTTGGGAGGCGGAGCTTGTTGAGTTGGAGCCAGCAGCTGGAAACCTCGGCAAAAAGAAGGTTGTCGTTCGAGCTTCTGGTACCTGTTTTTTTGGGTGCAGACCTGCAGCACCTCTGAGTTTCCCAAGAGTTCTCGTAAGTTGCATCAGACCTCACAAATGACTTCTCTCAGATGTCCTTACCCTCGTCAAAGAGCATAATGGCCTCTACAAGTTCATAGTTGAGCCTGCTCTCCGAGAGCGCAAGAGCCGTGTATATAGCACCCATCGTTCCGCAAGACTTGTTCCATCCAAGTCTGACGGAAGCAACCACATCAATGGCAGCAATCGCTAGTTGCACCCGAGCATCAGATTTTGCTGTTGAGGGTCGTTTTTTGTCGATTGATTGTTTTCTGGAACTGCAGTTGCAGCTTCCGAGGTCCGCAGACGCCGAAAAAGATTTCGTGCAAAGTCAAGGTGGCGAACATCCAAAATTGCAGAGTCGAAGCAGACACGCACCGCAGAATGTAGATCCCTCGGTCTAACAGGCCGTTGCCGCTCCCATGCGCCAAAAGTCAAGATCGTCAGCTTTGTTTTCGGATAGCAGGCGCATCTGCCGGGAAGATTTCGTCTGGACTCGAAGCTGTCAAGCGGCGCAACATGCATTTGTTGCAAGAGTTTTGCGATCAACGTCTCGTTTTCAGCAAGATGTTCCAATCTCCCATCGACCACACCCCGCACAGCAACCTCACCCAAGGCAGATCTTTTTGCTGCCGCGCTTCAGCGCGCAGCGACACAAACATTTGTATACCAAACTCGGCAACCAAGCATGGTTGCTGTGGCTGAAGTGTTTTGTTTTGCACAGGAAAGGCTGTGATATGGCAGCATGACAGTTTGTCAAGTCAGATGATTTCATGTGTTTTGAGCATGTTTGATCAATCAGATGGTCACAATGGTCCTTGTTGAAAAAGAAGAAGCTTCCTGGCTGGCTCTTTGTCTCTTTGTCCTTCTTGTTTTTGCGTACTGTGAGTGGTCACCGAACCTGAAGCCAAAGTTGTGGTCACTCCTGCTGCGCGAGTGCATAATTTTTCAAGTTGTCACTGCGCACTTCCCGGCCGGTTTCGCAACTGCCGACATCCTGTCCTTGCACGGCTCTTCCAAGAGCGGCATAGCGAACTGTCGACCCGTTCACGATAGAAGCTGCACCGAACAGAGCCGCGTATTGTTGCCACACTACACGCACGAACGTTCGCACGCTCACTGAACAGCATGCAGAGCACCGAGCGGACGATCCGTGTTTAATCCGCTCTGGCATGGGGGCGAGCGGTCCGAGTTCGATCCACATGAAGAGCATCAGAAAACGAACAGCCCCACCCCAAGACAACGACAACCCACGACCGGAGTCATCGTCGTCACTGTCGCTCGAACCCGCGACCGGCGAACCCTTCACGGGACACCAGACGCGAGCGCATCTCGAACAAAATTCCCTTCGTTCGAAACCAGAGCAACATCCCCCCTTTAAACATAGGGTGGGTTGGGTGGGACAAAAAGATCTTTCACGGACCGAGACGATCGTCTCGACCCAAAATGGCCACGGAACACGTAGTGAACAAAGTCAAGAGCAAGCATGCTGATCACGTGCTGCAGTGTGACCCTCCTATTCCAGACCTACCTAGCCGTTAATAGGAGAACCACACTACACGCACGAACGTTCGCACGCTCACTGAACAGCATGCAGAGCACCGAGCGGACGATCCGTGTTTAATCCGCTCTGGCATGGGGGTGGCATGGGGGCGAGCGGTCCGAGTTCGATCCACATGAAGAGCATCAGAAAACGAACAGCCCCACCCCAAGACAACGACAACCCACGACCGGAGTCATCGTCGTCACTGTCGCTCGAACACGCGACCGGCGAACCCTTCACGGGACACCAGATGGGAGCGCATCTCGAACAAAATTCCCTTCGTTCGAAACCAGAGCAACATCCCAGGCCCCACACAGATCTTTTAGCGGAGCTTCGCAGGCCATGAACACAAAACTGTCGACCACCCTGCTCCTTGGCCGATCTCGAGGCGATCCCTCGACGGCCAACCCGCAGGGTTGGCATCTGTTGAAACTCGATCGATAAATAAGTTGACCCGATATTCTAGAGCCATCTCCCAGAAGACTTCAACGAGCTCGCAAAGATCTTCCTTCGAAGAGTACCCTTTGACGAGCGCCGCTTCGACTGCTTCAGAGTCGGTCAACAGCAGAACATCTTTGTTCTTGACATGATCCCTAGAAGTCTCGAGCGCCAAGACCGGGGCGATCATCTCGATCGGGACGATCTGGGTCTTCCTCCCAACCAACGGTCCGAAACCTCAGTCGGGATCACCTCTGCGAGCTGCTTGGGAGAATCCGCTCGCCGATCGAACATCACGCTCCCGATGCGATCGGCCCCTTCCTCGGACTTCCGGTGATCAGGAGTGAAGCCGTTCGTGAAGATCACAACGTCGGCGGGTTTCTCCGAGCGGAGGGAAATCTCTCGAGGAGGACCTTGAAGGATCAAATTCCGCCAATACCGTAGCGAACGCTCCAGAGCCGGATTCAACTCCATGCGATCGCTAGAACGATCCTGGGAGTACTGCCGCTCCGAGAGGGGGCGGAAGAAAGCACGCCCAAATTTCCCCCAGAGCTGGCTCGCTCCGAACATGAGCTTCCCTTTGAGCTCCCCAGCGGTACCCGGATCAAGGGTACCAGACTCCAGGATCCCGTCGATCGACTCCAAGAGCTCTCGCCTCCTCTGCTCCTTGATCTCGAGGAGGCCAAGATCGTTGCCGAAAGTGTTCACTTCTGGCTTGGCGCTTTGTTCGATGAGAAGAAGCTCCAGTTGTCGGCCGTCACCTTCAACCTTGAGCTTCTGGGACGGCGCTGTGAGATCGGTCTCAAACCCGTACTTGTCGTCGTAGAGATTGAACGCAACCATGCTGAACAGCCGGACAAGGATGTCATTGATCAAGGCCGAGCGGCGATTGCAGTTGTAGACCGCGGCTACGAGCCCGAGAGAGTGCCCGATCATGACAAAGAACTTGGAGAAACCGAAACAGATCACACTGAACTTTCTGTGCCCCGGCAAGATCGGCAGCTGCCGATAGGCCTTCCGTTCGTCGAGGACCCAGCCTTGCAAGGGGCAATTGCCTCCTGCTCCGCGTTGAGATGGAAGTGAGTTCCAGCTTCTCGGTGATCACCGCTGCCTGGTTGATCAGTTTGAAGTGACGCTATCACAACTCCTAACCTTGTGCTTCTGCACGACCTCAAACCGCTGCGTAGGGATCCAGTCGGAGCACTCACTTCCTCTTCGGATCCGAACGGACCCACGGTAGAGCCCTTCTGGACGTCCTCGAGCGTCACGTTCCAGAGAGACCTTAGATTGTCAGACACAGGGACCGACCTGCCGAACCTTTCTCGCCCGAGTCACTTCTGCGGCTGAGGACGCTCAGGCCTTGTTGCACTTCTTTCGTGAACGGCACAACGAGCTAGGCGGCTTTGTTGCCCTGTTTACGACCACGGTGTGCGGGGACTCGACAGAGGCAGCGGAGGGGCGACGCGACCCACTGGGTCTCTCGTCGTTGCTTCACCGACGCATTTGCAGCGGTGCTTTGTCACACCCACATGCTCTGGAAGCCTTTCCGATCACGGGCTGGGTAGTTTCCATGTGGGCTTCAGCGGCCGCTGATCGTGAGGTCGAGAAAGATTTCTGCAGGCGGTGGGCCGTCAACTCTGTTCTGCCTTTGGTGGAGGCGACATGATGCTGTGTTGCCTGCGATGATGGCCCTCGCATGCAAGGACAGCGGTCTTGGAATTGTACACCGTCCAGCATCACAGCCTATCGTCTGCAACCTCATCAGAGGCAGAGCGTTCCGCGCTCAGGTCGCTTCCGAGCTGCAGCCAGTTCCTATTCACAGGTGCGCTGTCGTTCGAGAGACGGGGAGGGCTACCACATTCTTCTATTTGCGAGCTGTGGCCACGGAAGTGGTGCCAAGGGAGTTCGCCTGACTTCTGCAGCGTTGTACAGTGCCGGATTCTCTTGCTTCGTTTGCTCAATTGCATAGCTGCACAACATCGTTGCTGTCCTTGTCTCTGAATCCTGCGGCGGCTCAAGCTGTCGTGTTGGCTGCGTAAAGAAGAGAGAAACTGCGAAAGATTGTGGTCTTCACAGCGATACCTCTTTCTACAGTCTTCTGTCAATACCTGCATTCAAAAAGTGTAAAAAGCGGTGCCAAAAATGGGCCCGGAATTCGGGCCCGTTTCTGGAGCCTTCTAACATTGGCACAATTACGGAAGGCTCAGAAAACGGGCCCATTTTGGGGCCCACATTTCGGTGCCGGAGAACCACTTTCGAGCTCAGTCACAAAATCTGGGCGCTGATCGAGAAATACCGTCCAATGCCACCAGTCTTCGCTTTAGCTGGATAACTCCAATGTGAAGCACCCAATTACTGCTTGTCTTGAACACATATTCGATTTCAACGGTCAAGTTGAGGCCTGCTGCACAAAGAGTCTGACCAATTGCAGTTGCAACTCGGGGAGGCCACCCCCCGCGGACTCCAAACAGGACCCAGTTTTCGGACCCAAAACAGAGGACATGTTTCAGGTCTATGGGAAGCATGGCAGGCTCCTTCGGCGTTGGCTTTGGCCTTAGCCTTCGCTTTTGGCGGCATGGCACCTCAAAGGATAAGCCTGGCAGAACACGGCAACAGGACATGCGATCGCAATCAAGTCCCGCCCTCCACCCTAGAGCGGACTGTTTTCACCCAATGCGTCCGGATGCAGCTGCAAGCCCTTGGCTTCGCCGGCTGCCGAAAGCCTCTGCATTAACGGCATCGGTCTCTCTCGTATAGAGAACAAACAGGGTGGGAGGGTGGGAAAAGGGAAGCCGTGAGCCCTGGCCCCTCTGTGCTCGGGCCAAGACTCTGTTCAGGCAGATCCCACCCATCCTCCCGTGCTTTCTTACATGTCCCTCATGCATTTTATGCATTTCAAGACATGCGATCGCAATCAAGTCCCGCCCTCCACCCTAGAGCGGACTGTTTTCACCCAATGCGTCCGGATGCAGCTGCAAGCCCTTGGCTTCGCCGGCTGCCGAAAGACCCTCTGCATTAACGGCATCGGTCTCTCTCGTATCATGGCTCGCCGCGATGCCCTTCCAATGGAGCCTGCATTTCATACATCTCTTCAGGGACGAGGGTGGAGTAGAGAACAGACTGAAGTGGGCCGTGCGAGCGAATGGCCAGCCGCACTTCGTCTTCCACTGAGCTGAAGAAACGGCCGGGGACGGATCCATGAGATGAATGACTTTGGAGCGGCCGAAGGTCTGCACCCACTTTGGCCTGTCTACCAGAATCTCCAGTTGGGCGCAGACCCCGCCCCCGCCTCCTTCATGGCTTCTGCTGCCGGTCGGGAGCTTGGGCGCGTCGCTGTGGTCCTCGAGGGCGGCGACGGGCGTGGGCGCGTTGTCGAGGTCCTCGAGAGCGGCGACGGGCGCGTTGGCGACCTTCTTCGGTGCCCTCTTTCGGTCCTGGCCGGGTGCTCGCCACGCCTTATCCTCCCAGGCTTCCTCCGCGTATTTGAAAACAAGATCGGAGTGCCACCGGCCTAGGTAGGTGATCTCCGGGATGGAGAGGCCCAGCCTGACATAGCGAAGGGCTCCTGAGCGCCGGGCCGAATGGCCTTGAAGCGGCAGTCCAGCCGCGAAAGCCCACGATGCCACCACCAACTCATCTGGTGCCGGACGCCCTTCAGAGGTGACTGCCAAGAGGGATTTACCCTCCGGCGGCCCCAGCGCCTCTGAGGATGCGTGGGCCGCCTTGAGCATCTTGGCGATTTCCACTGGACACCCTTTCGGATTGGTGCCGCAAGTGCACCCTAACGTCCTCTTGATGCCTTTCGCCTCCTGGTCCATCTTGGACTTCTCGAGTATCAACCCCACGCTGGAGCCGTCCTCGGCAATGATGACGTCTTGCCAAGTCAGCTCACAGAACTCGATGAGCCTCAGCATGAAGGCGGTCGCGAGGGCGTAGGTAAGGTAGGGGAACGCCAGGTGGCCGGGCTTGAGGTTGTATTTCTTCTTTTCTTTGAAGTTCTCGGGTTGGCACTCTGGTGCTTTCTTGCCGGGCCCAACGTTTCTGTTAAGAGATCTCTTGGCCAAAGTGAAGGCCCTGGCCACGGCGGGCCCCACCGCAAAGTCCATTTCCGCTTGTAGAACTCGAAGTGCACTGAGGTACTGGACGCCCGACTTGAACTCCGCCTTCTTGAGGGCCGCCGCGAACTTTAGCACCACCGCCGGCACCAAAGGGAACGGGTCCCGTCCTGAGTTCAAGGCCGTGGCAAGGTCCAGAGCGTCCTTGTGCCTGCGTGCTCGAGGGGCCACGTTGGTCTTCGAGAAGAAGTCGCCCTCAAAGTCTTCCAAGGCCTTCTGTAGGTCGGGCTCCGAAGCTGCGATTTCGAGCGCCTTGGCAAACTTGGAGCCCCTGTGGTTCGGCGCCGCGATGGGCCCCGGGAGAGGTAGCCGGACATCGGCTCCACGCCCCCCTTTGCGTCGAGTAGTCTTTCACCTAAAAATCCTGAAACAAAAGTAGTGGTCTCAAAGGAGAGGCTTGCAGAGAAAAAGCCGGCCTTGCCCAGAACCTTCTTGTTCTCCTTGTCGGTGCGGAGGTCGCTCACGAGGTTTCGTGGGGCCAGGTTCTGAAGAGCTCGTTGCCCGCCAATGCTCGTGAGCGACCCATAAGGCTCGATAGCGGTGTTTGCCGCACTGAGGCCGGTCGGCCATATCCCCTTGTTGTCGGCACCTCCTCCTCGGCATTGCTCGTCTGGGTGCCCACGGTGACCAAAGTGGGAGAAAAGGCCCGTCTCGAGGGTGCGTCCCATGAAGGATCGGGCGCCGGGGTCCTTCTGGGTGTCTCGTTGGGAGCTTGTCGGCGTCTCCTTTGTCCCGGGCCCGAGATCTCGAAGCGGTCCCTGTTGAGCAGTCGTTTGACCTCGGCCGCGATGGAGACCTGTAAAGAGGACCTTGAAATCGTTCTGGAGGGGCTCCTGCATCGTCGACTCGATGAAGAGGCCTTAGTCCTAGCCGGGGTTCTGGAGATCGATCTGCGAGGCGTCGGTCTCGGTCGAGCGGGGATCCGGGACCGTCCTCTTCGGTGTCCCTCGCCATGTTCCTGCAGCAGGCTGAACTTGCCAAGGACCCCATGCATCTCACCGCCAACCATAGCAGCTTCATGACTAGTCGCGGTGCCCATAGAAGAAATCGGTAAGCGCTCCATGCTGCCGCCGGGGGGAGCGTGAGCGCGGTCCAGGCGGCGCAGCCACACAGGAGGATCCATGCTGTCGCGTCCTCTTGTGGGAGCGCAGGGGCGGCAGGTGTCCTTAGCACGAGCTCCATGGTGTTCAAGCCAAGCACCTGCCAGAAAGATATACCGTTATGTTGTTTGCAAACAGAATGCGCAACCGTATGCACGCACGAAGGCACACTCTGATGTTTGTGCACCCTTATGACATGTCAGCAGGTGATGGCTCCCCAAGTCGCTCCCGCCGTGCTGGCATCGTGCGACCCGGGTGTGCCCAAGCAAAAGTCGTCCTGGGAAAGTCGTCTCGGCTTGGCCGACTTGACTTCAGCCAGCTCTGCCGGTACCTCGCCGCGAGACTTGGGTCTGGAGAGGAAGTCGGCGAGCTTGTTCAACTTCCCCGGGATGTGCTGAAGAGTCACATGGCCGATTTTGTGGCGCTCCAGCAACAGAGAGATCTCCGCCGCGATGGAGTTGAGGGCCGGGGAAGACGAGGCTTCCTTGTCTACAACTGACAAAGCCACCGTAGAATCCGATCGGATGGCCAAGCCCACGTCGATGCCCGCAAACAAGGTTCCCCATTCGCGGAGAGCGAGCAGAACAGCCAGTGCCTCCAGGAAGGCTTGGGACTTGTGCGACCCGTACTCAAAATTGAGGAGCTTGGCGTCGTGCTCGTCCACCTCGTACTCGTAGGCCCGGAGCACGGTCCACGACGAGGTGCTTGTGGCCCTAGTCAAGAAGAGCCCGCCACAGCCTTGGGGCGACGTGTCGGTGATGAACATCACGTGGTCCGAGGGGTTCCACAGGGTCTTCTTGGTAGCCAGGCGCTGCACACGGAAGAGCTCAGCCAGCCACCTGCGGGCCGCCTCAAACCGCTTGACCGGGATGAGGTGGTCCTTGTTGCGCTGGTCGGACCGCTTGCCTCTGCGTGCTGCCTCCTCGCCCGACTTAATTTCCGCCTCGTGGGCGGCCAAAGCTGCGTAAAGCATGCTCACCGCCCATTTCGCCCGGCGATAGATGCCCGCTGCCCAGGTGAGCTTGCCTGTCACGGAGCGGAGTTCGGAGACGGGGATCATGCCCGTCCACTTGTCGAGGTAGCCTAGGATTTCCAGCCTGAGCTTGTCTGGGACCTCGCAGAGGAGAGCTCCTTCGCGCCACCGCAGCTCCATCTGGACGCCTATCCAAGTGAGCTTGGTGCCCCTGTCGCCCTTCTTCCACGAAAGCTGAATGCCCAGGGCCCCGAACGTCAGGAGCAGAAGCGACAGGTTCCGGAGGCGTCGCGGCGTCGCGGTCTTGACCCCACGGCCGCAAGGGGGTCGTCCACGTAGGTGGCCATCTGAAGCTCCGCCTTCCAGTACATGCCCTGCAGCAGGCGGGTGAACAGAGCCGAGAGGCGGCACATCAGGAGCGGCGCTGTCTTGTGTCCGAAGAACAGAGCCACGAAAACGTACACATGTTTCCCGTCTCCCGCCGGCGAGATGCATTGCGTGAGCTCGGCTTCGGCGACTGGGTAGTGGGTGAAGGCATCCACCAAGTCGGCCGCCGCGAACTCTGCCGACCACTCGGTCCTCTCCATCTTGTTGTCAAAGTACCACCTCCGCAGGTCCGGCTCCAGCCGCTTCATTTCACGAAGAAACCCGTGCACATCTTCTTGACGCGGCAACACGATGCGCTCTGGGCACACCGCCTGTGCGTTGGCACCGCTGCGCAAGGCGTCGACGATGACGCGGCGCTTCTTCGAGCCATCTGGCTTCTCCTTAACTATCAGCCCCAGCTTGGACACCACCGGGCGGGAGAAGTAGCGCTCGGCCTCCTCGACAGTCAGCTTCTTCACGTATAACCTAGGGAGGCCAGACGTTCCATCTCCGCGTCGGCGTCCCGCTGGTTGTCCGCGAAGCTCTTGTAATTGTTTTGTTTCGCCCACTCTTCCGCCGCGACGGCCGCCTCGAAGGACTTCGGGTCATCTTCCTCCTTGGCCGGGAAGACGCCGCACGTGCGGATTGGAAGATTCGCGCCCAGCGGGGCACCCGTGCGGAGCCGGTGGGCTACCTCCTCGTCAGGATCCCCAGACGCTTTAGCCCAGGCCTCCAGGAGGTTAACGTTCACCGGCGTCTTGTAGTCGAGGAGGCCCTTGAGGCTCAGCGCCGGCTCGCGGTCCTCCAACCCAAAATGCTTCTCGAGAGCTTGCTTCCACTCCACCACGCCTTCGAGGTGGAAGTCGCTGGTGCCATAGCCTTCGGCCGCCTTTGCCGCTCCCGGGTGGGACTTGCAAAACTCGTCGAAGCACTCGGAGACCTTGTTGCCCACGTCGCGTAGCCCCGGCACCCTCTCGGAAGCCCAGGTCGGACGCCGAAGGCCCCCCAAGGATGCCTTGTTCTCCTCGTCTCTCGTGGCCTTCTTGGATTTCTCCTTGCGCAGGGGGCCAAACTTGCCATCGCCGCCCTTCCACTCCGCCTCCTCGATGACCTTCGCCTCGTTGTTCGGCGCTGGCTTGGCGCCCTTTTCCCAAACGGCCGCAAGGAGCTTGGCATACTCCGTACAAAGGCCTTTGGGATAGCGCGCGGAGGCAGCAGAGTTCGTGTAGTCCACGGCCGGGTGCTTGAACCCAGGGGGGCATCTGCAAGTAGCCGTCAAGCCGTGCAACCCGGCTAACCGGCCGACGAACCTCTGTGGCTTTTTGTGTTTGGGCTCCCCTTCTGCGGCGTAGACGCACGTGTTGAAATCGGCAAACTCGACGTGCTCCCTCTCCGTCCATTGGTAGATCTCCGGGAGGTAGAACGCCGAGCCTGCCTCCGGGTGGTCCGTCTCCGGCGGGTTCTCGATGGTGGTTGGCCGCACGATGCCGTCTAGCTGCTGGCTCTCTTCGACTGCCCTGAGGATCTCCAAGGTGAGGCAGGCCATCACGGTACCCTTGTCAGCCTGAGCTTGTTGCTCTGGGGTGTTCGTGGGGAGCCCGTAGATGTGCTCCCTCGAGCGCACCGGTCCCGGCTGTCCCGGGGTTTCCTTCCATCGCAGCCGGGAGAAAGTGCCACAAGGAAACCCAGAGTGCGCCGCGTGGTAGAACCCGTCCTTGGCCTTCTGCAAGAGGTCCCTGTGCCTTTCTGGGCACGTGAGGTCGGCGCCCGCCACGAGGTCCATGCTGGTGTAAAACGCTTTACGGGTACGTTCCGGACCCTTTCACTTCACACAGATATTCGCACTTCACTTTTCCTCGGGCGCACGGCTGTCTTGGGTGCGTCCCTTGAGCCTAAACACCACAGTGGAACATTTGTTCCATACTATACAAAATCATGTGGTAAACAGCTCATCTACAGGATTACAGGGCAACACACTCCTAAGCGAAATGTTTGTTACCCCCTCTTCGTGCATCCTCTTTTCGCCTTTTCCTTCCTAGAGGTGCAACGAACCCAAAACAGTCGCTCATTCCTCCTTTTAAAACACTCGTTGTGCACTCGTTTTTGTCGTGGTGTGAGACGAGTGAAACAGAGCTACTCCTACTGGCCGCTCTCAAACTCGTTCACTTCTTTGGCCTTTCAGCCTCAAAAGAACTCGCGGTGGCCCAAAGCCACAAAACTCTTCAAACTCTTTAAACTCTCCTCGTAAAGAAACTCTTCGGCTTCTCGTGGTGCAGTTGTCGTACAACTTTCAGAAAACTCTTTCCTCGTTTGGGAACGAAGTTCCCCCTCTAGGCTTTTCAGCCTTCAGATTTCCCTTTTTCTTTATAGACCTCCGGTTTGGTCTTTCTTTCTTCTCTTTTCTCCTTTTCTCCTTTAGCCGCTCTTTTGCTGGGCTTTCTTTCCTTTGCCCTTCTCCGCATTGTCGGTGCGGTACTTTTTCTTGTTTGTCTCCAACCTGTTCGCGTATGCTCTTCGAATTATCAACTCGTTCCTCTTGTACCAGGATTGGAACTGTTCCTTACTCATTTCCTCCCTTTGCATCTTTGGGGCATACTGCCCTGAGGCAGTATAATTGTAATCAGCATCCCAACACGTTTCGGAACCATGTCCGAAACGCGAACATACTGCGCAAACCATTGCCTGGCCTTGCGCATCAGGATCTTCGTTGATTCGGCTTTCCTCTTTAAGCGCCTGGAGCTCATCTTCGAGGGCCTTGTTGTTCTTTCCAAGCTCCTTGATAGTCTCGCGCATTTTTCTGCGCTCCTCTTTCATCTTCTCTGCATCCTCATTCGGTGGGCCTTGCGTTGACCCAGCACTGCTTTTGCGCTTCTTCAGCTTTCGAACTTCTTCATTCAGTTCTCCAATCTCTTTGTCCTTTGCCTCTTTTAGCTCTGTGATTTCTTTATCCTTTTTGTCTATCTCCTCTTTGATCTCCCTTTCTTTTGTCTCTTGGAGCTCTTTAATCTCTTTGATCCTCTTGCGCTCCATCTCTTCCAGCTTTTGCTCAGCTTCGCCCTGAAGCAGTCCACCCGCTGGAACCTGCAGTTCCTTCCTTTTCGCTTTCAACTCCTCCAGTGCAGCATGGAGTTTCGGTCTTACTTGGTCCATCTCTTTTTGCAGGGCGGACTCCTCGTCCATTATCAATGTAGCCTCCGTTTCCTGTTCCTCCTCTTCGGCTCTCAGCTTGTCCAGTTGTTTCTCTATGGACTCTTTGGCAACGAACGCTTCGTCCGCTACCCGCTTCAGCTCCTCCTTTACCTCTATCTCTTTTGCAATCAACCTGTCTCGTTCTTCCTCCTTGAGCTTCTTCTGCTTTTGCTTGTACGTGCACAAATCACTATAAATAGTGAATTTCTTTCTCTTTTCATCCACTTTCTCCTGCAGAACCCTCATCTGCCCAAGCAGGTCCTGCACTCTCTTCTCCTCTTCCAGCACTGACTTCTTTGCCAGCTTGTCCATAATCTCTTTGTACTCATCATCAGTCTTTTCTCTTTCTCTTCTCGCCTCTCTTTCTCTCTTCCTCCTTTTCGGAGCTTTGCTCTTCCTCTTCTTTCTCCGAACTCACTTTCTCCTCGCTTTCAGAGGCTTCATGCTCCTCTTCTTCTTTCTCTTTCTTTTTCTCTTCTTCTTCTTTTGTTTCCTTCGCCTTCTCTGCGGCTTCGTTTGCCCTTTCCTTCTGGCCCCTTCGCCTCTCGGAAGCATCCAAGGCTTTCTGCCTCAGTTCGCTCACTCTATCTTCCATAACCTGTGCCTGGCTTCCTTCGGCACTTCCTTTGCTTCCTTGTGCCTCTCCAGCCAATTCCTCGGCTGTTTTCTTGAACTCTTCAGGCACTTTAACCTCCGTCGTTGCAGCTTCTGACGGGGCCGCCTCTTTAGGCTCAAACTGTTGGTTGAGGCGTTGCACTTCGGGCCATAGGGCATCCAGGGTTAACCTCCTCTCTCGCTCCTTTTTGAGCTCTCTTTCGCAGAGGGTTACGGACTCTATGCTTCGGCATTCGTCCTTGATCATCGTCTTGAGGGCCGCGTCGTCGGCCATCTTTTTCACTTCTCTTTTTCCTTCTACTTCTTTTCTCCTCACTTCCTTTCTTTTCACTTCCTCTCTTTTCACTTCCTCTCTTTTCACTTCCTTCCTTGAGTCAAAAACGGCAGCGGCGGAACAAAGCATGCATTCAGCACTTCCAACCAGACTCTTCCACAGGCTACCGTTGCAAACCAAGATAACGACCATTGTCATCATCATCACCATCATCACCAAACCAAAGCTTCCACCTTCACTGCTTCTACTGCTTTGCTCTCTTAGTCCATCACACTGCTGAACCATCATCATCATCACAAGTCTTCTCAGATACTTCGTAGGGATCTTGAAGTCGCTTGCTATCCTGACCTCTTCACTCTCTTCTCCAGTTTTCACACCGATTCTCTCCAAACACTTCACAACAGCGTTCCTCGACAAAGCCTTTGTCCCTACATCTGCAGGGTTCTCCTTTCCAGCTATCGCTTTCACTTGAAGACCTACAGAAGTAAGCCTTTGAACCCAAAGCAGTCCTGCATCAATGTGCCTCGTTCTTCCTAGGCCTTTCTTCATGAGAATAGACCTAGCACTGCTAGAATCCATCCTAATCACCATCTCCGGCCTAATCCCTAGAACTCTGTGCAACAGGTTCTGTAGAAAAACTCCTTCACTCAAACCTCCAACAGCTGCTACTAGTTCGCTTTCGCAGCTGCTCAAAGCCGTCGCTTTTTGCTTTCTCGCGTGAAAGTAAACGATGTTACTGTTCACGAAAATCAACACGCAGCTCGTTGACTGCCTATTCTCACGATCGGTCGCCCAGTCGGCGTCGGTTACTACCTCGATCAAACTCTTCGCCGTAAAAACATCTTTGTAGGCATTCTCAGTTCTCTTATCACTTGGATCCAGAAAACTCTTTCCCGGATATGCCTCTTTGTGTTCTATCACGTAGTGGGCTGTCGCTTTCACATACTTTGCCACGTGCCTAAGCACTGCTAAGTCTCCTCGCGTTGGCGCTGCCAACTTTCCAGACAACCACTTCGTAGCGAATCCCAAATCAGGTCTCTCCGGTGTCATATATAATAGGATTCCTACACAGGATCTGTACAGATGATGTTCATCTGCATCCAAGGGCGTGTCGTCCTTCAACGATCTTCCGTAATCCATTGGAAACGGCAACTTCTTTGGCAGGGCTTTTCCCAAACCTAAAATCTCTTCCAACTTCTCAAGATACTTGCCGTCCATCCTGATCTCAATTCCTTCATTCGTTCCTAAGAACGTCCTCTTCAAGAAAGTACACTTTCCTTCTCCAACCTTCACTGGTCCTTCCAGCTTTATCTTCAACTTGTGCTTTAGCAGCAGATCAACCACTGCTTGATTCTCCTTTGGTTTTCCAAACACTTCCAAATCATCCACATGTGTACTCATCAGCGTTCCACCTTCTCCTGGGGTCTCTGAAAACTTGTAGAAGAAACTTGGTAACCCCACATCGGAAACCATCTTCTCTTTCTCCAGGATTTCTCGTAAGTGCTCAAACCAATCACTGCTTCCTGTTCGTTGTCCCGGCAGGGTGTACTGCAGCTGGTACCACTTTCCTCCTAAACTCACAACCGTGTACTCCTTCTGTGGCACCTGAAGGTACGCGTCCGAAATGTCTATCGAGATCATCTCGTAGTCTCTTGAACTCGCACACAAAGCTGATAACAGCTTGATGCTCGAACCAATACTCGTGGGTGAGTATAGCGCTGAGAGATCGTAGTCCGTCAGCCACTTGTACTCCCGCGCCACTAGGCGGGCTCGCCTCTTCCATTGGAGGTCCCTATGCCTCCAATCCAACACGTACTTTGTACTGAGTCTCTTTGGTTCTTCTCCATTCGGTCCTTTCTTCAACTCTCCATTCTCATCCAGTTCCACTTCTTTGAGAACCTTCATCTCCAATAGTCTCTCGATTTCTGTTCTCTCCGCTTTCAGGTCCACCTTTTCCAAATCTTCATCTTCCAACTTTGGTGGCCCATCATCATACTCGTGAGACCAAGTAACCGTTAGGTCCTCTTCTGTCTCACACACCTTCTCGTTCCACTTGCTCTGGAACTCTCGACTTTCTTCCAGAAACAGCTGTGTCTCGTCGAGATCAACATACTCATCTCCATGCTCTTCGGGATCCTCGCTCTTGGCGAATCTCCGAATGTGGTATTCCACTCGCGCCGCACTTCCTCGTGCTTCGTCTCCGAGTCTTGGCACCTTTTCAACTCTTTCTTCTACTTCTCCAGTTCCTTCGTCTACTCTTGGTTCTTTCTTCGGTGACCCTTCTCCTTCTTCTTCTGCATTCCTCTTTGCAACTTCTCTTTGAAACTCTTCCAACGTCATTTCATCGGGCACCAATTCATCTTCCGCTTTTCTCTTTGTTCTCACTTCTCCTGGATCATCATCATCGTCATCGCTCTCGTCGTCCATTGCTTCTGGCGTTGCTCCAGACAGCGACGAACTCTTGCTAGAAGAACTTGAGCTTCCTTGGCGGTCGCTTTGCGGCGAAGGCTCGCTTCTCTTTTCCTCTTCTACTCTTTTGTCAGCTTCCACCGCCAATCTTGGCAATCCTGGCCCATCATCAATAGGCACAATTCTCTTCTTCTTAAACCTCAAAGCCTTCAGCTGATGATCCCATGGAGCTCCAACCGAAAGTTGTAAAAGCTCCGGCTGATATGCCTCAGCACATCTTCTCATTGTCCTCGCTTTAATCACTCCTCTACCTGTGCCAATTAGGTTCAGATTGCTCGCGTAGTCCTTTCCAAGAAAGACTCCTTTCTCCCAAGGTTCTCCTTTCTCCTTGGTCTTTGGCACTGCTTTTCCAAACACTGCTGACCCGAACGGGGCTAACTTCCCTTTGTACGTTCGGTCCACTGTCGCTTCAAACGCAGTTCTGCCATCTCTTCCAACATGAAACCTGTTGTGCAGCCATGCTGCGTGTCTGTATGCCCAGCTATAAAGCGGGACATCAGATCCGATGGCCGTTCCACTTCGTTGCTCAACCGTCGCCAACAACGTCTTTGCAAGGTTCCTCACAGTTTGGATATACCTTTCCACAGGCAACCCTTGATGCTCATCAGGCGTGGCATCTTGCAACTCCGTCTTCAAACCTTGTTTCGTTCTTGCCACTTGAACTCCTCTCCTGATGGCAATCATCACTGGCTCGGTGTCCGTTCTAATCACCACTTCAGCGTAACCCAAAAGGGCTAGCACTCTTACCACTTCACTCACTGCGTGGTTTATCACTGCATCTCCTCCTTTCGTTGGCACCGCAATAGCTATCAGGAATTTCGTGTCGTTGTCAACTCCAGCAAGCTGAATAGCAAGCGGATCTCTCTCCTTTTCATCTCCTTGTGTTCCTGTGAACATAAAGTCCAAGCTAAACACGGGTCGCTGCGCTTTCTCCTTCGTCTCTTCAAAGTTGTCTTCTCTGCTCTTTGCTGCCTGGCATGCTTCACACCAGGGCGCTCTTGGCAAATGCGTCAGCTCATGTGCTTCAATCTCTTCCGGGCTCGGCAAAGCAGGCAGAGCCTCTGGAATCGGCTCTCTCTCAAACTCCTTTCTGATATCCTCAGAGATTTGGGCTTGCGCTTTCACTTTGCTCAGCGCAACCTCTTTCTTCAATCTTTTCCACAAAATCTCTTTCGATCCATTCTTCGAGATATGCAGATACTTGCACGCCGCTTTCATCTCCTTCAACTCACTCTGGCGCGTCAACTTTATCGGTCCAATCACCATGACTTCTTCTTCATCTTCACCGATCACCGGAACTCCTCTCTTCGGTTCCTCTTTCTCACTTTCCTTTTTGTCTTTCGAACCTGAGGAGGTACCTGTGACCTCCATTGGCACTCCTTCTTGTGCCAGTTCTCTTTCAAGCTCTTCCAAGTTCGTGAGCAACCCATAGTCACTCGGTTCCTTCAATCCCTTTTCCAACAAGGTGACCATCACCTCAAACCTTGCTTGAGGACTCGCCCCAAGTTGCACTCTTTCGCGATCCTTCCAGATCTCCGTACACTCAAAGAAATCCATACTCTTCCAATCCACTTCATTCAACACTCTTTCTCCACTTCTTTTCATCTTTCCTAGCAAGGTTGTCCTATAAGGAAAATAATCGCCTTCATCTCCTGCTCCCTCATAGAGTCTGTTAGGGAACTGACCCGTTGGGTCAAACGTCTTCCCCATAAACCAATCAAACCTTGCAGGCGTGCCGTCATTTAGCACAAACCAACCATCTTCATCTTCTTTGCTCTTCAACTCATTCTTCAGTTCTCGCTCCAGCCTCACAGGCTGCACCGTCATCTCTTCTCCTTCAAGTCTCCGTATACACATCCTCGCCATTGAGGAATTCCTTTTGAAGTATATCGGTATCCGAACACTTCCTTTCTTCAACCACAATCTTCCATCTTCATTCACCGTACCCCAACCTAGCTTCCACATCTTTCCTACCGCAAACAAAGGTTGGGTGACATTGCCGCAAACAGCACTGTCAGTGATTTTCAACTTCTTTCCAGACTCCTTTGTGAAAACAAACGTCACATTCTGCCTCACAGGCAACGTTGGGATCACTTTCCCTTGCGCATCTTTCAGATGGTACTCAAAGTTCGAAGTTTCTCCGACTTCTTCTGCCCAATCCATAGGCAACACATGGCAGTCAGCTCCACTGTCGAGCACTACCTCACATGCATCCACTTCTCTTGCTGTTCTTCTCACATCATCTCCTTCAGAAACCATTCTCACACTTCTTTCAACTTCTGTTTCCAAGAACCACCATCCTTGGTACCACTCCATCAAACCATCAGTCGGTTCCTCCTCGATCTCTTCCACTTCATCGCTCGAAGAGATATCAAACTCCTCAACTCTTCTCAGCTCTCCTTGAACCAAACCTTCAAACTCTTGACACAATCTCACAAAGTTGAGCTCTTCATCCTCATCGTTCCACTCTTGTGTCATCTCTACTCTTCTTGCTTGGCGCGCTGCTTCAGCTGTGATCTGCCTCACTTGACCAGTCTCATTCTTCGCAGGAGGGGCATTGCTAGAGGAACTCTTCTCGTGATCTCCTTGATGGGTTCCTTCCTCTTCTACCTGTCTCACTTTGCCTTTACCTCCTTTTCCTTTTCCTTGATTCTGCCAGCAATCAGCTGCTTTGTGTCCTGTCTTTCCGCATATGTGGCACTCTCCTATGAACTTCCCTTTCCCGTAGCCACCAGCGTCCACTGCTCGTGCATTTCTATAACCACCTTTTCCTTTTCCTTTGTTGTCGTATCCTTTTCCTTTTCCTTTCCCTTTGTTGTCGTATCCTTTTCCTTTTCCTTTGTTGTTGTACCCTTTGCCTCCTTTTCCTTTGTTGTCGTGACCTTTTCCTTTTCCTTTGTCTTTTCCTTTTCCCTTCACTCGATCAACATCCATTGGCTGTGGCCCAGAATAGGGCGTACTCTTCGTTGCGCTTTCCATGTTGAAAGACTGCAAAATGTTCTCCGCATTCCACGATTGGGTACTCCTCTCATACTCCAGCAACTTTTTCCTGATGTCTGCGTACTTCGTCGTAGGGGTCAATCCTATCAGGATATGTTTCCTTAGCTCATTTGGCAAACCTTTGAGTACTGTTCCGATTTTCAGATTCTCATCGTAGGGTTTTCCTTCGGACAGTTTTTCGTATTCCGCAACCAGTTTTTCGTAGGTAAGCAGATAATCTAAGATAGAAGTTCCCTTCGTCATCTGGGGAAAGCTCACCAGAGCTTGAGCCATTGCCAGCCCTCTTGTTCGGCTTGACGGCTCCAACTCTTCAAACAGTCTCCTCCAGACAGAATATCCATCTGGACTTCCTTCTGACTTCAATAACTTCAATGGCCTGTTCCTAAGATACGAGGCCAAAATCGCATACAGCTTTGTGCTTCTCTCTCTTTCACCAACTGTATAATCTGCTGGATTTGGTGGTGCAAGCTCCACTTTCTTCAACTCTTCTGCATAAGTAGGATCAATGAAGCCCACAAACACTTTGAAACTGAAACTCCAATCTGGCCACTGTGAAACTTCCTCCTCCAGATTCTTTGGAGCGAACACATCCGGACTCTTCACCAGCTTAGCTGCAGAGTCGTGACTTCTGGTACTTCCTGTACCTGCAGCACTCGCCAAAGCTTGCGCTGCTGCCGACAGGTTCCCTATCAGGGCCTGAAGGGATCCTCCTGCAACTCGATCTGGTGCAGGCATCGCCATTGGCGTATCACTTGGTGTATCTCCTTGACCACCGTGACCAGGGGACACAGGCAAATCCGCATCTCCAGCTGGACTTGGCGTGGCCATTCAACTTTCCAAGGCTCTTTTCTCCTTGTATTGGGCTCTTCTTTAGCCGAAGGTCCTGGCCTTCAGCTCCGCGACCATAAAACGCTTTACGGGTACGTTCCGGACCCTTTCACTTCACACAGATATTTCGCACTTCACTTTTCCGGGCGCACGGCTGTCTTGGGTGCGTCCGAGCCTAAACACCACAGTGAACATTTGTTCCGGCTTCCACTGTTATGTCCCGCTTGTCTGCCTCACGGATGACAGCCTCCACGAGCACGTGCGAAGGCACGCCCCCCCCCGAGCGGGACATGCGGGCCCCAAGGTCCTCGCCGTCTTGCGCCAAAACGCTCCCGGCAAGCCGGTTTGCCCAGCAGCCTCCGCGAAGAATCAAGTCACCAAGTGCAGCAGAAACGATCACAGACCTGGCAACGGATGCATGTGTTTCAGGCTTCCTGGGACCGTCGGGATGCCCGCACGTTCACAAAGTTCTCCTCTGGTGTCCTCGGCGCCTCTCTGCCCCCGCCATAGGCGTCCCGGTGATGGTCCGGCTGGAGATGAGCCCTTCGCCATGGATCCTGTCCTCCCAGGCAGCACAGTTCCCGCTCCCTCTAGTCCACGAAATCCTCCGGCAGAGACGCCTAGTCCAATCTGGACAGCATGAGTTCGTGTCAACGTCGAGCTGTCTGCGAGGACGGTCCTCAAACATTCTCCACGACCGCTTCAGGAGGAACAGCAGCAAAGATGCCGCCTAGGCCTCGTTGCTGATGCCGTAGTGCACACGCACGGCTTCGATGGTGGTAAGCGCCAGCGCTGCATCCCTACCAGGAAACAGACTTGCGCGCCTCAAAAAGGGAAGCCGTGAGCTCTGGTTTAGTTCTTTTTTTTTTTCATTTCTAAAAAAAAACGTAAGCCATTTCGTGTGGCTTCTCTTTCAAACATGTTGAGAAAGATATCTTGTCTGCGAAATGACGCGTCGAAACTCCGCTCGAAACCGCATATTTTGTTATTTTTTTTCGCGTCATCGGAGCTAAGAATCAAGAAGCAAGAACAAAGAAGCAACAATCGACTTGAGACAAGTTTTGTCACAAAAAAACCTTCCAAGAAAGCTAGAAGGGACTTGGTCCGAATCAAAAAAGAATTCTTGTTTCCTTTTTTTCTGGGCTTCTTGGACGGGCTGCGAACCGCAGCAGAGGGTCTGAGCTCCCGTTTCCTTAATGTTTCCTCTCTGGGCGCCTGGTCGATCTGCCACAAACATATACCAACCTGCTTCGTGCTTCTTCCGCAATCATCTGCAGCAACAGTCAGATATCCTGTTTAGCAAAGCAGCAATGTTGTAACAGTTTGTTGATCGAATACGACGTCCCTGTCCTTGTAAAGGTAACATGTCTGACTGTGCAGCATAATGTGCCAATGACATGATCTTTGGCTCAAGTAATGAGAAAAAATTACGCTTGCAGCTTGTGTTCCTCTTCGAGTTGGACTTTCCTTTTAAGTTTCCTTGCCTTGTCCGGCGATCCTACCTCAATATCCTTGTGCTGCTGTTGGGTCGGGTTAACTCAGTTGCTCGGAAAGTTATGTGTATGTTCTCCGTGGATCCTGTCTGTGGAAAAAATTCGTCAGTGGTTCCGTGCAAAGAACGATTTATTTTGCTTTGTAAGCCGACACACCCCTTGTGCGGTCTTATTTTCGCCAAGTTTGCGCAGCAAAGTTCCATTTCTCCTCGTGCGACAACCAACCGATCCGTAAACCAACTTCTTTTGTGCTTCTTCCACAAACGTCCACAGCCGAGGCCAGGTATCCGGTATCCTGTCTTGCAAGACAGCAATGTTGTGACAGTTGCGGGAAGGTCGCGTGTTCTTCCGTGCGTGGTTTCTGCGGCATCAAGATCCTGTGGACAACGTTCTTCGTTTTGTCTGCGGAAAAAGTCGCTGGTTCCGTGTAAAGGGAACCTGTGTGTTTCTCCGTGCGTGGTTTCTGCGGCAGCAAGATCCTGTGGACGACGTTCTTCGTTTTGTCTGTGGAAAAAAATCGTCAATGGTTCCGTGTAAAGGGGAACTTGCGTGTTTCTCCGTGCGTGGTTTCTGCGGCAGCAAGATCCTGTGGACGAAGTTCTTCTTTTTGTCGTTTCATGTCAAGAAAGATTTGTGTTTGCGATGTAAGCCGACAAACCCCTTTGCGTTTCTTTTTGCCAAGTTCGTGCGGCAAAGTTCCTACCTTTTCCCGTGTGGCAGCCAACCGATCTGTATACCAACTTGTTTTGCGCTTCTTCCACAGACGTCTACAGCAGAGGCCACATATCCTGTCTCGCAAAACGGCAATGTTGCGTGTTTTTTCCGTGCGTGGTTGCTGCGGCAGCAAGATCCTGTGAATCTTCGTTCGGCCTGCGGACAAAATCGTGAATGGTTCCGTGTGAAGAAAGACTTTTGTTTGCCTTGTAAGCCGACAAACCCAGTTGCCATAGTTGCGCCGCAAAGTTCACACTTTTTCCCGTGCGACAGCCAACCGATCCGTATACAAACCTGTTTTGCGCTTCTACCACAAACGTTTACGGCAGAGGCCACATATCCTGTCTCGCAAAAGCAAAACGGCAATGTTGTGTGTGTTTTTTTCCGTGCGTGCTTTCTGCGGTAGCAAGATTCTATGGATCTTCGTTCGGTCTGCGGAAAAGTCGTGAATGGTTCCGTGTAAAGAAAGACTTTTGTTTTGTGTTGTAAGCCGACGCACCCCTGTGCGCGCTTCTTTTCGCCAAAATTGCGCGGCAAAGTTCACACTTTTTTCCCGTGCGACAGCCAACCGATCCATATAGCAACCTCTGTTGTGCTTCTTCCTCCAATGTCTACAGCGGAGGCAAGGAATCCTGTTTTGCAAACGGTAATGTTACGAAAATTGTGGAGAAGTTGCGTTTTTTCTTTGTGCGGTTCCTGCGGCAACCAAATCCTGTGGACAATGCTCTTCGTTCGGTCGGCAGAGAAAACGTGAATGGTTCCGTGTTAAGAGAGCTGTTTGTTTGCCTTGTGAGCCGACAAATCCCTTCCTACCTTTCTTGCCAAACATGCACGGCAAAGTTCTCGTTTTCTTCCCGTCCGACAACCAACCGAAGCGAACACCAAGCTCTTTTGCACTTCGTCCGCGAACGTTTGCAGCAGAGGCCAGGTATCTTGTTTTGCAGAGGTGGCAACAATGTGGCAGTTGCGGGAGAATGTGCATGTTTTCCGTGCATGGTGTTGCAGCAAGATCCTGTGAACGATGCTCCCGGGACCCTCCCAAAAACCTTCCCACATGCTTGAGTCCCACCACCCACTCTTCTTTCGCAGAAATATATCGCCCAATGCCTAATTCTTCTTCGCAAAATCTGCTGGCGAAGCCAGATTGGGATCCAACACCTTCGAACTTGAACCGGTATGATTCGATGCATTTTGTTTGGGGTCTTCGCTGGTGTAATTTGTTGCTGTTTCTGTTGGGTCGCAGAGCATCCATGTGCCAACCATGATAAGGTCCAAATCAGACTCCAGCCATTGCCGCCAAGCATCCATGTGCCAACCATGATAACGTCCAGATCAGACTCCATCCATTCCCGCAGAGCATCCATGTGCCGACCATGATAACGTCCCGATCAGACTACATCCGCTCCCGCAGAGCATCACCGTGCCAACCATGATATCGTCCAGATTAGACTCCGTCCATTCCCGCAGAGCATCCATGTGCGAACCATGATAGCATACAGATCAGACTCCATCCATTCCCGCAGAGCATCTATGTGCCAACCACGATATGTCCAAATCAGATTCCATTTATTCCCGCAGAGCATGCATGTGCCAACATGATAATGTCCAGATCAAACTCCATCCTTTTTTACCGAAAATTTAGCAATTTTTTGCGCCCTTTTTCTGCTTAACAGTTAGTTGGCACAGGTCGAGGTGCGGTCTTGCTAACTAGATTGTAGCATCTGGCTGCACCGTGTTTTGTTCCAACCTGCCAACCTGATAGTATGCTCGCTTCCTCCGAAAAAAAGAGAGAGTCGAGCTGCATGCAGGCCTGAATTTTTTTCGTTGTTAGTTTGAGTGCTTGAAGATCTGACAGAGCATCCATGGGCCAACCATGATAACGTGTGCGTCGGCGCTAGTGTGCAGCCGAACTGGGGTTCGAGTGCAGCCTGAAAACAGGGTGTGGGCTTCTTACACTTTTCCTTACATTTTGAGATATGGTCATGTTTTTTTGGCGAACTTCGCTAACCGTCCAAAATAGCCCTTCGGAGCCGAAATGCCGCAAAATACAGTACTTTTGGGTTTTGGGAATGTGCCAAAACGCAGGGCGGCAGGTCATCCACCTAGCTTTATTATCGCCTGGCCAGAGATTTCGCGGAACTTCTGGAGTTCCGTTGATTCATGCGAGGACGGACAAGCTCTGGTCGCCTACATTGGCTCCTGCTCCAACGGGAGCTTTTATATAGGCATTCTGCCATGTCGTGAATCACAACAACAACCTTGCAACCTTTTCAGCGTACTTCATGCGTGCTTTCGATTTTTGCAAGCAGGGTCAGATACAAATTGGTTGGTTGGGTTCGGGCAGCAAGGGACTCCCACATTCCAAGCAAATAATGTCATTGCCACGAACGGTGCATTTGCCTGTCTGCGTTGAGCGGCCATGTCGCAACCTCTCCCGGCAAAGGACCAGGCAGGACAGCATTCGAGTGCAAATTGGCGGAAAGGCTGTTGAATTGGCTTGGATTGCTGAAAGATGCTGAAAGTAGGTCTCCTTGATATTGCTGCAGGCGGTGTTTCGATCCATCGTAAAGTTTTATGAGACCAAGCAGTACAAAAAAGGCCAGATTGATCGGTCGGTGTCGGTGTGTGTGTGTGTGTGTGTGTGTGTGTGTGTTTGTGTGCTTTTGTCTGTCTGCATGCATGTTTTTACTCCTGCATTGGATTTGAAATGCCCTGCAATGTGCAGGCTTAAAGGCAGCTGATTCCATTTTGAAAAAGCATCCGGACCATGGGGAGACCTTGTGCATGAAGGCGGGTGTCACGAAGGTATTACATGTCGTGGGGAAGTGCTCCGAGGGTGATCTTGCCAGGGTCTCACCGTGAGCTACTTAGACCGGAAAGAGGAAGCTTATGAGCTCGTGCGCAAGGCCGAATGTCGTGAGCCATGAACAGCTCACGTTAGTTGGTGTTCCCGTGTAGGGCTTGAAATGCGACTTGAAGAGTCACGTATGCTGGCATGCTGCGCTCTCAGCCCTTCTAAAAGTTTATCCGTTGGGCTCTGAGTGCCAGCTAGTAGTCAGGTATATGGGTTGCTGTACCGACAGGATCGAGATTACTTCGAGGCCGTAAAGTGCAGTGGGCGATGTTGAGTGTGCGGGTGTCTGAAAGTGTGTGTGTGTGTGCTTCGAGGCTGTGAAGTGCTACCGACAGGCCCTGGACCGACTACGGGATAAATAGACAGGCGGTTTGTGACCGGTGGCGGCTGTGATGGTTGTGCAGGCCTTGCGGATCGATCAGGAAAACCTCCAGATACTGAGAGATCTGTCCTTGCTCCAGATCCACCGCTGCAACCCCAGCAGTGCATTTCGCCTAGTATTGGTGGAGTTTGTATATGTCCATGTTCCCTAAGGGCGCGACGTTCACGGCTTTGCTGAGACCCGCCGCAAGTTGCTGCAGGCGGTTTGCTGTCATGGTTATTCCCTTCCAGTAAGTCGCAGGTATGAAAGTCTTGTTGTGTGCTTTCGCACAGGTCAAATCGTCCGCCAGATTGAACTGGGTGTGGATCTGATTCACTTGTTGTGCATCCAACGGTTTGCAACTTTTTGTTCGTGTCCCAGGTCGGGTATGCCATTGCGGAGCACTTGTGCGAAAACTACGAACTCGCCTGGAAATGCATCGACAATTACGAAAACTCGTTCAAGGAGCCTGCCGTCTGTCGGCCTTCTTGTGAAGTTCCGAAGTTTACACCTGCATGTTTTGATGGGTACCTGCACTTGCTGTGAAGGAGCAGGATACCACTGCTGCCTCCGACTACGAGAACTCGGAGCTGCATTTGTACAAGGCCAGAGTGCTTGCTTTCAGGCGCACCAAGACGAACGTGTCAGCGTCGATGGGAGGCATCCATCATGGAGGAAGCTGGGTTGTTCAAGGCCGCCATGTGCCAGTCGGCCATCTTACCGCCTTCTAAACATTCACGGTTTCTTTGATAGGAGTCGTTGAACTGCTTGAAAGAGAACGAGGGCAAGATTGTCGACAAGCCTCATTCTCAGATGTCTTGGGTTTGGAGAAACCAACTTTTTATGAGTTCCCTTTTCGCGGCCTCTGATCTGTCAAGACTCACTGATGCATCCGATATCTTGCTTTTGCCAAATTCAGCTTGCTATCCTCCTTATTGAATGTTCCGGGCCTTCGTCGGCTCGACCAATCTCCGTCGAATTGTGAAAGCCTTGCAGGATCGGCCTGATGGAAATGCAGGGGAGGCTTTGCATGTTCCTATCCTTGCATGAAGAAGCAGCCGGATACTTCAAGAGGCCTGCGATGTCCTGTGGTCCCGGCTTGCGAATCTTCTGTGGATTCGTGCAGGCTGGTCGACATCAACACTGAGCATCATGTCTATGCTTTAGCATACATGGCTCATACCTTAGCTTCGCAATATGGGAAGAATGCCTCACCGTTTCTTGGGCCGTGTCTTCCGAGGCTTCCCAGCCACAGTTCAGCTCCTTCTGGTGCGACTCTCAAGCGGGCGCTGTGCGCATCGATCTGTACGAAGTAGTGTTGCTCAGTTTCATAGTAGTGCTACCAAGTACCAGACGTGTAAGATAAGAGGCCTCCGCTGCCAGCCCCGACGACGCCCGACGAGCATGGCGACCTTTGCAACGGGACTGCTGCCGTGCGCCGAGCTGCAAAGACCACAAAGCGGCCCTGCAGTGAATCTGGTGGCGTGAGTGCAGAGCTTAGGCGTCGAAAGCACCGTTGCCAAAAAGTATTCTGTCCTTCCCGTCAACGCTGCATCCAGAAGGCCTCCATGTTTCCTGGTTACCACCTGGTTGAGCTTGGAGATGGGGCCTTCAGCTTCCAGCTTGCCTTTCGCCAGTCCTCAGCTCTGTGCAGCCACTGCTAGCAGAGATTCTCTTGTGGCTCGTGGCATCGGTCACGCGTAAGCTTTAGAACCACCTCACGGAGTTCCTGGTCGTGTCTTTGTGGACTTGGGCAGGTATGCCTGTGTTTGGCTGGCTGCCACCAAAGCATGCGCTCAAACCGCAGCGCAGATTGATAATCGGTCGGAAGCAGTGCTCCCTGCGCGACTTGATGATTCCTCTTCATGCACGATCCCTTGCTAAGTTATCACTCTTGACTTTACAAATTGCAGGCATAAGCGACGGGTCGACACACTCGAACCGGCCGCACCGTCCTCACAAAAAGCAGGTAACGTGTGCTGCCTGTGCTTGCACTGTATCTTTTGTGATGCCTTCTATCTACTCGCGACATGCCTTAGGAACCCCTGACCGAGCAGCAGGAGGACGAGGAACCGCCGGCACAATTCAAAAAGGGTTTCGCACGAGGTATTCTGTTTGAGCTGGAATGGCAGGTGATCCAGTTCTTTGAGGGCTTGAAAGATGCGTATCCGAAGTCGGACTCAATGAAAAGGCATTGGGGCTTTCACCGGAAATGCTTTAAAATTTGCAACAAGCACGAAGGCTTTTGCCAAATTTGTGTCGCGGCACGGCGGCAGGCTGCCCCTCTTCTTCCTGACGGGACAGAGGTTCAAGCGCAAGCTAGATGAGTACCTGCGAAGCAGGCTCCGAAAAGGCCGCAGCCACGACTCTGCTCCTGTTCCTTTTCGAAACTGCCGTTCGAGCTGCTGCTTCTCACATCTTCAGGTGTCCCATCACTCTTCCGCACCATGCGCTCGTATTATTTCACGTGCGTACCTCGGAGTAAGAGCACTGCTTGTAACGCCTTGCCTGGTGTGCAGCAGCACGTCGCCAGGCCCGGAAAGCCAGATCTGCAAAACCGTCATGTTTGCTTGAGAGGTCATGCGGCCCCAAGGGGTGTTGCTCAGGATCGAAGAGCTGCTGCTGCAGTATGTCCGCTGCTTGAAAGATGAGAAAGTGTCATGGCATGGGTCCCAGCAAGGCGTAGCAAGGCGTAGTGCTGCAGGAGAAGTTTGCAGAGTCCTCCCCCAAGGTTCGGACCGCTTACCGGCGAGCAGGCAGAGCCGCCCAAGGCAGGTGATAGAGGTGGGCGGTCGGAAGGCGAGCTGTGAGCGTCTGAGGTGAGCGATGAAGAGCCACCGTCAGCACTGCTTTTCACCCTCATGGCCCGACTCTGATCCGTGCAAAGTATTGAGTCACATGACCTCCTGCCCAGACGGTCGCCGAACATTTCGACTTCATGGGCGAGACCCACAAGGACAGCATGGCTGGGCCGAGATCATCACGTTTGTTCACGCATTCTTTTCCCCCCGAAGGCTCTGGAGTATGTGAACGAAGCGATCGAACACACCCCGACTTTGGTGGAGGCTGTACGACGAAAAAGAGGAAACCATCCTAACAATCCGTAGACTTGCGAGGTTTACGCATGCAAGGCCCGAATCTACAAGCATGCTGGGGCCTTGAAGTTTGCGTCAACACGTATTCACAAGGCATTTTGCAGGGGATCTGCTTGCAAGGCAGGCGACCTGGTAAATTCGGCGCAGTGCTATGAGGAGGCGCATGCCGAACGACGAAGGGCTCCGCAAAGTCGAAATCCTTGGTGTGAAGGTACGACAAATGGATTTGGCTGACCGTTACTTGAACACTCAATGCGTCAGGCCTGACATTTGTCAATTCATGATAGGTTCGCGTGAACCGCAGGTCTCAAAAAGGAAGACATGATATACCGGTCGCACCATGATGAGATGCCTTGAGGGCTCTTCTTCGCGTCGACGATACCCAAGGCGGCATGGAGAAGGCATCGTGAGGCAGCTTGGAGCCATGGTCGGTGGCATCACGAAACTGCCGAGGCATTGCTCTTCTCGAAAGAGCCTGACTCACAGGAGGCAAGGTTGGCCGGTGCTGGACGTTCAGCCTCCTGCCGAGTGCTTGCACCAGTCCTTTTCTCACTGGCAAAGGCAGCAAATCTACATGACATGCAATGCATGTGGTACGAGTCTGCTGCGAGGATCCCAGAAAACAAGTTTGGCATTGTGAGTGTTGCTGAGTTGTAGCCACCAGCTGCTAATGGTTTCTTTTCTCGCTTCCACATCTGTCGCTGGACCTGGACAGAAGTCGTACAAGCCTGCTGCCCTTTGCTGTCTTGCAAATTTCTTTGAAGACTCGTCTTGGTGAGGTCGGTCGCAGCTACAAGCGGCAAAAGAAGTATGGAAAGGCATTGAAGCAGCTCGGAGCTTGGCAAGCGCTGCGTACTGGATCTGTTCTTGAGTGAGCCTTTTGTTCCTTTTGTTCAGTTCCAAATCATTGCAGCGGCTTTCGGCTCCTAGGAACAGGGAGCTCAGTCTTACACACGATCGTAGTGGCACAGGGTCGCCATCAGCATACTTGGCCTCAAACTGCGGTGAATAGGGTTGCGTAACGGGCAGTGGCTGCTCTGCCGTTTCTTTGACGGGCATGAGCTCCGACTCAGGATCTCTGGAAGCGGATGTGAATGATGTTCCCATGTCGACTTTTTGCTGCGCGCAAGACGCCCTTCTGGCTTCGCGGGTTCTTGCGAAGTCTGTATCTGGCCGTCGGCATCATTGTCACCATCGGTGTTTACAGCTTCCTTCAGGAGAGAATCGTTTCACAGCCATATGATGATGAGGTTTTCAAGGCCACAATGTTTCTCGTTCTGTGCAATCGGATTTTTTCCGTGCTGTATGCGTTCACTATGCTCAAACAGACCGGGCAAAGCTGGAGACCGCAGACTAAATTCTGGAAGTACGCAGCAGTTTCATTCTCCAACATGCTTAGCACATGGTGTCAGTACGAGTCCTTGCGGCACGTTTCCTTGGTTCTCCAAACGATGGCAAAGACCTTCAAGATGCTGCCGACAATGCTGATGGGAATCATCGTGTCAAAGAAGCGGCATACTATAAAGGACGTATTGACGGTTGTTCTCATTACTGTCGGAATTACATGCTTCGTGGTCGGAGGGGACATCAAAGCCGAACATGCCTCCGGATCTAGTTGGTATGGGCTGCTGCTCCTATTCGGTTTCTTGTTCTTCGATGGTTTCACAAGCACATTCCAGGAGAAGCTTTTCAGAGAGAGCCAGATGTCCAAGTACAACCAGATGTTGTATATGAATTTGAGCTCAGCATTAGTTGGTGCCGCATCCCTGGTGCTTACTCGCTCCATTCTTTATTGCTACACTTTCCTTACCGGCCACATGGAGTTCGCCACCGATGTCGTGCTACTGTCATTGTCAGCAACTGCTGGACAGTTTTACATCTTCTCCATGGTTCAGGAGTTTGGTGCTCTTGCCTTGGCAGCAGCCATGAACGCAAGGCAGATCACCACGATATGTGCATCCTACGTCTTGCGACCGCAGTATGCTACGTTGGCACAATCAGTCGGCTTATTGCTGCTGTTCAGTGGGCTCATCATGAGAAGCTTTTGGAGCTTGCACAAGTGGCATAATGTCTCCATGATGGACTCGGACAAAACTTCTCCTGCTGCCTGTAGCAAGACAGATGCTACTGACACTGATGAAGCTGCAAGCAATCCTGGAGCTGCGTGCATCGGTCAAGCTCTGGAAGGAAATGGCGACGATGTTGACGAAGCAGCAGAGTTGTTGTCAGGCCGATAACGAGCGAATTTCGCCGGTGCCTTCAGCTACATCGAACGTGGAGTTTATCGTTCACGCTTCACATGCGTGGACATAAAGGAGACGCACTCCAACGAGGAGCTGGTCGGAGAAACCAGCATATTTGCACCAACACCACAGACGAGACTGGTTCCAGGCCGTCGATGCCGTCCTGCCTGACCCTTTCGGAAACTTCATGAGTCCCAGTTTCGGCAGTGCTCGCCTAAAATCCCGACGCTGACTGCCGACCTTCTGGAGAGGGGTATGCCGCCAGGCCTTGCGAGGATCTTGGAGGTGGCGGATGACAGCAAACGTAAGCTCTTCCGGCGTTCATCCCGTGCACATCGCTGAAGGCTGAGAGCGCTGAGGAAAAACGTCCGGACTTGCGCGCACGGAAGCCGCGAGTGATAAAATCCGGAAGCTGATGCGTATAAACTGCTGCAAGGGAACTTACATGGCTTGTTTCCTGTCTTTGCGACAAACTGGATCCAGCTGATCCATCCTAGGTTCCACGAGACCTTCAAGCACTTCCATGACATTGCTGAGGATCAGTTCGATTTTCACAACTATTGCTTGCGGAAAACTACGCTTAAGGCCACGTGATGCCTTTGGAATTTGTGTCTGGCTTCCGCGTTCTGGTGGCTGCAGGCGTATGTCGCAATGCTGCGAATGCAAGAGCGGTTGCTCGGCTGAGATTGGGTCATAATGTTGACCTGTATCTTTATTTCGTCCGGCCGCGCATGCAGGATGTTTTGGGAACTTTGGGGACTTTGCATTCCTGCAGTATGTCCGCTTGCCTTCTTCGACAGGTTGTATTCGCACAGATTCTATCGTCGTGCTGCGAAGGCTGCTTGCATGGGGTTTGGGTTCAGTGCATCGCTGAAGCCACAACTTGCGGAGGACGCCATCAACATCTACCTCGAGCTATTCGCATCTGCCTCAGATGGAACGGTGCACAAGATGACTCTTGGATGAGTGTTCTGACCGATTCGTCGTGCCGCTTTGAGGATGCTAAAGCTCGGGGCGACGAAATTCTGACCACCGAAGGCCAGAATGCCCTGAATTTGGTGTTCTCCGACGGTTTCGACTGCTGCAGGTGCCTCTGCGAGTGCAAGCCCTGGCTCTTGCAGAAAGGGTTCTACGATGTGCCGGTGCATTCTTGATTTGATTTGCTTCACGGCTCTGTTTTGGTGGCCTTCAGGTGCAGAGGCGGAGTTGAGCGCTGAGGAGAAGAAGAAGCTGAAGCACAAGAAGAAGCGAGAGGTCCGACTGGGAGTGCTCGTGAGGCAGGAAGAATCTCTGGCTTCTGAGGCGCAGAAGGAGGCACAGAAGGTCAGCGAGAAGCCGTGCCTTGGTGGTGCACAACAAGAGTCTGCTGCCTCAAGACTGAAGCATACTTTTGTCCTATTTGTCTTTGGGTGTGCAGGTCGACAGGTAAGCCGAAGAAGGTAGACGAAGACCCGGACGGAGAGAAGCTCTTGTCGTGAGCTCACAAAGCAGACAGCTGTTGCCCAACCAGGGAGCGCCCCAGTTTTCAAGGCAGCAAGATGCCATGGAACAGGCCAACAAGATTGTTGGAGCCTTAGCCAATCCTTGCCCGTCTTGGTGATGCACTGCCGAAAGCAAGCTTGAAATCAAGGTTCGCAACTTGGTGCAGCACAGTTCTCTGGATGCTGCGACCCATGTCATCATCCCAGCGGTCTGCAACAGGTTGAAGTAGCTCAAGTGTTTGATAGTTTATGCAGGAATCTTTCGTATGAGGTGCTGACCTATGAAGTGTTCAGCCGGCAAGGCAAAGTCATCCACTGCTTGCAGGCCGTGCTGATATTCAGATACTAGTACAATTTGTATGCTTGGCTTTAATGGCACCTTATCATTTTAGTTGTCTCTCCTGTCCAAGTCTTTCTTCCTTGTTTTTGGCAGGTGGTGCCTCCAAAAACTGAAGGATCTGGTCCCAGTCAGGGCAACAGCTGATGCTGACACCAATCGAAGAGCTTTGTTGGACCAGCCAAAACGTTTGAGATGCTGGGCCCAGCAGGGGCTTTGAAAAGAAGTTGGTGCTGATGATGATGAGTGCAATGTGATGCCGATGATGCGCGGCTCCTTGGGCAAATGGCTGGGGAGCTGATGCTGATGATGCTGGGCCCAGTTGGCAGGGGAAAGACAGCTGATGCGCTCTGCTTGGCCAGCCAATCGTTTGCCATGTGATGATGCTGGGTCCCGCAGCAGCATTTGTGGTTGGCCCACATCGGCGCACGATTCTGCTAGCCGAACATGCTGTCACCCTTCCCATCGCGGACGACTAGAAACCTCCAGAATCCAGAAGACTTGCACCCTACATCCGAAAATCTGAGTTTCATCCATCCAGCATCCTAGCCCCGTGCCCCACCTTCCAAAAAACAACAGAAAAATTCGTTAAACAGAGGCCACGTCAGAGATGGGAAGGCGCAGGAGACGGTAACCTGCGAGCGCTCGGATAGCTTCGGCGCCAGTCGATGGATCGAGCTCAATGGAAAGTCTTGCGAGTAGAAAGTGCCTTAATGCTAGGCTATAGGGCTTTTGAGATTTCTGCATTTTCGGGGTCAGTTGCTGTAAGGGCTTCTACACCAAGCCTTCAGCCAGCACGATCGGTCTTCGGAATATACCATGCTTCGGGTTCGGCTCTAGGGCACAGACCCTCGAAACAGAGAATACAAGCTCAGCCGCTTTGGTAAGCTTCACATACAGATCGTCCAAAACTGACGGCTTCCTTTCCAAGTACAGTCCCGAATCCTTGAGAGAGGCCCATGAAAGAGACTGTCGGCGGCATTACCGAGAGGATTGCTACAGTTCACCGGCCTGGAACACACGGGCGGGGGGATTGAAATGAAGCTGGTGCTGATGATGTTTGGTCCAACTGTGCCATCAGTCGAAGCGCCTGAGATGTGATGCTGTGGGGAGTTGATGTTGATGATGCCGTGGCCAGCTGGGTCCAGGAGCTGGTGCTGATGATGCTTGGTTCAGCCGTGCATGGTGCTTGGTCCCGTCGCTGACGATGTGGTTCCATTGTCAAAAGGGTGAGGAGCTGATGCTGATGATGCTGGGCCCAGTGGGGGCCGACAGCGGAATGCCGCACAGTCGAAACGCTACTGATGTGGTGAAATTCCACCGGCATGCTAGCAGAGAAGCGTGCCACGTCTTCCATGCCGATTGCTTTCGGCTCACCTTGCAGGGCGCCCTTTTGAGGTAGAAAAAGCGTGCCTCAGCTCAGCAGCGCCGCCTTGCTGAGTTTGATGGTAAGCGGAGCTCTGCCGTGAGCAGGGCCTTCTCCGCTACAGCGCCGACTGCGCTGCGCTGCGAGCCCGATACCGCGAGGTCTGGCTACCACCAGGCCGACATTTCTCCGCGCCCGCCTTTGTGCCGGCGCCTGGGCAGACACAGCGATGGCTCGACTTGACGTCGATCGCTTCGGTGTTCCACAGTATGGTGGTGAGCCCGAGCTGTACGAAGAGTATGCTGAGAGGTGCTGGGACCTATGGTATGGCAGGGAAGGCTCCGATCATCAAGGGGCTACTCCGGTCCACCTGAGGTCCGGGCTGACAGCTGCAGCCTACTCTGCGGTTCGCAAGCTCGACCACACCAGCCTTATCACGAAGGGCTCCGACGGCAAGCCCACGGATAAGGGACTCCGCCTCTTGCTGCAGACCCTGAAGGACAACATCGAGCAGGAGGCCCCGGTGAAGACCAACGAGCTGTTCTTCCAGGCCTTCTACAGCCCCCATGTGTGGCGCATGCAGGCCGAGACCATGCAGCAGTATATCTTGAGGCGCGAGCAAGACTTCAAGAGGCTGGAGGAAGTGCTCGCCGGGGCGAAGATTCCGGACCACATCCGGGCGATGATGCTGCTGGCGTTCGGCGGCTTGGACAGCCGCGAGCAGCTCAACGTGCTGGCCTCGGTGAACAACGAGTACGACTTCAAGAAGATCGGCCACGCACTGAGGATCCAGTACCCCACGTGCTCGGGAAAGCCGGTGTTTCGGCGTGACTACTTGGGCAGCTCCCGCTCGCAGGCTGCCTCCACCATGCTTCCCGCCAAGAACCGGCCGCGCTCCTTTGGAAACCGCGCGCCAAAGGGGAAAGGGCGAGGATACGCCCTGGCCGTCGAGGAGGACGAGGTCGACCCCGACGAGGTGTACGCCGACGAGGGCGACCAGGAGTACGACGAGGAGGCCTTTGAGGGCGGAGAGGCAACCGACGACGACCCCCTGGAGGCCATGGTTCAGGACATGGACTTCGAGGACCAGGAGCTGGCAGAAGCGCTGGCCACCGTGCTTCAGAAGCGCAAGGGCTCTGGTGGGCATTCGGGCGCCAAGGGTGCCCCACAGAGCTTTCCGTTCCGGGCCAAGGGCGAGATGACGCTGGACCAGAAGGCCAAGGAGACCCGCCGCAATGCCGTCAAGTTCTTGAAAACAGTTACCCCTTGCACGGCCTGCGGGCTGAAGGGGCATTGGGCGGGCGATCCTGAGCGCCAACAGCCCCGCAAGAGCGGAAAAGGGGGCCAGAGCGCCTCTCCTAAGAAGCGGCCGTTCGCCAAGAAGAAGACGGCCGCCTCCTCCACCTTCTTCGTGGACGGCACGGACGACGCGGACCCGGAGGCCGAGGTCTTCATGATGGACGTTCTCCCGGCGCAGACCACCAAGTTCGGCGTTTTCTCCAACCTGTTCGAGCTTAACGGTGCCGAACCTGAGGCGTTCATGGTGCTCCGTGCCGAAGAACTGTGCCACCACGCAAGCTACAACGGAGGCGAAGAGAAGAAGTTCCACCGTTCAGCCAACGGCCATGTGAGACAGGTGCTTTGCAAGGAGGATGATTGCGACCGGACGGTCATCCAGGCACGAAGGAAGGAGCCGGTGGAGCTATGGAAGTTCCTCACCTTGGTCGCTTTGGGGACAAAGTGGGGAAAGAAGGCCCGGCACCGCGTGTGGCTTCAGACCCTGCACCGCGCCGAGCTCGAAGCCGCAGAGGCCAAGAAGCCTCCCCCGGCGACCTTTCAGGTTCGCCTCCAGGTGGGTCACCCGAGCACACTGCCGCAAGGTAGCCAGGAGCCGGCCTTCACCTCGCCACCTCCTTCTTGGACCGTAGTCAACGACAACCCCGGCTACTCGACACCTTCCTCGCTACCCTCGACAGCATCCGCCAACCCGCCGGTGGCAAGGATCGTGCGAGCCGAGACCATGGAGCAGCGCATTTGGGTCTATGGCGTTTGTATCTCGGCAACCTTGGACCTGCCCCCCTTTCCACAGCTGGCCGCCGAGGACCTCGACATCCTGCAGCCGATCCCCGCCGATGACCACATTCTTGGTGCCTCGACTCCGTTTGCTGGCAGGTACTATGCCGACGTGGCTTCGTCTTCGGAGTGCTCTTGGTGGTGCTCCCAGGTGGTCGGCTTCGCCCTCGGCAACCATCCCATGCGTCCCGACATCTACGCCTTCGGGTTCTACTTGTACGGCCGCTTGACTATGGTAAAGGAGGCGGTCGTGCGGATGCAAGGTGCCGGCCAGGACCCGAGGAAGCGGGTGCACCGCCCCTTCGACATGGTCTCTTCAAGGCAGATACGCGTTCCCGTCGCCATGGACCAGCACCGCCTCGACATTACCACGGAGCAGGACTGTGACGTCATGATGGTTGGTCCGAGCCCCTCTGGCGACGCTTCCGGTGACGACGTCGTCCCCTGCTCCTACGTGGCGTCTGAGCTCGATCCGCCTGGGCTGGCCATCTTGGACAGCGGGTGCACCAAGACGATGCACGGCGAAGCCTGGGCAAGACGCTTTGAGGCCGAGCTCACCCGACTGGGCCTCACCTTTGAGACGAAGGCCAAGACGCAAGTGTTCAAGGGGGTCGGGGGCCAGATCCGGAGCGAAGTGGTGAAGGTCTACCCCGTCGGCCTTGCCAAGGTACACGGCGAGATGTGCAGCTCAGAGGCTCCTGGACCCCTGCCGCTTCTGCTCTCGCGCCCCTTCATGGAGGAGATGGGCACCGTCATGGACATTGGCCGGGGGACCGTCAGCTTTACGGCCCTTGGCGTGGAGGACCTCCCGCTCGTGAAGACCTCTCGCGGCCACCTTGCCGTGGACCTTCTTGACTTCAACCACGACGGCCTGACTGAGACTTCCGAGCAAGAGGCCCCCACCGAGAACGACACCGCGAGAGAACAGGACTGGACCCTCGTCACAACCACTGCCGGCGAAGCCACTTTGGCAACCACGGCCGGCGGCGAGAGCGACTACCCCAACCAAGGCTACATGACACAGGAAGAGATCTACCGGATGCAAGACCTATGCCTTGGAGGAGGAGATGGAGACGATCCGCCAGTTCCCGAAGGATGGAACCCCGACGATTGGAGCGACCATCTTGACCACCTCCGCTTGTTGCGACAAGATGTGGAAAACTGGGAGGAGGAGCAGCGCAACGGCCAGGACGGGCTCTTCCTAGAGGACGTCACCGAGGACGTGGCCTACTTCGAGGAGGCCATGGTTCTTACCCCACAGGCCTTCCGGAGGGCGACCAACAAGAAAGGGAAGAGGCTTGAAGGGCTGGCCTCGGCGGTGGATAGCGATGACTTCGTCTTCAGGCGTGCCCTCTCTGGAAAGGCCCAGGTGCCCAACAAGCCCCGTGTGGGCCGCACTTGGGTCAAACAACTGTGGGGGATGGGGGCCGGGCTGAGCCTCCTCTGCGTTTTGGCAGGCATGGCCGTGGCCACAATGCCCGATGACACCGCGACGGGGGACGTCTTTAACCACAGGGCAAAGCGCCAGATCCACCACGACTTCCAGATCGAGGACCCCTACGTCACGGTAGCATGCTTGCCGCTCCCCTTCTCTGCGACACGGCCTGGCAGCAAGACCGTTTTCTTTCCCAAGGACAGCCACGAGAACCACGACAAGCAGACCGCCTTCGTGGAGAAGCTCCTTACCTCCCGCATCAAGTCAAGGAGGCACGTGGCTCTGGTGTGTCCCAAGCAGTGGGGCTACACAGCCGGCCCGCAAGACGAGGAGATTTACAAGATGCTGGAAGCTGGCGACCTCATTGCTTTCGAGGCTGGCGGAGAGTACGGCCTGAGCTTCCTTACTTCCCTCGTGACTCTGGAGAGCGCGCTGCAGGGCTGGAACCCCAAGAAGGGACATTGGCTTGAGGACCGCGGCCTTCACGAGGCCATCCTGGAGGCAGTTGTGCAGCAAGCCGTTGTCGAGGAGACAGCCGTCGAGGAGGTCAAAGAGGCCTTTCCTTTGGAGCCCGCGTCCCTTCGGATGCTGAGGAAGCGTAAGAAAGGACGGGTCGCCACCTTGACGGAGCAATTCAACGCCCCTCCGGTCTACATCCGCCCCGGCGACGTTGAGCCGATCGCCCCTGACGACGCCACGGACCGCACCCTGGCCGAGCTCATTGAGGAACCCACCGGTGCCGAACACCTGCGGTATGCGGCCAATGGCGACGATGCCTCGCACCGGGCGATCATGGCTGACCAGCTCAACCCCGTCTTGAGCATGACCGAGTCGGAGAGGAGACGGCGATGGCTGGACCTGGACCCCGAGCTGCGAAAAATCCTCAGGCAGCTCCATGTGCAGTTCGGGCACCCCACCAACACGACCCTCCAGCGGATACTTCGGAGGCAGGGTGCCCAGCCAGCAGCCATAAAGGGAGTCGACTACCTCGCTTGCGATGCCTGTGGAGAGTCACACCGCAACCGACGACCCAAGCCAGTCCGTCTCCCTGGCAAGTACGAGTTCAATGCCCACGTGCAGGTCGACGTTTTCTACGCCAAGGACATCAACGGCGTGCTCTTTAGCTTTCTCAACATCGTGTGTGAGGCCACTGGGTTTCAAGTTGTGTCTTGCATGGGAACGTCGCAAGGACCGCCGGCATCTACAGCCGTCCTCCGCCACTTCTTGACGTCCTGGTCAAACTGGGCAGGACTACCGGGAAGCCTCCAGGTCGACCGCGGCAAGGAGTTCATGGGTTCTTTTGCCGCCTACCTTAAGAGATTCGGGGTGGAGCAAGAGGTTATGCCTTTGGAGGCACCCTGGAAGAACGGCAAGGTCGAGAAGGCCGGCGGCTTGTGGAAGGATGTCCTCAGCAAGGTCGTCCTGGAGATGCAAGTGAGCGGCCTCCGCGACATGACCGTGGCCACCGCGATCGTCACACAGGTCCGCAACAGCTTTCCGAGAAGCTCCGGTTACGCCCCAGTACAGTGGGTCCTTGGCCGCCCCGACACCAAGCTTCCCGGCAGCCTTCTTCAAGAAGGGGAACAAGAACGCCTAGAGATCCTCGAGGCAGCCGAGGACCCAAGCTCAAAAATGGCAAGAAGCTTGGGAATGCGAGAGGCAGCAAGGGTGGCCCAGATCAGACTCGACAATGATGGCCGAGTTCGCCGCGCCCTTTTGCACCAGGCGGCTCCTACGCGAGGCCCTTTTCCAGTCGGGAGCTACGTCTACTTTTACCGGGCTCAGATCCCGCCAGGCGCTTCCAGGACCTACCGCTGGCATGGACCAGCCCGGGTCATTGGCGTCGAGATTCGCAACCAACGCCGGCTGGAACACCCGGATCCGCCAACTGACGGCGGGCAACCTCACTCCTACTGGCTCCGGTACGGCGCGAGCGTGATCCTGGTCACTGGTGAGCAACTGCGCTTTGCGAGCGAAGACGAGCTCTTGGCTGCCCACTCGGTACCTGAGCAAACCATGGCGCCTGCCTACGCACGGGGAGCAAAGGGGTACATGGACCTGCGCTTGCCGGCGACAAGGGTACCCGCGGCCTGAACTTCCGACCGCGACACCAGCCCCATTGAGAACGAGTACGGCACCCATGCCGGCCGCAACCGGGAGCTCCGCGAGACCGCCACCTTCAGCACTGGTGCCCGGCACGGACATTGTGGTTACGCCCGACCTACTACCTCCTGTTCCCGAGGACGACGAAGGGCTACTTGACGCAGAGCCCGGCCAGGAAGCACCTCTGGAACCACCGCAGAATCCAAGGACGGGCGAAGGGGCACAGGCACTAGGCCTAGAAGCACCGCTTGAACCACGGCAGAATCCAAGGACGGGCGAAGGGGCACCAGGCACAGACGCCAACATGGACAGGCAAGCCTCCACAGTGTCATCCGTTGAGCCAGAGCCAATGCCCAGTACACCCCTGGTCGCACCAGCTCCAGCACCGAGCGAACAACCACATGTACCACCAGCTCCCATCAATATGTTTCGAGATCCTGACCGCTTAGATGGCTACAGGCCGTCCCGTGGGTCTCGGCCGGAGAGCTCGCGACCATACTTCGCGGAGGCGCTGTCCTGGGAATTCCCACCAGTCTCCCATACAGTCCGAGAGCAGCGTTTGCGGAGAATGGTGGATGGAGAGGAAGAGTACGAGCCGGACACCACCGACGAGGAGGATTATGAGAGCATGTTCGCCGACCTCACTCCGGCCGACATCTTCTTGACGGGCAAGGCCGTCCGCTCGGAGATCAAGCTCAAGGACCTGAACCCCGAGGAGAAGAAGAAGTTCGAGGCCTCTATGGCCAAAGAGTGGGCCTCCTGGGAGAAGTTCAACGCAGTGGAGGTCCTGACGCCCGACCAGGTTGCGCAGCTGCCGGGCGATGTGCGCATCATTGGGACGCGCTGGGTTCACACCGACAAGAACCAAAAGCAGAGGCTCCTTGCTCTACACGTTCGGGGGAAAACCGGCAAAAGCAAGGAGCAGGTACTCAAGGAGTACCCATTCGCAGCCAAGTCCCGGCTTGTGGTGCAAGGGTGTCAGGAGGACTCCCGCGACATACGCTCAGACAGCCCCACCGCAAGCCTCCTCGCCTTCAACCTCCTTTGCGCCGTGGCTGTGATGAACGGTTGGGAGGTGGCTGCCAGTGATGCCTCAACGGCCTACCTCCAGTCTCAGGGGATCAGCAGGCTTTTGGTGCTAAGGGCACCCAGGCCACCACCACCAGGGCTCGGGCCGAACGACCTTCTCAGAGCAAAAGGGTCTATCTATGGGACCCGCGACGCCGGCCGGCAATGGTGGAAGAAACTCTACCGTTCCCTTTTGGACCACGGGTGGAGGTTGTCCCGCATCGAGGCCGCCTTCTTCATCCTGGCCGACGGCCCGCGCTTGTTGGGGGTAATGATCTCCCACGTCGATGATCTCTACAGCGCAGGAGAAGGCAAGGCCTATGAGGACACGCTCACCAAGTTAGAGGGCGAGCTGCACCTGACGATCAAGAGAGGTGCCTTTCGGTTCTGCGGGAAGAACATAAAACAGGTCGACGGCGAGATCTTTATCGACCAGATGGACGCCATCGAGGGGATCGACTATATGGTTCTCCCGACCGACCGCCGCAAGAACGTCAATAGCCCCCTGACGGAGCCAGAGAAGACTGCATTCAGAGGGCTCATCGGGCAGATGGGCTGGGTGACCCGGCAGTCAAGGCCGGACCTGCTCGTGAATGTGAGTCTGGCCGCCCAGTCCGTGAGCAGCCCCAAGGTTAGCGATGTAGTTCGCTTGAACCGTGCCGTGAAGATGCTCAAGGACACCTCCGAGGCAAAGTGGTGTTTCAGGAAGAGCGACCTCAAGCTTAAGGACGCCGTCGCCTTCGTCTTTGCAGACAGCAGCTTTGCCAACGTGGAGGGTTCAAAGAGTCAGTGCGGCTACGTGGCTGGGCTCACTAGCCCCGACATCGTGAATGGAGGGCCCGTGCCGATCTACGTCGTAGAGGCCTTCTCTGGGAGTATAAAACGCGTGTGCCGCAGCACCTTGGCTGCCGAGGCGAACGGCTTCCTGAGCGGCGCAGAGGCAGCGGAATATATTCGCTCCCTTCTCCTGGAGATTAACCACCCCGACGTGACCGTCCGGGACCTGGACCAGCACTACGTGAAGAAGAAGATTGCCTGCTTCACGGACGCGCGCTCTCTCGAGCAGACCTTGAACAAGGACGCCGGCCAGCCCCAGGACAAGAGAGTGAGAATCCTCATTGCCCAAGCCCGGGAAATGATCGGGGAGAACAACTATGATGATGATGCCCCCGGCTTCGCTACGTGGGTCGATACCTCGCAGATGCTTGCAGATGTGCTGACGAAGGAGAACTGCGATAGGGAGCCCCTTTTGCAAGCCCTCGCCCAAGGTGTATGGCAGCTCGAGCCTTCGGACGCGGCCAGAGAGCGAAAGCTCCTGATCCGTGCGGGAAGGCATTCGCGAAAGGCCGCCAAGCAAGTGCGAGCCGAGGACGGGTGAAATTCCACCGGCATGCTAGCAGAGAAGCGTGCCACGTCTTCCATGCCGATTGCTTTCGGTTCACCTTGCAGGGCGCCCTTTTGAGGTAGAAAAAGCGTGCCTCAGCTCAGCAGCGCCGCCTTGCTGAGTTTGATGTGGTGATTCTGTGGCCAGCTGGGGCTTTGAAAAAGAGCTAGTGCTCATGCTTGGTCCAGCCGTGCCACCAGTCGAAACCGAAAAGGAGCTCCGTCCTGGGGAAGCATTGTTTGTCTCTCTACTCAGGCTCTGCTTCTTTAACTCTCGGCACAACATCGCTCTCAACCTGTGCATGCGGACTGAACGATACACCCCCAATGCTGTCCTCGAGGGCATGTACTCAGAACAGGGATGTGCTACAAGTTCTGCTGTAAAGGAATTCAAAAGGTTGTCAGCAAGACGTCATGGCACCTTCACGGTTGCGAAGGAGTTTGAGCAGCAGATGTGCAAACGCTTCGTGCATCCAAGATGTGGAGATTCGACGAGAGTTGTGTGAAGACGTTTTAGTTTGTTCCAACTTCTGGAGATGCTCGCTGTGGTGTCTGGGAGGCCCTTAGAAAGCTGTGGGAACTGGCCGGGTATGACAACCTGCACTACAAGCTGATAGCCCCGTCCGGATGTCAGCACTGGTCGTCTCCTTTGCTTGTTTCTGCAATTGTTCCGGTTGCCGCGACTGCCCAGGCTTGCCGACTTCTGCTTCAAGCAGGTAGGCACTGTCTAGCTCTCCTGTTTTGAAGATCTCGTTGTCTGCCAGCATTCGCAGGATCTGGAGTAGCACGCCCAGTATTGACTGCAAGCTACCATGTGCCTTGAGAAGTGTGGTCCGAATGCCGAGGAACAGTTCTGTCCCCGCAGTGGTTCGCGAAGTGGTTCAATGCTTGGATTTTCTGACAAGCAGTTGTTTTAATCACGGCTTTAGTCGCGTCTCAGGCCCTCGCGGAAATCGCTCCGATCTTGACCGGCCAAGACGGTTCCAGTCTCAGTTCGGGCTTGATCCATCGCAGCATCTGCATTTGCCGAAGGTGCAGAACCGTTCAGCACTGTGTCAGACATGAGACAGGCCAAGTCCAGAAATCCAACTGACAAAGCCGTGTCCGTTTCCTGTCTCGGCGTGAGGCAGCATCCAAGCTCGTCGATGCTGTAGAGCGTCGAATAAAGGCGATGTGGCATGACTCACTAGGACCAGGATGTTGGGAGTGTAGCAGTTCTTGTTTGTCAGGAGTCCAAGGATCTCTTCCTTGTGGAGGTGCTCTACGGCCGAGAGCCTTCACACCACACGACTGTTCCCCAGTCCACAAAGCCCAGCTAAGGTCTGAAGTGCCTGAGAAGTGCGGGCAGAGACTGCAAGGCCTTGTTGGAGGCCTGACATCCAAGAAACCCAGCACCTTCGATGTGCGTCCGCGTCCGCGTCCTTCCATGAAGGCATGGACACCTCCTGGAGTCCTCTCCCGAGCTTTGCCTCGCCGAGCTTTCCCACTTCCAGGGTTTGGGGGGTGGAGAGTCTGAGCTGCCGCTGCGCTTCTAAATCCACGGAATGTTCGAGTTGAAGCCCTTCGAGTGTGCCTTGCAAAATCTCTTGGCTTGCACGTCGGACTGTCAAAGCTTCGGGTGCACAGCATTCACATGGGGTCAAGGATCATTAGCGGGTGTCAACAGGTCTTCCGTATTAACCTTCTGCAATTCTGGGCTTTCCGTCTTGCTGCATGATGGGTCGAATAATTGAGAGACTGTAGTCTGAGTTCATCTGATAGTGATACTGATGAGGACTATGACAAACTGTGCCAAGCTGTTGGACTTGTGAGCCTTTGTCGCGAAATTGAATACAAAAGTCTGCAGCATGACGATTGTAACAACAGTATTGATTCTCATGAGCATGAGGCCCATGACTCTCGGGCAGCTGTGGTAGTTCTTTGCCTACTCCTGCGCCGTCGTTGCTGCCGCCATTGCCGAGCGGTCGTCGTCGTCGTAGGGTCGTTGTTGTTTGATGCTGCGACTTTTGTCGTCGACCGCCTTTTGACAGTGCAGTTGTGGTTTGGAGTACTTGTACGTTGCCTTTTGGCTTCTTCGCACGCTTTCGGGTGTCGAAGCTGAGATCACAGACTCGTGTAGCCTGGCGACACATGGCAAGTTTGCAGCCTGTCCCAGAAACCACTCCCGAAGAAATAACAGAAACCAGTTCTCTGCTGGACCCTGCCCAGAGCCGGCATCCACCACATCCGAACTCTCGGTAATCTATTCCCTACGCGAGCGGAATTTCACGAAACCTTGAGGTCTGCTTTTTGCGACACGTGTGTGCGAACCAGGTCCTTTGTTTGAAGGAGAGCAAGAAGCTGCTCGACTACTTGGCAAAAGAGTTCGGCAAGGATGATGGATTTTTGCAGGGTCAGGGACAGTCAAACGTCTTTCCTGCTATGCTACACACAACGCTAAGCAGCTGAAGTGTCCCACGAGTGGCTATCTCGTTTGTTTGAACTCCGACCTTGCGGAGGACTCTACTGCTTGGCAGCGGCTGCGGCAGCGATGCCTGGAGTTTTTCCCTTTGATGGCCGCGATCTTGGTCAAGGTCCTAAGAAAGGGAGCAGCACTGTCATTGTGTCCCAAGGTCATTCCGTCTGACTGATTCGGGCAAGTTTTGCAGCTAACTCCAAGTAGCCTGCTCGCGCGGAATGTAGCTGCAAGCCAAGCCTGACTTCACTGCATGGTTTCTCATTCAGAAGCAGGACAGCACTGATTTCAAATAACTTGAACGGGTATTGCGGCTCGACGCATGATGCTACATCATCCTTGAAACTTACATTGCACTAGAGCGAGCTTTGTGAGCGATGAGTGATGGACGCTCTGAGCTTCCAAAGCTCAAAACAAAGAGAAGAAGCCAGTTATCGTCGGGCAATGCTGCGTTTCAGGCAGCCGTCATGTGGTGTGCATGTGGCATGCGCGCGCCCGTGGCCGTCAGTGCTCATTGCCCGAGCATGATAACAGGAAGCACTATTGGCAGCGGATATTCGAGTTCGCATTATGTTCAGGAGAGTCAGATGCATAGGTCCTTTGTGTGTAGTTCAAAGAGTCAAGAACGTCCATCCGTTGGGTCTGCTTCGTTAACAATGGCTTCCTCCAGTCCAGCCCGCTGCGAGCTCGAGCGCAATGAGCTTTACTCACAGCTTGCAGCCTCGATGATCAAAGAGTCCATCTCGTGGACAGCAGGTAAAGGAGCTAATATGGCTGAGAGGCAACTCCGGTTGGAGCGAGAGCTACAGATCTTGGGCCAATTAGGCGAGCAAGAGAGTGTCGCCGAGCAAGGTTCGAAAGAGTCCGTTGAAGTCCTGGGCGAACTTTGGGATCATGTCGAGGATGAGTTGGTATCTTGCTTGGTAGCACAGGCTGAGACCCTGCCCCGCCTGTCTGTCGTCCCACCAGGGGAGGTGGTGCAGCTAGTTGATGACACTGCTGAACTTGAGGAGGAACTGCTGAGACTGCGCTCAGAGCCTTTCTGCAAGCGCTCTCTGACTGTACCTCCGTTTCATGCTGCTAAGCATATCAGTTTGGAATCGCATGCCCCAGCCGTCAAAAAGACATCCGTCGTGGAGGCATGTGAAGCACATGCTGCAGCTCCACGTTATAACCCAGTCACATGCCCAAATCCTGGACAAAGCCACGCTCGCAATAATGTGTCACCAGAGGGTGATGTTGGTGTTGAGGTTCCCGCAAGAGCTGGAAATGCAAGTAGCTTTCGGAGCGCAGCGGACCTCTTTCCGGAGGTGGCCAACAAAAGCCAGCCACACCCTTGCGCAGTCAAAAAGCAACGGGAGTTTGACGAAGTCAGCCAGTCAATCCTGAAGCGGGATTCTAAATGCCGTGCTCCGAAGCGTCATGCAGATGGCAGTGACAAGCTTCAGCGTGAGTGGAGCGATGCCTGGCTGCGCATCGCAGATGCAGACCAGCTCGAAAGACTTGTGCCCGCATTAGAGGTGCCCAGCTGACCAAAATCCCCTAGGACTCTCACGGGCATTGTTTAAGCCACCAAGTACGTGGTGTAAGACACGCATCGGATCGAGAAGCGCTTGAAGTCTTTGACTTTTCAACCCCTGAAGGCAACGATCCACCGCACGGATGCTGATGCCGTGCAGAAGGAAGACATTGCTGGATTGAGCTTCGTCAAAGCGCAGATCGAGGAGGTCTTGATCTTGCCACGTTTGCATCCCGAGCTCTTCCTGTCGGCATTAACAAAACCAGCCCGTGGCCTGCTACTTTTCGGACCACCTGGCACAGGCAAAACGCTGCTTGCTAAGTGGATAGCCGCAGAGTGTGGAGCAACATTCTTCAACATCAACGCTTCATCTGTCATGTCCAAGTGGATCGGAGAGGCAGAGAAGACGGTGAAGGCTCTCTTTCAGTTGGCCGCAGACAGGCAGCCATCCGTAATCTTTTTGGATGAAATCGATTCCTTGCTAAGCCAGCGTCGTGACGCCGACAACGAGGCTTCGCGCAGGGTGAAGAACGAGTTCCTAACTTCTTTGGAGGGTGCCGAGACAGCAGCTGACGAGAAGATTCTCTGCGTTGGCGCAACGAACATGCCTTGGGACTTGGATCATGCTGTTCTCCGCAGGCTCCCGAAGCGCCTTTATGTGCCCTTGCCTGGCAAAAGAGCCCGGAGATCCCTCTTGGTGGCTCAGCTGGCGAAGCATAACTCTAAAGTTGGCCTCCAGGGAGACATGAGTGCTTCCGACATCGACTACATTGTTGAGCATACTGAAGGCCAGGCTGAAACGAGCTGGTAATGTTCAGGAAGTGCAGTCATTCTCGTTCATCTTCCCTGCAGGATTCTCCTGCTCGGACTTGCAGCAGCTGCTGTGCGAAGCTGCTATGGGTCCTGTGCGTGAGGTTGCTGCTGCGCGCATCCGACAGAGACAGAGTGGGGATGCCACGGCCGCTTTGCTTGAGGTCAAGCATTCCAGTCCCATGGTTAAGCGCTTGCATGTACACCGCGAAACAGCTCCAACAAAGAGCACGATTCGAACACTGGCTGTAGCTGCGATTCGAGTTCCGTGATTCAAGCACCGCCCGATTCAAGCATCCGCGGTTGCTCCGGTTCAAGCGCTCGATTCGTACGCCGAACTGCAGAGTTTCGGGGTTGGGGATTCAAGCCCTAAGGTCCAGCTTCAAGACTGTGCGTGTAAGGGCTTACAGTGTGGATATGAGGCTTGTAGGGTTCAGGGCCCGGCGTTTCGAGGGCTGAGGGCTAGTGGAGCACTCGACTCTTGTACGGGTTCGAGGGTTGTAGGATGGGGGTTTGGGGTATCACCAGGCTTTGAGGTGTAATGGTTTAGGGCTTGCGGGTTTTACGTCTTCGGGTTGTAGTTAGGGTGTGAGGGTTTCAGGCTTTAGTGTTTAAGGCTTTAGGGGCTGGGTATCAAAAGTCAAGAAGGGGTTGATGCTGTGGGTTTTAACTGTTATATCGTTTCATTCCAGCAGCTTCGGTGCCCAACACTTTTAGTGATGGCTATTGTGGCGTGTGCGTCCTGCGCTCTACACGTAGTGCGGGAATCCAACTTCCCCACGCGCACCAAGTTTGGCGCAACACCGACCGCACACTGAAGTGGAAGCTGCGCATCTACAACGCATCTTCATCCCACTGGTGACCTGCAGGTTAATTAGAGTCTGCAGCAATCAGCAATGACCACCAGTGACTACAACCGCCTTGAGACTTTCGCCCGCAGAGCCAGAGGAAAATCCTGCACCCCAGCCCCACATACTACATCGAAGTCCTCGCTCCGACGTCAAGAACATGCGCGAACTAGGAGGTCCACTCCCTCACAGAGCAACCGCCACACACATCAGCACGGCTGAAACTTTTGGGGCACATTCTTCGATGACAAAAGGACTGTTGTTTTGCATGTTGAAAAGCAGTTTTCAGTGCAGAGGTGGTCCCATAGGTGCTGAACTAAGGGTGGGTAGACGAAGGGCCAACTGGACAGAGAGTGTACCGGGGTAATGTGGCAATGGCTTTTGAAGTCCACGACTCCGCCTCCCTCTCACAGCCGTACCTTCCCCGACGGGTATCTAAAGACTCACAGACTAGCTGTAGACCGTCTGTCTTGGAGCCGTCCAGTGGGGCTGCCAACGTGCAAGACCCTCCTCACAGCTGGCTCGCCTCAGGTTTATTCACTTGCATACGGCAGCCCAAAAGTGCAGGAATCATGCATTCAGAAATCCCCATTCCCAGTACTCGAATCCGTGATGCGTGAATCCTGTGGCCAACTCTCCATGTGCCAATCGGTCTTTCCGCTGTGGCCATCGGCTTCCTACACACCTCGACCAGACAAGCTTTGCTCGCTTGTGTAACTTTCGAAACTACAAGGCTCACAGAGGACCGCGAGATATAGCAAGACATGACTTCGATTGCGTCTCAGCAGCAACTATTGCTTCCTCTCTTTTGTGAAGGTGGTTATCATGTATTTGGCTCGGGAGTTGGGGTTGGTTGGTGCAATGTAGCGGACCAAAGATGGAATTACGATGTGGCCAGGTGCTCTGCGAAGAGTGAAGCCGACACACAATGCAGAGCAAGGGCTAAAACACCGGGCCTTCAATGATGAGCATGGTACTTGCCGAGTCTTGGTTCAATTCTTGTTTATAGTTTCTTTTGGAGTCCTTTAGCCTATGTCGCTTGCGATGACTCAAGTCTTAGGTGGTGAGGATGCCATGCAGGATACTGAGGGAGATGACTAGCGATTGTTTGCTGCGATGCAGCATTGGCTGCCAAAGAGCACGCCACTTTTGCCTTGTGTGAATAGTGGATTCATGGCATGGCATCGCATCTGGGCTGGACTTGCTGCTTCAAGATCCAGCCATCGGATGCGCATAATTCTCATACTGCTGCACGTCTAGAGGGTTATGGTTTCGCTGCAGTATTGGGGTCGCGGACGTGAAGGGGCTCGCTGACGCAGAAAAATGAGACGAGGCTGTCCGTCACGACAAGGATCAGGTGGCTGAAGCAAGCAACTGGCATGATACACGCGCCTGCCTCAAGCGAGCGTGCTTTAGCAGAAGATCAGATTACGTCGCCTTTTGTCCATTAGCAGGGGCTCGATTTCGAGGCACGGACTTCGGATTCTCACGGGTTGATGAGCAGAATTCGTGGGAACTTTGGAGGCGATGTTCAGCATGATGGTGCTTGGCTTCTGCACCGGCACGAAGCTCAGCTGGCTTGACTCGCTTCTGCAGTGCCGTATTTCTTGGTGTTTTGCATGGAAAACTAGCAGTAACTAGCAGGTGTTTGCGTGGGCACCTACCAGGACTCGCTTGGAACTGCTCGGCTTGAAGATAATTGCAACCGCCGGGGTGCAGCTGATAGGATGCCAGCATCAAGCCGCTCTATGACATGATGTTTTCCAAATCGGCGCAGATTTGGCAGGCACCAGGGACTTGCTTCAAAGTCCAGTCCTTGTGTGCACACTGTGCCAGGAGAAGGTGTTGGGAAAGTCTGGGTGAGCTTTGCGCCGATGGCTTCGGGCTGATCGTGCTTGCAGCTAATGCTTGAGCGGTTGGCTGGGACTTGCTAACACCACCAGAACACCAGAACGACTGTGCCGGTTTGAGTGTCTTACCGGTCACGCGCTCGAGCCGTGTACGCTACAGTCTGCCACACATCGCTTCTTCAATTCGTTTGCATACTTCGTGCCCTTGATCCTAACGGCATCGTAGACATGTTGGACTCGTTGCCAGACGAAGTATGCTCGCCGCCGTCTCCGTGCAGGGCAAGGCTCTTGAGCCGAAGACTTGACAGACGGCAGATGGAGCCCGGCTCACGACTGCAATGGGGCTTCGCACCGTTCCCGGCAGCGGCACAAAGACTGCGCACTTTCTGAGTCAAAGCTTCAAAGCGGACTGAGCCCGACACAATTTCAGGCAGTGGTTGTCGCAGAACTGTCTTGGCTCAGACATGTAGAGGTCCAAAGAGTGCGGGTTCTCTGTGTGACAGCGTCAGGTGCAGGGCGCAGGCGAAGTGCCGTCTTCCGACGCGGGCACTTGAAGAGCGGCACGGAGCAGACTAAACTTTTCCGGAGGCTCCGATGACCAACCCGTCGGGGCTGGCGCCACAGGCTGCTGCGTCCTGAGACGATGTGCGAGTTTTCGCCCATGGACACCGGTGTGGCAATCTGCCTTGTTGAGCTTGTGCTTCCACCTTCATTTCTCAGATCTGCGTGAATACGGTCGCGCCGCAACGGTCTCGGTCGTACCAGACCATTGCTTCGATTTTATATCTTTTTCGAGGCAAGTGAGCGGCTGTAAATCACAGTTCTGTTCCAGGCTTTTTCCCAGAGGGAAAGATCATCAGCAAACAGATTCGGGCTGAGTCTACTTGCTGTCGCAGGGACTGTGTGCAATTTCAACCGCAGCATATTGTGGCATGTAGTATATTGTGGCGCCGCTTGCCTTGTCCAACTATTGAGGCCGGTGAGTGGCATGACGCACGGGGCGGTGGCCGTCTTGTTCGCGATGTCCAGGAGCAGTCTTCCAACACAGTCTCCATTCGAGAGTGAGGCGCGTCACGTCATTGCAGGTCTACCCGCGGCACATCCGCGAGACCGAGAGCCATCAGCACATGCACAGGCGCTATGTGGTGTGTTCTCCACCCTGAACGACCGGAGCCTTGTTGTCTTGCAGGACTGCGGCCGTAAAGCACCATCTGCGCAAGATGGCCGACAGACATGAGATGCTGAGCACCTACGAGCACGACTTCGGCACGCCTGTCACGCTTCTGCAGGAAGGAGGAACGGCAGATGGTTGTCTTTCATTGCAGGCTTTATGACGCGGCCGAAGCCTAGAGACTTCTCGGAGGTGCCAGCCCGGACACAAAGGCAGGCAGCAGTGGTAGCAGCGTCACCCTGTGGCAACGGCACTGGTACTGCTGAATTTTGTGGGCTATCAGGAACCTCTCCGAGCCACCGTCTCGTGCAAGCTCTGCCCGTCTGGATCCCGGACAGTGAAGCAAGGACTCGTCAGGACTTCCGGAAGCCTGTAGGTGAAGAAAGTTGTTCTTAGGCTCGCAAGCGGGATGGACTGGTCCAAGCCTCGGAAAGCGCACGTGCCGGCCTTCGAAAGGCTCCGTTCGTCCGTCTCAAGGCGAGTACGGAATTGATTCGACGACTCATCCGCCGATGCCTGAACGTCTTGTGCAGTCACTGCAAGATATGCTTCTTCGGGTCCAGTGCCATTACTTCGCATTCAGGCAGTTCGCCAAGACAGAATCGAAGCTGCAGGTGCCATGCGAAGTCAGACACGGAGCCAGATATGTCCTTCAGCTGTGACACCCTGCCCGGTTGTGCCCAGGGGTTCCAGCAGAGCTCAGCTCCGCTGCGTCTTTCCGTTGCGGGGTGGGGCGATTGCCGCTGGAGCCCAAAGACAGCTTCCCTGGCCTGTTTCAGCATGGCATCATGGTTAGCTGGTCGTACTAGTCTTACTAGTACTCTTTGCTGCCTCGTCTTGATCCGTCTCGACCTGCGCCAGCATCCCAACATGATCATGGGCATGACGCAGAAACGGATCACTCTCCAGCAGACCACCAACATCATGAATCTCAGGCTTCGACCAGTCTGCTCTGGTCAATGCACAGACATGTATTAAGCATCTGTGCATTCTGTCTCAAACACGCAGGGCGCCCGATCTGCCTTTTGTGAGTCGCTGAGCAACTGTCGGGACAGCTACTAGACTGGTCTTTAACATATACTGATAGAGGTCTGCAGAATTTCGAGGTTTCGCTGTCTTCAATGATTAGGACCGTGTTAATGAACCAACGCACTGAAGCTGGCGTTTGCTTCAGTGAATGTAGTCCTGGAAAGAAATCTTTCCTCCATGCGCATCTGCGCATGTTTGCACTTTGCCACCGCCCTGCGAAAGCTCAGGGCTTTTTCTGTGGCGCATCATGGCCCAAGTCACTACTCATTCTCTTGCGATCTCTTCCGTCCTGATACAACTACGCTGACTAGATCTTGTTCTGCTTGCATCAGTCTGAATCTTGAAGTGTTTCCGAACATTTGCAGAAACTATTTTGCAGTATAGCATAACCGCTCCTCGGGTCGTCAACCTCGCCATAGTGCGCGGTGCAGATCAGTGCAGCAGTTTGTTTCACTGCCTCTCGTCACTGAGGCCGCGTGCCGGAAGTTCCAAACCTGGGAAGCAAGTGTGCTCTGCCCACGAGGGCTTGTTCGGGATGTTTGTTGTAGCTGAATCTTAGCAGTGCTCAGTTTGTTTAGCAATGAAGTAGCGCGCGGCAGTCCCTCCCCCTAGCTTTCATGCGCTCTCTCAAATGTAGGGGTTCGGGGTCTGTGACCGCGCATCCTTTGCACAGCCTTTTGGGCGCACTCGGCGGTGTTTCAGGATAAAAAAATTCTCTCAGGCTGACATGAACCCCAGAGAAGCCCGTCACGGCCTGTCCCAAGCACGTTGGCTCGATGGTTTCTGAGAGCTTCAGTGGCCCGATGCAAGTCATCTGTGGATCCCTTCTAGTCTTTGCCTCTCAGAGCATTGGCACCCTGGCCGTCGGACCAGGCAGCTCTGTCAGGTCCCCATATGCAGATGTGCCGCTAACCAGTTGGCCCATGTTGACGACGCATGATGCCGCAACCGGATACATGCAAAATCTGCTAGATCCCAGAGTCACCTGGGGTCAGACGCAGCCTGCGTCCAAACATGCTTTTACCGACCAGCTGAATTGTGGAGCACGTGCCTTTGACATGCGGCCACACGTCACCGACCAGGGCAAAGTGGTGTTTCATCACGGTGATGTTGAGATAATGCAGGACGCCGAGACTGCCTTGGCGGAGATCGTGCAGTGGGCGCAGCAACACCCGGCTTTGGAGGATTTTGTGCTGATCTACAATTGGGACTGTACTGGAGCGAATTGTAGCACCAAAGTCGCAGGGCTTCTCGCGAAATATGGACTGGCGACACTGGCTAACTGCAGCCAGTTGAATCTCACTCTCAGTGCAGCAGCATCCATGGCGAGTTTGCCGAATGGTGGTCATGTCCTCGTTGCGAACGGCTGTGTTCAGCAGCATTACAATGAAAGTCTGGCATGCTCCGGTTTTGATCAGTCCTTCGATGCATCCTTTGACATAGCTGGTCTTGCAAGAACTTTGCCACAGGTCTGTCTGGAGCTTCATAAGGCGTCGTTAGATGAACTGGTCCTCTGCGGACATCAGCTGCAACAGCGACATGCAGCAGCTGCTCCCACGTTTACTGGTGGTTATTACCAGTGCTGGGTCGGTGCTTCGGGGCATGACTTCGCGGTCCAGCGCTTGTTGGGCTACTTGATGGGAGTGGCATCCAAGCCCTTGCCGGCGGATGGCTTCACAGAACTGCAAGCATTGTGGCAGGAAACCCCGCAGTCCGTGGCGAGCCGTGGACTGCACGGCAAGTGAGAAGCTTGGCACCTTGTCTCCAACGTCCGTGTTGCTCATCTCAGGATTGGCATGGCGCATTTGAGCTCTCTCCTCAAGGACCGTGCCGCACATGATTGCAGTGGATCTTGCCTGGTGATGCAAATGCAGCCCGGCCTGCAGGACGAGGAGCACAGCCAGCTGAATGCCCTCATGGTGCAAAAGATCCGCAGCGGCGCTTTCGGGCACATCAGCTTGTTCGCAACTCGCCTCAGCTCTGTGAGTTGTTTGGCCCTGAGAACCCGGAGCCAAGGAAGTGAACAACGTCTGTGACCATGGACTGGAAATGATGGCGGCACTGCGCTTTCATCTTGAAAGATCGTTGACCATGGGACCAATCTCTGCAATCGTCGTTTGAAAGCCTCGATCACCGATGGTTCCATGGGTAATTTGCAACGACAAGGCCTGCTGCCAGCCGAATGTGGTTCATGTACAAAGATTTTGTCCTGGGATGCTGAAAAGATCTTGGTGGTGGCCCCGGTATACAGTCAATTCAAGTCAACACTGTGGTGGTTAAGGTGAGACAGTGGGGGCGCACCTGCAGAAAGAAAGAGATGCCTCGAAGGCTACAGTGAAGTAAAGAGAGCGACTGCAGTTGTTCATGTGCTCGGCCGCCGTGGCAGGTTTTTACAGTCAACTTAACTGAATCATGCCGTGGTAACTACTTCTTGTTGTTTCCCGTCCCCACATCCTACCAACTTAGTAGAAGCACAATTCCAACGCCGGTTTCGATTCGAGCACGGCCACAGCCGCCAAATTCGAGCACAAGCGATTCAAGCACCCAAGCGCGACGGAAGTTCAAGCACCCAGGCGCACGGGTTTTAGAGTTTAGAGTTTAGGGTTTAAGATTGCTAGGGTTTACTTTTAGGGTTTTAGGGTTTAGGTCTTGAGCCCTTTGGCCCAGGAGCCTTCCAGAGGCGGGGCTGAGCAGGCAAAGGCCTGGGTAGGTAGGTTCGCCATGTCTCTTGAGCCAGTGTGGGCCGTGAAATGCCCGACTATTACGGTGGTGGTATCGCGACTCGATGGTGCTGTGCTTATGTTACCTTCCAAGATGCCTCTTATTCTGGAGGGCTTTGGTGGCTTGCCGACAGAGGGGAAAGCCTTGCTTTTGGTGGGCTTTAAGGCTTGGTTCCAGGGGCCACCTGCTTGTGCCCATCAGGCCGGCTGTCGCACGATGCCGCTGACTGCGTGTTTGGAGCGGGATTTTGGCAGGGCCTGCCTTGCCTGCTGGCAGCCGAAGGGTTCTCTTGAGGGCTTTCTTGATGCCGGGTTCCAGCTGATACATGTATCATCGCAGGCGGTGGTCAGGGCAGCTGCAGCCCCACCGCCGGCCACTGCACAGGAGGCCAGGGATCACCTGAGTTCGGCAGCTCTTGCCATTGCACTGGTGGCCCATAAGCCTTTGGTGGGTTTAGTGGTTGGGGACTTTAGTGAGGTTACCAGTGTCGCACTTGATATTGGGTACTGAGGTGCGATGCCCCGCTGGGCTCCCCCTCTCTTCTGCCACCGAGCTCCCTGAGCCGACCGATGCCCCTCTTGTGCCGGTTCCTTCGGGCAGCAACCCCCTGGCTCAGGGCCCCGAAGGATCCAACCGTTGCAAGCTTCGCAAAACTGAGGTTCCAATCCTTCCGTGGCACACTAAGGTGACGGCGAGTTGTGCAGGCACCCTGAGGGAAATTGCCCTGGATCTTCCCCTCTCGTGGCACTCGCCGGGGTCGCCACCTGATGTGGCACAGCAGGTCCTTCTTGGCGGTACTTCACCACCGGCTCCTCCATGCTTGCGATTGGGTCCCAGCAGGGACCGAGCTGCTCCTCATTGCTTGTGGCCCGAAGCCACCGAACACTCGGCCCGCCATTCGCATTCCCAAGAATTTGGGCACCAATATGGGGGAGGTACCTGCCGAGGTGCGGCTCGAAGCCCTCCGGGGGCAGGCGCAGTGGCTGGCTGATGACCAGATCAGTTTCCTCCTTGACGTCTGTGCTGCGGAAAGCGGTCGGGCTATCCTAGTGGTTGACCCGCTGCTGGCAAGTGCTGCTCTTCACAATTCCAGCCCTGCTCCCTTTGAGGAGGCTTTGGCTAAGTGCCCGGCCTGGGCAGAGGCCATTACTGTTGCTTGGCACCTTGGCCACTGGATTGCGTTCCATTGGAAACGGGAGGGCTGCAATATTTTGGCGTGGTCCAGCACCCCCATGAAGGTGCAAGGCGGCATCATTGATGAGGCAGTTTCATGTGTCAATTGCCTGTGGGCCCGGGCCTGCTGCACCAGGGTCAATGCCTTTTGTTTTGCAGGAGGCCCCAAGGCCCGCTGAGCCTGGTTTCTGTGGCTACTTTGCCTTGGCTGATCTCCGGGCCCGGCTGCATTCGGCCGCCTACCTCACCTCGACCGAGGCTGTTCAGTCAATTGGGAATGCTCTTGGGCCTTTTGTTGCCGGGCTTGATACCCGTGACGGGGTCAGGTTCCCTTGCTTGCTGGGTGGTGGCCCTCATGTGCTGCTGGAAAGTGGGCTTTCTGCCATCCTTCGTGAACGAGGCGTCCCGGAAGACGCTGTTGAAGCCAGGGTCCATGAAGCTGTGCAGCGAGTTGGTGCCCCTCAGCTCCAGCAGGCTATGCAGTCCTCAAAGCAGTGGCAAGAGCTCAAGGCTGTGTGCAACAACTGCTCGCCGCCCTTTCAACTCGTCCTGCCCTCGGAACTCAGGGGCCTGGTTGAGGCCAAACTTCGGTCCGGTGAAACCCTGGGGCCCAGGCGCAAGACCAAAGGCCAGCCCAAGCCGGGTTCTTCTGTTGCTGGCCCTGTGGTTCCGCAGCCCCACCAGGTCATCATCCCGGAAGGGGAGTTTGAGCATGATGGCAATCCGCTTTCGCAGATCTCTCTCAGGGAGGTCGGCCCAGTTGCCACTGGTGTGGTCGCCCTTTCAGCTGCTGAAGCCCAGGCCTACTTGTCCATTGCCAAGCCAGTCTCGTCTAAGGCCCTGGGACTTTTGGTGTTCGGCCAGGTCGACCTGTCGGTTGCTACGGTTAAACATGACGACCGAAGGCCCAATGTTGCTTACCGCCGTTCTTCTCCAGATTGGTGACCGGTTTGTGCAGAAGCGGGCCCCTGCCAAAGTCGAGACTCTGGAGCTCCCGCCTTCCTCCATCGTCCGGGTGGCAATCTATAGGGACGAATGGGCAGGGCCTTGGTCGCTTGTCCAACAAAAGCCAATCCGCGCCTTGCTGGAGGCATGCTCTCGCCTGCAAACTTGCACTCAGGTAGGCTGCCAGTGTGAACAATGGCATGGCACATCGGACCCCGGGGTCCCGGAGGCTTTGCTTGAGGTTTGGGGCCGTTCCTACGTGTCGGAGTCGATGCGGCTGAGGCAGCTTGTGTTTTCAATGCTTTTCTGCGTGTCCCAGCTGGCCTGCTGGAAACCTTGCTGGGCTCTTCGGGGGGAGGCGGCATCTACTTTGAGCCCAGAGGCGATGAAGCCCGGCAGCATTCGCCCCTCGGTTGCCTGGACGCCAAAGGCCACTAGGCAGGAGGTCACCCTCGCCAGGCAATCCACACCACAGGCCCTTGGCATCGCTCGGATTGGTCAGCGATTTGGGGTTCGCAGCAAGGTTGAACATGCGGAGGAGGTCCATTCCCTTCTCAAGCCCGCCTCCACTTACTTCAAGCAAGAATGGGCACTCACTTTTCATGCAGGGCCCTGGCCGTATGGGAGTCAGCGAGGAGCCATTGCTAAGGTCCTAGAGTCCTGCATTTGGAAGGCTAGGCCCATCCAGCCTAATCCCGAGGCCATCTGGTGATGGACAGTGGTGGGCCATCAAGGCCGAGACAAGCCCACCGCAGGCCGTGCTCCACCTTCAGCAGGGAGAGATTCTGGTTTCAGAGGCCAAGGCCAAGCCCGGGGTCAAGGGTCCTGTGCAGGAGGTCCTGGTTGCACCTCGTGCCGTGTTGGAGGCTGTTGCCACTCCTGGCAAACTTGCCGAGGACCCCCTTCAAATCAACGATCCGTGGGCTGCTGCTGCAGCTGCTGCCAAGCCAAACCCTGGTCGGAGCTCTGTTGCTGCCACTGCTAGCAATGATTTCGGGGCCATGGCTCGATCCCTTGAGGCAAAACTATCCGCCCAGGTCCGAGGGGCGCGTGTCCAGGCCCTGGAATCCTCTGTTGCCACCGTCACCAAGAAGGTGGATGGCCAGGAAGCCGCCCTCACGGCTGCTTTTCAGTCGCTTTTTGAGCAGCAGACTGCCCGAATCGAAGAGTTGCTGGGGCCGAAGCGCCAACGGCATGAGTGACTCTTAGTGCACCCTCTGGGGCTCCCTTTCCTTTTAGTGGAGGCTGGGCTGATGCCTTCCACTTGGGGCTTTTGGCCATTTTGCTTTCGTTTCGATTTGGGGAAGCTCAGCATCCGGGACCGAGGCCAACCTGTGATCCCGATGAGGGGGCTGAGACTTTTGTTTTGGGTGCCTTTAATCCCACTGGATTGAATGGCAAGCATGGGATTGTGGCTGACTTGCCACCAGGGGTTTATACTGTGTCTGAGACCCACCTGACTAAGCGTGGCACAGGCATCTTTCGCAACGGCCTTAAGTATGCCAATGCTCCTTTTCGGTTTTCGCCGGGCCCTCCGGCACCACCTCGAGCGAGAAGCCCCGTCACGGGCGATTACACCGGGGTGGGTTTCCTTTCTTCGTTCCCGTGCAGGGCGTCTCCCTGCGATTTCGCAGCCGACCTGGTTGCCACGGCCAGGTTACATGTGGCTTCTTTCCTTCTCGGGTCCACCTGGATTTTGGGTGCGGCCATCTATGGTCTTCCTGTTGCCCCGGCGGCGACTGAAACCTTGCTGCAGGCGGCTACCACCCGGGTGGTCCTGCAGGGTCAGGGGCCTCGTTTTCTGGCTGGCGATTTTAATCTTGAGCCCGAGGCCCAACAGCTGGCCCCGTTCTGGGAGCAACATGGCTTCCTCGATGTTCAGGACCTTTGGCACAGGCGCTGTGGCCAGCTGCCACAGGTTACTTGCAAAGCTTCAACCCGCAAGGATTTTCTTTATGTCTCTGCGGAATTCCACCACTTACTGGAACAGGTCACTGTGGACGACACCTGGTTTTGTGATCATGCTGTCTTGTCGGCCACCTTCCGACTGCAAGGGCTACGGCAGCCTTGTCCGATTTGGCGGATGCCCCGCCCTCGGCAATTGCCTTCCGACATGCAGCTTCCTCTGCCTGCCTGTGTCTTCCCTGCTTTGGCCCCCGATGGCGATCCTTCTCAATCGTACCGCCTGATCTGGGAGCACTATGAAAATCACCTTTCCCACTGTCTCCAGCTCGCGGGCAACCGGCCCCTTTCAAAGTCTGAGCGTGGCCGGGCCGAAACAACTGAGGTTACTGTGGTGGTGCGCCAGGCCACCGTTGTGCCGGTTGGCCGCCACGGGGAGGTCAAACCTGCCTTTGTGGGCTCTGATCGTGGGTATGCCTTATGGTTTCGGCAGCTGCGTAGGTTGCAAGCCCTTGTCCAAAGTCTGGCTAAGAGCTCTCCCACGGACACGGCTGTGGGCCCCCGGCTTCTTTCCCAACTTTCGAGCCTATTGGCCTACTCGCTCTGTAGTCTCTGTTGGTGACCCTGCCGTGGTCCCGGTGGGCATCCCTGGCTTGGCCACTGCTAGGGCCTTGTTTGCTGCCTTCCAGGCCAATGTCAATGCGATGGAGAAACATCTCCAAAAGACCCGTAAGAGGGAGGCCAAGGCGCGACGGGCCAAGGACCCCATGATGATCTTTCGTGACATAGGGTCAGGCCGAGCGGCTCCTGTTGAGTCTATCGTTGAGGGTGTTTCGGCCAAGGTCTCTGCTGTTGACCCGGCGTGTGGTTCGGTGGGCTTTGCTGCTGATGTGGACTGGCAGGCCGATGCCGGTTTCCTGTTGAATCAAAAGCCAGTCGAGGTTCACCATGCGGAGCCTGACATGCTGTGGGGCGATTTCGCCCTGGCCAAGGTTGGGGATGTCATTTCTCAGCAAACCCCGACTGCAAGCCTGCCTGCCCTGTTCCGGGCCTTTGGGGGCCATTGGTCTCGTTTCTGGCTAAAGCACGAGCAGGTTGACCCTGATACTTGGCGCCGGTTCGGCCCGTCATGGCGGCCTCCTCAATTTCCAATTGCAAGGCCCACCACACCGCTCCCGCGGTTTTGCCCGGGAGGTTACGATGCAAGGCCGCTGGTGCACAATCAGCCACACGGGCCAGGGCTTGGCGAGCCCGTATGGAAGCCCACACCCGGTAGGGAAACGAGAGGACACAGATGGGGCGGTAGTGCCCTGTGACAGTGGCCCCTTCCATCTTTTCAATGGCAGTGACAGAGGCTTCAACCATTTGCCGTGGCCAAGAACCGGTGCTTTCGGCCCGGTGGCAAAGGGCAATCATCTGCTCAGTGAGACACACTGGCAGGGCCAGGAGGTCGGTCCGAGAAACACCATCGGGACCGGTGGCGGAAAAGGCATGCTTGGCACGAACAGCTTCTCGCCACCCTTCAACCGTGAGAGGCAGGGCCTCGTAAGGGGCAACACCACTGGTGGGGGCCTTCCTGGATCTCTCCAAGGCCTTCAATACCCTGCCCAGAGCACCGGTGTTTGCCCTTGCCCTCCATTACGGGGTGCCTGCCAAGGTTGTCAAGGCCTGGTCCGGGGCCGTGGCCACTCTGACTCGCCGCTTTCGTATCCGTGGTGCCACAGGCCCAGCATTGCCGAGCTTTACAGGCTTTGCTGAGGGTGACCCCCTCTCGTGTTTGGCCATGGCCGCGGTCGACCTGGCCTTGCATCGTCGCTTTGAGGCAAAGGCCGAGACCACCTCGCTGGATTCTTTCGTTGATGACTGGCAGCTTCAAGGGGCGGCTCCGGATGCGGTCATTAGGGCGGTTGGTTTAGTTGAGGAATTCACTCGAGGCTGGGACTTGACCCTTGATCCGTCCAAGATGATCATGTGGGCTACCGACCCACTGCACAGGCGTGAGCTCCGCAGAGCGGGCCACAACGTGGCCCATTCCGCTCGGAGTTTAGGTGGGCATATTGCAACCACGCGAGCTCGCTCCAATGGGACGCTTCAGGGTAGGGTTGCTGGGGTTGATAAGCTTTGGCCCCAACTCCGTTCCTCGCCTGCGCCTCTGAGCCAGAAGGTTCGTGCACTCCACGTGGGAGCATGGCCAAGGGCCCTCCATGCCGTCTCAAGCACAAATCTTGGTGACACTTTGATCGGCCACTTGCGGTCTGGAGCCATGAAAGGACTTGGCCTTGAGGGGCCGGGTGTTAACCCTGACGTCGCTCTCAGCCTCGTCTGCTACCCGCTCGCGGACCCGGGCTACTTTGTCCTTGAGTCTACCTTCCGGGATCTGAGGGCTTTTGGCCTGAAGGAGAGAGTAGTGCCGATGATCGAGGAGCTCTTGGCTTCAACGAGCCGCTGGAGCCCGGGACCGATCCAGGTCTTTTTGGAAAGGTGCTTTGCCGTTGGCATTTCCTGGAACGCGGCTGAGGCTGCCTCGGAGGACTCGATTTCATGCTTTGACCTCTGGGATGTGAGCCCACAAGAGCTCCGGCACCGTTTGGTTTTTGCTTGGCAGAAGCGGGTTTGCTCTCAAGTGTCTTCGAGACCCGGCTTTGCAGGGCTTACTGGTGCAGACCCGCAGCACACTGCTGCCCTGAAGAAAGGCTGGAGCCCCACTGACTGCAAACATGCATTCAATACGCATACTGGTGCCTTTTTCACTCAGGATGCCCTGAGATACTTTGGTGATGGGCCTACGGAGTGTGCTTCCTGCAAGTACTGTGGGGCTTTGGATAGTGTTCGACATCGTGTTTGGCATTGTCCGCGCTTTGATGAGGCACGGAACACCGCCGCCGCAGCATGCCTTCCTGATCCAGGGACTCTTCCTGAAGCCATGGCCCTGCGAGCCTGGGTCATGCGACCAGCTCCTCTTGTGGAGCTTTGGCGGCTCCTTGCAGCCATCCCGGACACTACCTGCGAGCTCAATGTTCCGGCCACCCTGGAGCCCCTGGTGCACCTCTTTACCGATGGGTCCTGTTTTCTGCCTGGGATACCACAGCTGCGACTTGCCTCCTGGGCAGTGATTTGCATGCCGACCACGGGGCAGCCGGCTACCCTGGTCTCGGCGGGGCCTGTTTGGGGGCTGATCCAAACTGCATTTCGGGGCGAGATCACGGGTGTCCTTTCGGCATTGAGTTTTGCAGTGACTACTCGTATGCCGGTCTGTATTTGGTGCGACTGTGCAGGTGTGGTCCGCACTTTGAGGAGGATGCTGGACAATGGTTTTTGTCCTCGGTCTCAAAGCCCTAACTCTGACCTTTGGAGGCGGGTCTTCCACCTGGCGAGGCGGGCCCCTGCTGGCACAACGATCCGGAAGGTCACGGCTCACGTTGAGTTGGACATGGCCTCTGATGTGGCAGAGGAATGGGCTGCTCAGGGAAATGATGCCGCTGACAAAGCGGCTACCGTGGCAAACTGGAATCGCGACCCAGCCTTTTGGGAGGTATGGGAAGATGTTCGGAAGGACTACGTGGTCCAGGACCTTCGCGGGCGAGCAGTTTTGGAGCTACACCGGACGGTGGCCACCATGGCCACCCGTGACGTTGCCCGGAGGACCCTCCGGTTGGCTATGACTGTGACATTCGGCCCTTGCCGGGAGCGCTCCCGCGCCATCTGGGCCGATTCGGGGGCGAATACATATGCGAACTGCATGCGTGGCTACAGACTCTGGCTGCGGGCAATGGTGGCCCCAAGTGGGTATCTTTTCTGCATCTGTATGCTGCATTTGTTTTCGATACCGCGAGGATCCCTCCGATTTATAACAAACGCAGCAAGCACTGGGAGCACTTTCCTTCTGATGACTTACGGATACAGACTGTTTCCCTGGGTGAGCGAGTTCGCTATTTTCGTCGTCATGTCAAAGCCATTATCCACGCTGTGGCGGGAAAGCTGTCGGTTCAAGAAACTCGGCCGGACTCAGCGGCTCTCGCGGTGAAAGTGGCATGTGCTTTCGTTGTGCTGCCTCAGGGCACCTTTGATAGGATTGAAAGTTGGCTTGTATCGCAGCTCCCAAATGGGGCATGCGTACAACAGAGTCGTGAATGGACGGCTCTTCCTTTCCCGCCTGTCGGTTGAATGACCCTGGGCCAGGCATGCCTCCGCTGGAGCCGAGGCTTGACCGCGAACCGAAAGGTGCCGAAAGGGTTTAGGTCTTGTGGCGAGCGGTTTAGAGATTTCGGGTGCGGGGTGTACTGGAGAAGCAGATTTTAGGGTTTAGGGTCGTAGAGTTTTAGGGTTTTGCGAATTTATACAAGTGTACAGGGTTCCATTAGGGCTTAGGGCTTTTAACTTCGAAGGTTACGAACAGCTGGTCTTCAGGGTTTTTTCAAAGGGTTGATAAGGGGCCCCTGTGGGTTGCACTTTGCCGATGGGCGTGTTGCGGTCCAATGGGCCCCAATGGGGCCTAATGGGGCCTAATGGGGGCAAATGGGGAAACCGATTGGGCCCCATTGGGCCACATTAGGCCGCAACACGTGCATTCGGCAAAGTGCAACCTACGGTCCCCTCCACAGGGGCTTCTTATCAATCCTATGATTTTTGGGCTTCATTTCACGTCTTTGCGATTTAGAGTTGTTTCAAGTTTAGGCTTTGTGGGACGCCCTATGGTCCTGAGCCTCACGCAAATCTGCATCCGCACGGCTCGTGCGTCAGTCCGCGCGGCTCGTGAGCGCTAGTGCTCGAACCAGAGACGAATTGAATGCGCGACTCTCGGGTGCACGAATGCCGCACGTTAGTGGATGTTAGCGGCTTTTGCAGTGCAAGAGGGGCCCCTGTGGGCCGGAGTCGGCCGGAGTGCGAATCGTTTGTTCCAATTTGCAATCCTAACAGAAACATGGAAAGCCATAGAATCGCTGCCGAAAGCTACGAGTAGTGAAGTAGCAGTCCGAGTGTCTCTTTCTGACCAACTGAGGCACACAGCCTCCGATGTAACGGTAGCACATTTCATTGATGGCTTGTTCGCAGTTGAAAAAGACTAACCAAACGGAGCATGGGGACTCCTAGCTTTACAAAGGAGCGAGAGAGAGTGTGAAGGCCCGCCGACAAAAACACACTGTGGAGTAGTTGGGCTCTATGATAAATTCGACCGAGACATACGGGCGAGTGCGCATGGGGATAGGCGCAGTTGCATTCGTGGTGGACAATTTGGGGAGAGGTCCGCGCATTGGCTCCGAACCAACCGGTGCGCAAATGGACGACGTCGCCACAGCCATGTTAAGAGTGCGGAAGAAACTGCTTGCATGTATATACAACAGCGGACCCCGAAACCAATTTCCAACTTCGGGTAAAGGAACAAGTTACTGTGTCAGATGCACGTGCTCAAACTGTTACGCTCTGCGTCTTCCTTGTGGAGCGACATGCAACGAAATGTGCACTCGGATCCAGGGTGAGGTGGAGCCGTGAATATTGTTGCAACCGCTCATCTTCTACAGGCCAAAAACAAGGGTGCCGGAAACTGACTGCAGCCACGCCAACCTTCTGTTGGCCGCTGGCCGATGGGACAAACCACGTTGCTTGCACACTGCTGGCAAGAAAGGTCCGGGCACGAGTGGGAAAGAGACACAAATTATCGGCGCCACAGAGCTTTGAGAAGCTGTGTAGCACGGAGACGGGAAGGACAAGCAGGGCTGCAATCATAGGTGTTGGAGGTATAGTTTAGAGTCTTGGCTTGACAACCAAGCTGAGCAAATCATCTTGTTTTTCTGCTTCTCCGAGCTGTTTCTGTGTTATACTAAGGCCCAATGCTCTGGAATTCCGAAGTTTCTGATGCGGTGTCGTCTATGATGGTCAGAAGCAGCACACACACACACACACACGTGACACTGTGATGCTGTGAACAGTTGTGGAGGCGACACCATACCTTTGCGATCGCGGTGAGAATCCTTGCGTCAAAGCTGCCTGTTGAGCCATCGCCACAGCCATGTGCTTAGGGCCGGCAAAAAGCCGTGTACAGCTGTTACAACTCATCAGGGTTCCATTTGGGTTCCATTCGACGATTTTGGGTGCAGCACACGACTGCATGTATTGCTACCGACCCTAGCAGGCCAGTGTGCAAAATCAGATGCAGCAGTTCTAAGTCATATTGGGTGGCATCTGGAGGTGCCTCAGTTTACAACTTGCGGCAACGCACAAACTGTGGCCGACAACTTCCAAACAACGTGCACTCCCAAATCATCGCCGCCATCAGACGAAAATGTAGTTCTCCGGCTGTCCCTGCGGTTCAACATACAGACGCGACAACCGCCGATTTAACCGGGCAGGGACTGTAGCTCACCCAACCGTATTCATTGTGCAGTCTTATATATATATATATATATGTATACAGATGCTACCCACCTCCATCAGAATCCATGCCTGGAAGCAACTGTTAACGTGCAGCCTGGCTGCAGACAGAAATGCCGATTTTCTTTGTTTCGCTTGCCAATCGGCAGAGCTGTGTGTCCTAGAACCGATTGTTGTAGGACCACGGGCAAGCTGTAGCAGACCTGGCATCATGAACAGCGGAAGAAACTCCCTGCATCTGTGCCGCTTCCTGGCAAGAACAAGCTGAGCAAGCCGGACGGTAGCCAGAATTTGCGACGCTTTCTAGCTCAATTTGCTCTCAAAGTATCTTCAAAGCGTTCTTGCTACCCCTGCTTCCCAGCCATGGCTCTTCGAGCATTGTTCGTGTTCTTGAGCTTTCTGGGTGCCCTCGGAGAGGATGTGGATACAGCTTTGGCGTCGGATGACGTCTGCGAAGCCGGGCAGGACTGCAGCTTGGAGCTCCGCCAGCTGCGCGGCATTAAGGTCCACTACCTGGAAGCCTTGGAGGATGACGAGGAGGAGTCCGCGAAGGTGGAGGAGGAAGCTGAGCTCGAGGGTGGCGGCTGCACCGGTGCCGCCGACATGGGAGTTTGGAAGGGCGGAGGAAAGAAGAGCTTCGATGCTGCCCTCAACCACTGCGGCCGCTCCTGCGCCGCCGGCTTTCCTTGCACCAAGGACTGTTTGCCATGCATGCGCTTGTTCCCGGTCCTGGCGGCAGGGGCGGGGCTAGGTCAAGGTCAAGGGTGTTGAAGCACAGCTGGAAGATGAGGAAGCAGAAGTAAGACAGAGTAGCAGCCGCCACATGGAAGGACTGCATGCAGAAGAAGGGCTACTCGGACGGCTGTGCGTCATGCATGGCCCAATTAGTGGGCTGCTCGAGGGACCACTGCATGAACCAATGTGTCTTGGTCTTGCGTGTTCCCAGAAATATTTTTCCCTTTCTCCTAATGCGCTCAAGCATTTCCGGTGTGTCATGCTTCTTTTCAAGCTACGGCCCATGCAGGCATCACCAACGACAAGGCACCTGCCTGCACGCACTGCGTGAAGGCCAACTGCCGACCCAAGATGAAGGCCTGCAGCGGTCTCAATGCTGGTGGCAAATGAGAATGGAGAGCGGTGAGTGTCCGATCGGCACCAGGCCGCCCAAAGAGGTGAGTGTGGTGCTTCCGATTTTCTTTGTTCTGCTTGCCAATTGGCAGAGCTGTGTGTCCTAGAACCGATCGTTGTAGGACCACGGGCAAGCTGTAGCAGACCTGGCATCATGAACAGCGGAAGAAACTCCCTGCATCTGTGCCGCTTCCTGGCAAGAACAAGCTGAGCAAGCCGGACGGTAGCCAGAATTTGCGACGCTTTCTAGCTCAATTTGCTCTCAAAGTATCTTCAAAGCGTTCTTGCTACCCCTGCTTCCCAGCCATGGCTCTTCGAGCATTGTTCGTGTTCTTGAGCTTTCTGGGTGCCCTCGGAGAGGATGTGGATACAGCTTTGGCGTCGGATGACGTCTGCGAAGCCGGGCAGGACTGCAGCTTGGAGCTCCGCCAGCTGCGGGGCATTAAGGTCCACTACCTGGAAGCCTTGGAGGATGACGAGGAGGAGTCCGCGAAGGTGGAGGAGGAAGCTGAGCTCGAGGGTGGCGGCTGCACCGGTGCCGCCGACATGGGAGTTTGGAAGGGCGGAGGAAAGAAGAGCTTCGATGCTGCCCTCAACCACTGCGGCCGCTCCTGCGCCGCCGGCTTTCCTTGCACCAAGGACTGTTTGCCATGCATGCGCTTGTTCCCGGTCCTGGCGGTAGGGGCGGGGCTAGATCAAGGTCTAGGGTGTTGAAGCGCAGCTGGAAGATGAGGAAGCAGAAGTAAGACAGAGTAGCAGCCGCCACATGGAAGGACTGCATGCAGAAGAAGGGCTACTCGGACGGCTGTGCGTCATGCATGGCCCAATTAGTGGGCTGCTCGAGGGACCACTGCATGAACCAATGTGTCTTGGTCTTGCGTGTTCCCAGAAATATTTTTCCCTTTCTCCTAATGCGCTCAAGCATTTCCGGTGTGTCATGCTTCTTTTCAAGCTACGGACCATGCAGGCATTACCAACGACAAGGCACCTGCCTGCACGCACTGCGTGAAGGCCAACTGCCGACCCAAGATGAAGGCCTGCAGCGGTCTCAATGCTGGTGGCAAATGAGAATGGAGAGCGGTGAGTGTCCGATCGGCACCAGGCCGCCCAAGGAGGTGAGTCTGGTGCTTCCGATTTTCCTTGTTCTGCTTGCCAATTGGCAGAGCTGTGTGTCCTAGAACCGATCGTTGTAGGACCACGGGCAAGCTGTAGCAGACCTGGCATCATGAACAGCGGAAGAAACTCCCTGCATCTGTGCCGCTTCCTAGCAAGAACAAGCTGAGCAAGCCGGACGGTAGCCAGAATTTGCGACGCTTTCTAGCTCAATTTGCTCTCAAAGTATCTTCAACTCGTTCTTGCTACCCCTGCTTCCCAGCCATGGCTCTTCGAGCATTGTTCGTGTTCTTGAGCTTTCTGGGTGCCTTCGGAGAGGATGTGGATACAGCTTTAGTGTCGGATGATGTCCTGCGCGACATTCGTTTGCCAGATTCAGGGGTCATGGCAAGACCGGTAGAAGGGCAAACTAGCAGACTTGGTTTGTTCCGTTTTCCGGGCGCAATCCAAAGCTACGTGTGGTAGTCTCTCCAAGTGTCCGTGCCGTGGGCTCAGATTGTGACTGGTTTGACCGCTTACAAGCTGGTTTGCCACCTGACGAGGCTGGGCTGCAAGGATCTTGCAGCACGAGCGGGTCAGCTGTGGACGGTTCGTCTCGTTGAACCCGTAAGCTGTGACATCGTGGCAGATGCCCAGGTCCTATGAGAGTGGACGGCACCTGGTTTCGATCTCTGGAAGTCGTGGCTCCTCGCACTTCTCCAGCCAGCTTTAGCTCCATGCAGCAAGGTACAGGACGATCTGGCTGAAGGATCCTGACGTCGTCGGCAGCCCGATTACCGAAAGTCTTTGGGTTTGCAGTCTGTTTGGAGCCACCAGGTTCAAGTCATCGATCAGAGGCCTGGCATGTTTGAGGTGAGTGAAGAAAGATTCGGGGCAGATACATTCACACGTGGGTAGGTTGGAGTTGTTTTGACGCAGTCGTTGCGAACCTTCTAAATAAAAATATTTCACATCTTGCAGCCGTGCTCATGACGTCTGACCACAGGCATCTGCCACACGAGTTCGTGATAGAGGTGCAGCTGCTGAGGAATTCTGTGATAAACACGCGGAGTCAAATAGGTCGCATGTGGTTCACATGCCAGGATGTCCGCTCTTTGGATGAGATGAGCAGCGTCATCAAGGTTTGCTTGTTGTCATGATGTGTTATGTTGGTTAAGCCAGTCAGCAGTATTCAGTGATGGTTCAGTTCCGCTCTGTAGGACATGCATGTACGAGGTGCTGGCCTCATAGGCCCCTGCCTTCAGAGGGCATGCTGCAGTCCCCGCGCTGCTTCGAGCTGTGCCAGGTTGTGCTGCCGCATATGGGATGTACCTGAGCCTTCGCGAGCTGAGCAAGACTAGCAGCGTTGAGGAGGCTTTGACACTTGCGATAGCCTTGCTGGGTTTGCATACTTGGAGTCTTGTGAGGTTCGGGAGCGCCTTGAGCATGCCTCACAACAGCTGCGGGCAACTCGCCCGACAGCAGTGAATCTCCGAGTCGGCCTCCTCCTAAGATGGCTGCCAGACGCGACTGTTAGTCAATGTCAAGTCGCTATGAAGGTGTTGAGAAGGTTGCGAAAGCCGTGGAAAGCGCTGGCTGCCTGGACGAATGTTGTGAGCATTGCAACCGTTGAAGCCTGCATGCAGACCCTGTGACCACTTGCGCCATGTTGGCGTACCACAAGCCATGGCATGCCATGCTCACAGGTCTGGGCAGCGGATGGTGGCAGCCTGGAGGCCAGCGACTCATAGGAAGGGAGCTGTCGACTGTCGCGAAGTGCCAAGCAGCGGCCCTTGCTCGCGCGCAGTCTAATGCTTAACACGGTGCAAGAGCGTGCTTCAGGCTGCGTTGGGTGCTGCTCGCAAGGAAGCCGCCAGAATCACAGATGAGGCACGGTGGAGGCACCGCGTGGCGGGAGCATTCCGGAGTTTCCGAGGATGCTGATTTCTGCCGCCGCATCGGTGAAGCGGGGGCAGATCTCCTGCAGCAGCTCTACGAGAGGTCGGACTTGCCCTCCGATGATCGCCAGGATCTTTCTCAGCCATTTTGCAAAGGAAGAAGGCATCTACAAGCACTCCAGAAGAGAAGCTGACGATCAATGCGAGGCACCTAGTCTGGGCTTGTTGCAAATTTGCATCCGGGCACGGACTTGGATATCTTTGGGCTTCTCAAGTTTGCGAGAGTCCTTTTGAGGTGCTAACGCACTGCAATGCTGGCTGGCTGGCCTTTGCTGACTGGGGCCGGCTTCCAAGAGTGAAAAAACAAAAGCCATTTGGTTTTCGAGACGCTTTCAAAACGCTTGAGCAGGTTCTGCATTGTCTCCAGCGACGGCCCCATTCTGCCCCATGTTTTCCAGCGAATCATGCAGCTCGCAGTGTGTGAGGTTTACGCGGCTTTCGACAAGGGTCTTCCTATCCATGTCTGGGCAGCTTCCTCAAGTTGATCAGAATGGTGGGGGAAGATATTCACGAAGAGTTTCTGTCAGGTTGACGAGACCCGACCACGGAACCAGGGAGCCTCGCTAACTGCGTGGGAACTGGTGGCGTGGTCAGTTCGGACTCGCAGAGAAGCTTCGCGAAGCTTCGAAAATGTCCGCTGGCAGGCCAAGCATGGAGTGGCGCACACCGTCATCGCCGACAACGCTGGTGGTCATCTCATGAGGAGCTGCTGAATCCGGTCAAATCGATCACGAGAGCTGGCTCTGTGAAGCTTGTGGGAGTTGTGGTTTACCAAGTCACCTCAGTAGTAGCGACCCCTGTCAAAATCGTTTTTGGGACCGTATCTGGTCCTTTCTCGCAGTCAAAACGGGGGGATGGCTGGGGAGGTGGGGCCGCCCCCGGACATGCCATGCAAAACTCTTGAGTCAATGGCACTAACCAGGCGGCCCCCACCGCTCACCTTTGTACAAGGTCGGCAGGGGGCCCTACCTGAATGCTCTTGCGCAGTGCATACGTGTTGTCTCGACCCCTGCAAGATCGGCACTAGTTGCCTTCAGCAGCTTCGGGGGCAATTGGCGGCATGGCGACTTTCGTGTAGCGCGACTTCCAAAAATTGATTGTTATGCACGCATCTGCCTGGCTCTGGCAGCTTCTGACAAGTTACAATTCTGCACGGTGAGCCATAACGAACCTGGCGTGCACCCGCCGCTGCGTGTTGCGACTTTTGCGGCGCCCGCGTCGGGTTGTGTGTGTGGTATTGGGCATTTCGGGCCGGCGCATGCTAACCAGCTGCTGCTTCGTTTACAGGTGATTTTCACGACAAGTCTTTTGTGAATAGCACTGACACTTATATTTCCTTGACCCACTAGGACGCAGTAAGCTGGTTCGCATTTGCCAGCCCGAAAATGTCAGTGCACCCAGGAGTTTTCTGTTGCACGCATTTTGCCAAGCCTCCGCACGAGTGATTCGCAGTGCTGTGCTGCAATCGACTTGCTTGACGAGTTGCCCAACCCTCTCCCTGCTATGCTTCCTTTCCAAAGCTTTCGTGGCCCTCTTCGCAAGTGGATCTCTGTCACGATCCGCCGCGACCGCCAGGACCGGACTAGTGGATGTGGTCATCACAGGTGCAGATCGAGGTCAGCGCTCGTGCTGGGTCACTTCTCGTTGCATTGTCACCATAGTCATGAGTCATATCTGCGTTGCTTCAGTTTCGAGCTGCGGAGATGCTTGCAACAAAATCGGCACGTACTTGAAGGCCGTTCCTGCCTCAATGCCTTCCCGAATTGTGGCGACGTCTTTGTGTAAGGCCCTGGCGGCCAAAGACAATAACTTGCCGCAAATGGCTGAGTGACAGCATGCTCAGGCTCCGCGTGCATCAGAAGCTTGTGAGATTGGAGGTTCTACGTTGCTCTGCCGTCCAGTACGATCGACTGGCGTCTTAAAGACGGCGCCGGCTTCCCTGCAATGCCTGTGCTTGCAGAAGCCTTTACGCATCGCCCACACAAAGGCAGACATCCCTATCGAACAGCGTGGTGACGAAGAAGTCAAGTATGCGGAGGTGCGGCTTCCCGCCACCTCTGTTGAAAAGATCGCAAGTTGGGCTAGCGCTAGGGCCTTTTAGGATGCAGCCTCAGCGAAAACCAGGCAGTGGGCTGCAGGAGGGTTGGTTGAGCTGAAGCAACAAGTGTCGACGAATGGCCTCGCGGGTAATTTGTGGGCGCGAAGGAGTTCGAGCACACAACCCGAAACCTTAGAAGGGAATGGTTGTGAAGTTTGATTCTGTGGCTCAGCTCAGCTCTGACTTGCCGCTGCCTACCTCTGAGACATGTATCCAAGAGACGCACTGAAAGTCTGGTGCGCGCCAGGGCCTCTGTGAGGATGGCAAGCGTCGCAAGGCTCGGGAAGTATCAGCCATGAAGCCACCAAGCTCTCTGCCTCTCCGCTTGACAGGTTCTCCTGACCCCCGCAAACAGCTCAGCTGGCAATTGGGCGTGGTGCTGCCACATTTGACACGGGCAGATGACTTCGCGTGGCTGCGCGACTCACGGAATCACCAGGGGGATGGGATTAATTGGACCGAAAGGCCACGAGACATTACCGGAGTGCTACAAGTAGCAAGTGGGGTAGCAGAGCTAGGTTTCTGCTCATTGCGTGGCAGGTTTGATGTGACACCAGCACGTCTGGTCACGGGACTGCTGACGGAGCCATGGTAAGTTGACAAGACAGAGCCGCTGATGGGTCCCGCTGGCATGCATTGCAACTTGCAGGAGCGTGGTCTGTCGGAAGCGTCGGAGAAGGGCCTCGCCGCTCTTTTCTCCGAGGCACCCCCCCACGGTTCAGACAGAGGCATTCTGCTAGGGAGGCGTATTTATTTTAGGTTTTTTTTTTTTTTTTTGGGCATTTTTTTTTTTTTGGCTTGTGTGCGCGCTTGGCTTGGCTTCTCGGCTTCCCTGGCTTCTTGGCCTCTGGCTTCTTGGCTTTTCGGCTTCTTGGCTTTTTTCTTCGGCATAGAGAGCCTCATAAATCAGTCCTTAAGTCACGCCCTCAACCCTAAGCCGAGCCGAGGCGAATTTAGGTCAGTAAAGCGGGATAGGGGCCATGGTTTTTTTTTTTTTTCCAAGGTGCGGCCTACCCTTGTTTGCGAGGTGCGGCCAAGGGTCCCTTGTGCATGCGGTCACCTAGTCCTCTGGTCCTTGGTCTTGTGGTCCCCTGGTCCTCTGCTCGCGGTCCCCTAGTCCTCTGGTCCTTGGTCCTGTGGTCCCCTGGTCCTCTGGTCTGCTGGTCCTCTGGTCCCGTGGTCTCCTGGTCCCCTGGTGCATGCGGTCCCCTAGTCCTCTGCCACAGCCACAACCACAACCACGGGATAGGGGTTAAAAACAAATTAAATAAGGATCAAAAAAATAAAATAAGGATCAAAAAGAAATTAAATAAGGATCACAAAAAAATTAAACAGGTATCCACGAAAGGAGGGGGGGGTAACGGAGGAAAGAAGACACAGAAAGAGAGAGAGAGAGAGAGAGAGAAAAAAAAGAAAGAAAGAACGAAGGAAAGAAAGAAAGACAGAGAGAGAGAGAGAGAGAAAGAAACATAAAGAAAGAAAGAACGAAACAAAGAAAGAGCGGAAGAAAGCAAGAAAGCAAGAAATAACGAAATACATAAAGCATAGTTATAAGGAAAGAAAGAAATCAAAAATACACAAATAGATAAATAAAGAAAGCTATAAGGAAATAAAAAAGAAAACACAAGGAAAGGACGAACGAGAGTTAGAAACAAAGAAAAGCAAATAATACAGACATAACGAATGAACAAAAATGGAGAAATAAAGAAAGACGAAATGACATAAATTAACTAAGATGTTGTTTTGTTTTATGTTATCTTCTGTTATGTTGTATCGTCGTCTTTTATTATGTTATTATATGCTATAGGAAGCAAGGTTCTGTTATGTCAGAAAATGTCACACTATTTTTGTGATGTCGAACCATCTTATGTCGTTCTTATGGTTTACTATGTTATATTATGTTATAGAGTGCTAACGGAAGACGAGACACGAACAGGCACGGAAGAACGAAAGACCCACCGCCGCGCTTTTCGAGCCGTGCAAGCTTGATTCAAACAGTGTTTTCGAAACCCATCATGTGAGCGTTGTGTCTGCAAATGGGGGGGGCTGCGCCCCCCCCAACCCCCCCGCTAACCAGAATCGCCAAATGAGGGGGTGTGTTTAAGATAGGTGATGAAGCGGAATACCAGCAACAGCTACAACACGAATTCCGTCCTAAATGCGAAATTGTAACGAAAATTTGATTTTCCCGAGGAACAACCAAAGATAACGTATGTTTTCCTTCTGAAAACCTGAAGAAATGACACGAATGCCATAAGTAATAGAAAAATGGTGTTTTTCCTAGGAAAAACTAAGGAAAACTTGGAAAACACAACGGAATCCGTAGGAAAATCATGTCTTCCAGAGGAGAAACCAAGCAAATCCTTAGGAAATGAAAGAGAATCCATAGGAAAACAGTGTTCTCCCTTGGAAAAATTCAAGAATTGCTGTATCGGAAAAGAAAGAAAGAAACGAAGACAGGACGAAAGAAAGAAAGGACGAGAAAAAGAACGAAATAAATGAAAAAGAAAGCAAGAAAGAAAGGAAGGAAGGGAGTATGAAATGAATAAAGAAAGAACACCAGAAAGAAATAAAAGAAATGAACGAGCGAAAGAAAGAAATAAATCCAGAATAAACAGGCAAAGTTGGAAAATACGAAAGAGAAAGAACATGAAAGAATCACAGAAACAAAGATACAAGCAATAGGATACTACATAGTCCAATCGAATATGCAATAATATCGTAATGGACCCTAAAATATTTAGCATAATGTAACCTGATGTTATATTATATACCAAATATTATGTTCTATATATAAAAACTATATTGTACTATGTTACAATGTACTACACTATAAACTAAGATCTTGTTTTGTTCTATGTTATCTTCTGTTATATTGTATTGTCGTCTTTTGTTATGTTTATTAGATGCTATAAGAAGCAAGGTTCTGTTATGTCAGAAAATGTCACACGGTTTTTGTGATGTCGAACCATCTTATGTCGTTCTTATGGTTTACTATGTTATATTATGTTATAGAATGCTGACGGAAGAAGAGACACGAACAGGCACGGAAGAACGAAAGACCCACCGCCGCGCTTTTCGAGCCGTGCAAGCTTGATTCATGTGAGCGTTGTGTCTGCAAATGGGGGGGGCTGCGCCCCCCCCAACCCCCCCGCTAACCAGAATCGCCAAATGAGGGGGTGTGTTTAAGATAGGTGATGAAGCGGAATACCAGCAACAGCTACAACACGAATTCCGTCCTAAATGCGAAATTGCAACGAAAATTTGATTTTCCCGAGGAACAACCAAAGATAACGTATGTTTTCCTTCTGAAAACCTGAAGAAATGACACGAATGCCATAAGTAATAGAAAAATGGTGTTTTTCCTAGGAAAAACTAAGGAAAACTTGGAAAACACAACGGAATCCGTAGGAAAATCATGTCTTCCAGAGGAGAAACCAAGCAAATCCTTAGGAAATGAAAGAGAATCCATAGGAAAACAGTGTTCTCCCTTGGAAAAATTCAAGAATTGCTGTATCTGAAAAGAAAGAAAGAAACGAAGACAGGACGAAAGAAAGAAAGGACGAGAAAAAGAACGAAATAAATGAAAAAGAAAGCAAGAAAGAAAGGAAGGAAGGGAGTATGAAATGAATAAAGAAAGAACACCAGAAAGAAATAAAAGAAATGAACGAGCGAAAGAAAGAAATAAATCCAGAATAAACAGGCAAAGTTGGAAAATACGAAAGAGAAAGAACATGAAAGAATCACAGAAACAAAGATACAAGCAATAGGATACTACATAGTCCAATCGAATATGCAATAATATCGTAATGGACCCTAAAATATTTAGCATAATGTAACCTGATGTTATATTATATACCAAATATTATGTTCTATATATAAAAACTATATTGTACTATGTTACAATGTACTACACTATAAACTAAGATCTTGTTTTGTTCTATGTTATCTTCTGTTATATTGTATTGTCGTCTTTTGTTATGTTTATTAGATGCTATAAGAAGCAAGGTTCTGTTATGTCAGAAAATGTCACACGGTTTTTGTGATGTCGAACCATCTTATGTCGTTCTTATGGTTTACTATGTTATATTATGTTATAGAATGCTGACGGAAGAAGAGACACGAACAGGCACGGAAGAACGAAAGACCCACCGTCGCGCTTTTCGAGCCGTGCAAGCTTGATTCAAACAGTGTTTTCGAAACCCATCATGTGAGCGTTGTGTCTGCAAATGGGGGGGGGCTGCGCCCCCCCCAACCCCCCCGCTAACCAGAATCGCCAAATGAGGGGGTGTGTTTAAGATAGGTGATGAAGCGGAATACCAGCAACAGCTGCAACACGAATTCCGTCCTAATGCGAAATTGCAACGAAAATTTGATTTTCCCAAGGAACAACCAAAGATAACGTATGTTTTCCTTCTGAAAACCTGAAGAAATGACACGAATGTCATAGGTAATAGAAAAATGGTGTTTGTCCTAGGAAAAACCAGGGAAAATTTCAGGAAATACAACGGAATCCGTAGGAAAATCGTGTTTCCCCGAGGAAAAACCAATCAGATCCTAAGGAAATGAAAGAAAATCCATAGGAAAATAATGTTTTCGCTTGGGAAATTCAGGAATTGCTGTATTTTAAGGAAACTCCGATGAACCCTCCACAGGGATCCTGCGCGTCGAAGCGCTGGCGCTGTGGTGCGGTGCAAATTTTCTACGTCCCCGATGAACCCTCCACAGGGATCGGCCAAGCAAACCACAAAAAAAAAAAATGCCAAAAAAAAAAAATAAAAAATTTTCAAACTAATTCCAGACCCTTCTGCTAGTGCTTTCTCCCCTCCAGTGTCATCCCAGGCTGATCGGACCTGACGCGCCTCTGTCACGCTGGAAAAGATTGTTTGCCCTGCAGATGTCCGTTCTCGAGTCTGCAGTCCAAGCTTTCAACGTGCTGCCCCAGTAGGGGTGTCTTCCAGGAACAGTTTCGCCCACCTCCTGGCGGAAGTCCCAGGCTGCCTCCCATCATTCTGGAGGGATTGCCCCCGTATGGGAGGAGTCTTGAGAAGATCCATGAGAAAGATATGGTCTTTGTGTTTTTGTGTTGAAGCGCCTCTTGGATGGTTTGACATGTGCCTTTGGGATTGAGGGTGTCGTATTTCTAATCTGGACTCGTCCAAACAGCTCGAGAAACGAACATCTGAAACGCAGGAACCAAACGGCGACCGAAGCCCCACTTTGAAAGGCCTCAAACCTAGAACCACCGACCCAAAGCCAAACGGCTGAAACGATCCATAGTCTGGACCATGTCTTGACTCGACAATTGTTACTTGCCGAAACTGGAAGCCATAGACCACCTCGTCTGTGTCTCATATCTCGAACTTTGTGCACTGTCGAACTTCCCGCTATGCAACCGTTTGAATGAGAAGCTGCAGAGTGTGTGTGTGTGTGTGTGCATCGTGTGCTGCTTTTCGACACAGCGAGCTTGTGTGTGACACTCCTGTTTGCCGAGGATTCTTAGAGATCATGAACATGTTTGCAAGGGGATGCCCAATATCTGAAGAGTGGGCATCTAACAAAGAGGCTCTTCAAGATGTGCTGATACAGACTGTGACACCAGTCTGCGTACCTGCAATGTACAGTGGAGTGGTTTCAGGTGTGCTCAGGCAGAAGGACCCAAGACTTGGATTGAAGATCTGCTCGAATGTGTGCGGGCCTTCGCGCCAGCTTCCGGATTCAGAGCCGGGTATACCAAAGTGAACAGGTCACCACGGTCGTGAGCCTTCTTTCTCTCTAGGTGCTGGCTCCAAGTGTCGCACGACAAAGCAGGATCAGCTTGACTCTGCTTTTTCAGAGCTGTCAGATCAGACAACAAATCAGAGCTCGCCTCGTGCACTTTCCACAGGAAGCTCAACAGTTGGATCAATGGCTTGACTTTGCTTTTTCAGAGCTGTCAGGTCAGTCCAACAAACGAGAAAGCACATTCTGCATTTTCCGATACAGCTTCAACCACTTCAGGCAGATGTGGGTCATTCTTCCGCTCCGCTGCGGCTACAATCACTTCAGGCAGACACTTGTGTCGGCTTCAATCACTTCGGGCAAGCGCTTGCTGCGGCTAAATCACCTCAGACAGACGCTGAAAATTCTCGGCTGCGGCTTCAACCACTTCAGGCAACACTCAACCAGTGCTAGTACTTAAAGATCCCTGCAAACAGTCGGAATTCGGAGTCCGGAGATCCAGCCAAACGTAAACATGCAGATCTTCCTCGCCCGTCTCACGAATAACAACAGCTCCTCCTCGTCCGTCTCAAGAAGAGTAACAAGAATTCCTGCACATACTTCACATGTGTTCGTGCTCCTTCAGAAGTAAGACATCACAAGTCTTCGACCGCAAACCACTCAAACTGCCATTGCACCAGTTGGTAGATCTGGTCAGAATCTAGTCGTGCAAAGCAGCAGCAGGCACTTGCTCTGTCGCATCGTGCTGTAGTTGCAACTGCACCTGTGCGTCAGTGCACGATGAGCTTTCCCTGACAGTGAGGCTGTAGCTTGAGCACTCTAGCAACAAGCCTCGAACCATGCGTCAGTCTTAAAGCAACAAATCGAAACTCTTGCAGACTTCGGTCCTGTCCGGTTACAGACCCACACACTGCAAGAGAAACCGACCTGGGTCAGGTGTTCCGATCAGGGCACATTTCGGTCATTGCCATGACCTTAACAATCCGGGCAGCCCCGGTGCAGACTGCGCGGTCAACGAAAGTTGTCTGGTCGCACACTTGCCCAGATCTTCCATCCAAGTCTTGGGTCCTTCTGCCTGAGCACACCTCAAGCCACTGTACATTGCAGGTATGCAGACTGGTGTCCCAGTCTGTATCAGCACATCTTGAAGAGCCTCTCTGTTAGATGCCCACTCGTCAGATGTGGGGCATCCCCCTGCAAACATGTTCATGATCTCTAAGAATCCTCGACAAACAGGAGTGTCACACACACGCACACACACGCACACACATGCACACAGATACACACAGATACATACAGGTACATACGGATACATACAGATACATACAGATATATACAGATACATACACACATACACACACACACACACACACAGTCTCTCTCTCTCTCTCTCTCTCTCTCTCTCTCTCTCTCTCTCACACACACACTCACACTCACACTCACAGAGTGGTCTGAAAGCTCATCGCCGAAAGTCGGTACACGGGATTCTCGCGGTAGTGCTGCTTCTCGTTTTCCAGACGAAGTCAACTCTTGCAAAATGAACATTGGTGATGGTGATGTTCTGCAAGGTGTAAACGGTCCTGCCACGTCTGACACAGCACGAACATGACATGAACGTTTGTGGTTTTCCCTCCCCTCATCCAGCAGCTGGTGGCCCCAGGTGCGATAAGGTAGATGCGTTGAGAGGGTCTTCATTGTCTACCGCCGTCGGAGCCAAAGCCACCAATCTCCAGCTGAGACTGCAAGGAGCACGCAGGCAGACACACAGTTCGCGTGTTATGCTCACTGCAAGTTCTGGCTCTTAGTTGACGTGGGCCACTGGCGTTCGTTCCCGGCCAAATGGGGTTCACGTCCCGGAAGCGGTGCTTGTTTGAGAGTCTTTTGGGGTGTCTGATCGCCGTGCCAAGGAACAACAATGCGGGGTGCACCTTTTGCACCGGCGCGGAAGGAAATGCTGTCGAGGTGCAGGCTCGGCTTGACTGGAAAGTTGCATCTGACCCATCACAAATTGCATTTTGAAGTCGGGAATTTTGCCGGTAGACGTAGAGAGCAACCACGCAGGGAAAGTATCCCAGCGATGGCAAGCTAGAGAAGCGCGGCCCGCACCAGCTTTCCTCTCAGGTCCGGCATTTCTCTGTCTCGAGACCTTTCCATTGAGTTCAGCGTCCCAGTTTCCGGAAAGTCCGACTGAGGTTTGAGAACGGGGCCACGTACACTGGCGAGTGGATGGGTGCCTTGTCCGTGAAGCTTCATTGGGCCGCGGGACTGTTGAGATCTGTTTAAAACAGCAAGATAGGATGCAAACGTCGTTCTCGCTGACCTCGCCTCCTGCTTGGTTGCCTCCGGGTCCGAGGCAACTCACGCCACGGCCAAGGGGAGCAGGCCGGTGGTGCATGACGGCAGGACTTGTGCAGGGTTCCGGTTTTTTGAAGCGCGTCCTCCTCAAGAGTTGAGTAAACATCGAAGCCTGATGTGAAGTCATGCCGTCGTGTAATAACCACCGCGGTCATGAACCAGCATGCGGTATGGCCAGGTTGTGCGGTGTGTTTTGAAGAGGTGCTTTGCGTATCTGCAGGTGTGGCCAGATGGTGCCAAGTACACCGGTAGCTGGGCCACAGCCTCAACGCACAAGGTTCGGAGCTTGATATTGCGAGCGACCAGCCGTTTGCCGCCAGGAAGCCGACAAAGCCCATGGGAAGGGAAGGTTTGAACACGTGGATGGAGATGCCGCGAGCCTCTGCTCTGTGGTTTCGAGCTTTTCGCCGCAGCTTCCAAACATTGCCATTGTGGCCTACATACTGTATTAGGTCTATGAAGGCGAATGGAAGTCCGACAAAGCCCACGGCTATGGCGTGTGCGCTTCTGACTTGCGAAACGCTCATGCAAGGTTGACGTGTCGTGACACCATGAACCAGCTTCAATCAGAATCCCGGAAAGTGCTGTGTTGGTGCCAAGCACGGGACTTGTCCAGGTACCACCATGCCGATGGCTCCCGGTATGAGGGCAACTGGGCCCAGAGCTGAGCTTTGAGAAAGGTTTCCTTTTTCGGGCCCCTCACAGCGAGTCTTTGAGACAAGTCCACGAAGGCCGATGACAAGCAACATGGGCCCTGGGCTTAGTTCCCAACGGCCTTGCCGAGACTTTGAGTTCGAGTTTTCTCGCAGGAACGGCCAGGAAATCTGGCCAGATGGTCAGACTCCCGGTCCAAACCAGCAAGTTGCTGGAAACTCACTCCTTTCTTGCTGCAGGTGCCAAGTATGTTGGTGAGTATGAGGCCTGCATTAACGGTAGCATGCTGACGCGAGAAACCTGCAGAACATTGAAAAAATCAGGCCGGCAGGAAAAGCGGCAAAGGGCACTTCTCGTGGTCGGATGGCTCCAAGTACGAGGCCAGGATGGCTGAAAACACGAGCCTTCGCGACGGAACTCCTCCGGGGACCTCCAGCTGAAACAGGAGTGGTGTTGTTTCAGAATCTTGGCAAAGCGGCAGCCGATCAGTGTATTCCTGCGAAAGGTTTTGGGAGGCATGAACTCAACACTTGATGACTGCCCACGGCGGAACTGCCACGAGAGACGGATTCAGGAGGAGCTGGGAAACAAGCGGGGGATGCGGTGGACAAGCGCCATGCGGTGCCCATAGAAGAAGATCAAGAAGCAGAGAGTTACCACAGAGGGGTTCTGAATATTCGGGATTTTGGGCGATCCACAAACTTGGAGCGGCCCTTACACATGCAACTGGGATCCGAGTAAAGCCATACCTCGCTAGTGCCAGGGTTACGGGACCCATCACTCAGACGAATTTTCAGAAGTGTTTACAGGGCATTATGATCTGTCGTTGCCACATGCTTCTTTAATGACTGACGTGGCTTCTGTGCTGCATAGTTGATGGCAGGGAGAATTTGTTGACAACGACATCAACGGTGTCGGCGTGTACCAGTGGGCGCTCCCTGCGAAGTTTCACAAACTCCTGTGTTGGGTCCATGTGATGTCATGCTGTCAGGGTGATGGTAGAAAGTTCGAGGGGCAGTGGGTGAAGAACAGAATGCACGGCTTGGTCCCCATCGTGTTTGCTGAGTTTCCATGTATGTGCTTCGGGATGGAGGGGCCTTGTCAAGGCCACGGCCACTTCACCTGGGTGGATGGCCGGTCTTATGAGGGGGAGTACAAGAACGATCAAAAGGATGGAGAGGGAACGCCCAGACCTCAGCTCGACTTTGCGTCTGAAGGAGAGTCTTGCAATGCCCATCTCAGATTTAACTGGCCCGATGGACGGAAGTACAAGGGACAGTGGTGGGGGACCCAAGTTGTTTTGCAGCCCGTACTTTTCTGGGAGTTTTGTGTTGTCAGAGCCTGGCATGCCTGTCGAAGCCAGGAAGGAGGGCAAGCAGCATGGTGTTGGAATTTACGTCCTGACCTTAGCATGCAGCGGCTCTGCATGGAGCGAAATGCAGTGGATTGGAACCGAATGCTCACGTCTTTGTCGGGCTGAACAAACGCGATCATGAGAAGACGGAAAGGAGGCAGCACACGCCCGTTGTGGAAGCAGTACAGCGAATGTTGCCAGGTGCTTTGTGCACCTTTAGTAAAAACTCCGAAGACTGACAACCCTTCGTGTCCAGAGCTCACGTGCCGCCTTTGAAGCAGCCGTGAGCGTGGGAAAATGTGGGAAAACTTCTCGGGAATGAGAAGGCGAGTGAGAAGCAGATACATGCAGTTTGTGCTGAAGATTCATGGGAATGCTTTTTCTCGTTCTTTTTCGTGGCCCCGTCCCGATTTTTTCTACTTGCAGAGCTTGTTTTCTGAGGTTACGGCTTCCGGTGAAGAGCGCAAAGGCTGGCATGGCTGATGCAACTTTGGCCCAAGCATGATGACGATGAACAGGTGAATGGACAGACGGTCGGCGTGTTCGATGGATAGACACTGACACGAACGCCCCCTAAGCATCAACCTTAACCGTGCTTTTGGTGGAGCTGCACTGAGTGCATGCTCCATGCAAATGTGCGCATCATTTCCATGTGATGCAGAGTTGCTTTGTAGCAACCCAGCCCCTGTTTTAACATGCTGGCCTGGGAAAGAGCTTTTCCTGTCCAAACACTGCATCTCGTATGTTCTTGAGAGCTCCATCGGAATCGTGGTTGACATATTGAAGCCGTGGGTGTTCCCATCTGCAGAACGGATTTGTGGACAAACTCTGTTTCACCTTCCACACGGTGTCCGTGCTTGAAGTAAGAGCACCAATTAACAGCACTGTTGATCGACAGTGCTTGGAGCTGTGAGACTTCCTCGCCTGATTGTAACACGTGACCGAAGACTGACGAGCATTTCTGGGCAGGCGGCAGTCGAGGATGCTATTGACAATTGATGCTAGAATCGGCATGTGGCCGTCTTTAGCGCATCTGCCGTACAAACAGCCCAGTTCCAGTCGGACCCACAACGCTTTGCAGCCTGAACATAAGAAGACCCACCGGCGTACAGCTGTTACAAGTAACTGGCATACTGCAGCACTGGCCTGCGACATGACAGCCCGTCGAGCCCTCGAGATGCGCGCTGTATGTCGGTCATTCTGATTCTTGTGTCCCAAGGTTCAGCTTTCCGCTCATTACGCTCAGCAGCGTTCCGCACGGCGGGCGTGACAGGTGAGGGAGTCGAGCAACATGTCTCTGAACCGAGTGTGGGCCTTAAGCTGGAGGTGCCGCGACTCTCGGCTGGGTGACTTCCCCGGTACTGCTTGTTCAAAATTGCCGGGGGGGGGAAGCCTCGACGTAAAACTGGAGGCATATCTGCAACGTCTTCCAAGACATCAGGAGGACCACCGCTTGTCATGGACCCACCCTTAAAGCCTCACCGGACATGGCGACCGCTTCCAAGTGCGTCTTTGTTGTTATCTTGTGGCTTGTTGCTTGCATCTTGGCTGTTACCAAGGCGGGAGTCCGTTTCCACGAGGCTCTACACGACATTTGCCAGAAGCTCGAATGCACCAATTGCCAGTGCTCATGCTTCAACATGTCGCTGCAAGGTGGCTCCGATCATCATGCCAGTAGCCCGGCAAAGCCAGAGTTGAGCTAGCGATGATCCCCCGCCAGAGGCAAACGGATGCAGAAACAGCGCACACCTTGACGCTCCAAGCAGGGGAGGTCCTGCAGGCCCGGCGGAAAGTCCACTTTAGATCGGATCGCCGGATCGCTGTGCCCTTCCTTCGGGGCTTAAGCTCCGGTTCTCGGCGAGCTTTGAGTGCTGGCATTCCTTGGGCATCGTGTTGGTGCAGACTCTTGGAGTTGCCTTGGGAACTTCCTGGGCAGCCTTCGATCGACTCTGATCTGTAAGCGATGTGCTCAAAAACGATATGTGGACCTTTAAAGACAGGCTAGTTTTGAGTTTTTGTAGCTGCTGAAAGATGCGAGCCGTGCAGCCTAAAGCTTTTGAATTCGAGTCTGCCCACCATGACATAAAACACTGACAAGGCCGGTGTCTGGCACGGTAGGCTCTGATTCGTGAGGAACCCATTCTGCCAAGAATTGCCTAGACCTGCCGAAGAAGAAGTGAACGCCGAGCTAGACCTACCAGCGTACACGTGCTCGTGACCGTGCCTAATCCCGATGAAGCTGGAAAGTACCGAAATCCTCGCGAAGGCAGGCTAACAGGAGTCAGGGATATGCTTGTGTGGAGTCTATTCTCGCATGGCATCTAGCGCAAACATCTACGTAACAGTAATGTATAGTGACCGGTGCGGTCATCGTTGTTCTGCCAGGCGTGTCGGCTGCTGCTTGAACCGTCCCACGCCAAATTGCCCCTAGCCCGAAACTCAGACAGTCTTGCGTCAGCTGTCATACCAGAGCGATGAGAATGAATTTTATGCCAATACTCGGGGCTAACATTCTGTCTCTCGTTTTGTCCCCAAGTAGTAGCCACGGAGGATTGGCTGTTGCGTCCGCCAGCAGCGCAGTCCACCTCGTCCGGACCAAATCTGCGGCAAGAGCTCTTCGATGAGCGACTCGTTTTCGTCATAGCCTCAGGCATAGCAGCAGACGAAGAATGTAGATGGCCATAGGAAGAAATGTGACATGCATCTGCTGATGCTGCTGCTCATTGTGAGTTCCATCGTTATGATGATGATTGGTGAATGCGCGAAACGATGCTGCATCACACTGATACTGAGCCACTGTTCCTGCTGCTGGTGCTGCTGCTGCTGCTCCTACTGCTGCGACGACGACGAGTTCAACTACTCCTACCACTAGTTATTGCTCGTACCTCAACTCCTCCTCCTCCTCCTACTGCTACTACTGCTACTACTGCTACTACTACCGCTACTACTACTGCTACTACTACTATTACTACTACTACTACTGCTGCTGCTACTACTACTAATACTGCTAGTGCACCAGTACACTTGCACTGGAACGAGTACGAGTACTAGTACTTGTACAGGTGCTAGTTAGTATAGGTGCAAGCAATTACTAGTGCAAGCGCTCCTGGTAGTAGTACTACTAAAACCATTACTTCTCCTACGGACAACTGACGACTGACTGCCGACTAGGAATTCCGACCTGCGAACTACTGCTACTAGTTACTAGCTACTTACTAACTACTACTAGCTACTACCAGCTATTACTAGCTTCTAGTAGCTGCTGCTGCTGCGGCTGCTGCTACTACTACTACTACTACCACCACCACTATTCCCACAACCACTACCACCACCGTCGCCACCACGACCACCACGACGACGACGGCTTCAGCTGCTACTGCTGCTGAAGCGCTGCTGCTGCTGCTGCTGCTGCAACTGCTCTCGCTCTTGCTCCTGCTCCTGCGGCTGCTACTGCTGTCCCTGCTAGTGCTGCTACTGCTGCCGCTGCTGCTATTGCTTGTGCTATGGCCTCGTCAGGACACGCCGGTGGGAATTGCGGCCGGATTTGACAAGAATGCTACACTCGACGCTGCTGTTGGATTCGCCATACTTTTGTGTGTTTTTTTGGTGTGGTTGCACGCTGACGGTTTGTAATTTGGTGCAGATTCCAATGCCGGTTTTCCCTACCAAGGTTCCTTTATACCGGTTGGGTTTCATGCAGATTGGCTTCGCAGAAGTGGGATCCATCTCTGCTGAGCCGGCAGCAGGGAATGAAAGGCCACGGTGTTGGCGGATCCCGAGTGACCAGGCAGTCATCAATTGCATGGGCCTGAACAATGAGGGGGCTGCGTGTGTCGCAGCTCGTCTCAAGACTTTCACTTCTGTTGAAGGAGGTGCTCCTATCGGAATCAACATTGCCAAGACGCACAATCCCGCCATTGTAGGGCCGGCCGCTGTCGAGGATTTCGTGCATAGCTTCAAGACATTGGCTCCCCTGGCGGACTTCGTGGTGATTAATGTGTCGTGTCCCAACACCGCAGAGGGAAAGACTTTCGAGGAGCCAAGTGCCCTGTCTGATCTCTTGCAGGCCGTTGCTAGACAAAGTCGAGAGATGCAGTGGGAGCGGGCACCGCCGATACTGGTGAAACTCATGGCGACCCCAGACTCTGACGATGGCCGAGCGTGCCAGCGAGAGCTGCTGAGAGTTATCGAAGACTCGAAGGTCGTGGATGGCCTCGTTATCTCAAACACAATCAAAAACCCAGAGGCTCAGCTATCCAGCACAGGACGACAAGCTGCGGACGCCATCGGCAAAGGCGGTGTTAGCGGCAAGGTCATACATCGACGGAGTGTTGCTGCCATCCGGTCAGCTTTCGAAGCCACAGGCGCGTTTACGCAGACAGGTCAAGGCAGCTTTGCTCCTGAGCTTCGGAAAGGTGGGAGACTGCCAATAATCGGCGTCGGAGGCACTGATAGTGCTGAGGCAAGCTGTAACTCCCCGGTATCTTTGCTTCCCAAGGCTGTTTGTGCAGAATGCCTCGAGTGCAGAACCCACGCAGGCCGCGTACGAGAAGATCCGCGCTGGAGCAAGTCTCGTCGAGGCCAGCGCTTTCACTTCCTGCCAGCTCAGTTATGGACTCCCTTTCAGTCCATGTTGGAGTGCGCGAGGGGGCGGACGAGAATGACTGCTTTTGGGTGGGTCAGCTGAACCCGGTGAATATTACATATATCAGTAAGTATGCTTTCAAAAACAGGGCTAAGATTTTGTGTGCTTGGATGAACAAGGCTGTACTTTTTCTGCATCATACTTACCAATCCATTTACTGACCTGGTGTATACCTCTTCCTCCATCTAACTTTAAGTTGTCTCGAAACGCTCATAGACAGCTTACGCGAAAAACGATTGTAACCTGACGTTCGGGACGTCGCGTCCTTTCGAGCAGTGAGAGATGCGGTGCCCATCTGGGCCAGGCTGAGGCTGGCTGTCCTTCCTTTGCCGGCTCTGCGTGCTTTATTGCATTCTTTACGTTTGCTGTCCACAGCTATCAGTGTACACGCTACACGCAAGCTTCTTTGCAGCGTTGCATTTTGATTACAGGCTTTGCTACTGAGCTACTGTTCTGTTATCAGTCTTACTAAGTCTGCTCTTAGGCTGGCAAGATGCAAGCCATCATGCCTTTACAGTTGAGGGTTCCGTTTCCTGTCTGTACTTCTGCGTGGCCGACGCTGGCTAGGCTTCCTGCTGGTTTCCCACAGGTCTGCTCTCCATGACTGCGCACTGCTGTAGGACTTTGCGGCTGACACTCGGTGTCGCGTTCAGAGTTTGCTTCAGGCCTGCTCTCACTGTCAGGGTTTGCAGTGCTGTGTCGCTTGCGTGTTATCTCACTACTTATGGTTTCGGGATGTTTAGGGTTTGCTCCAGCTCTACTCTTGCCGCCGGAGTTCCTTGAGAGCGCTCCATTCCTGCGTGTTCTGGACGCTGTTTGCGGCTCAGGGCAGTGCTCAATTATTGCTAATTAATACTGTTTGTATGGCTGTGGGGGAATGGAGGTTTAGAGTGTGTCTCGGAAACACTCACCACGACACTTCTCGCTACATGTAGCACTGCGTTGCTGATGAAAAACCGTCACGAATGTTGGGGTTGAACGTTACGTCCAGGCTTACTCTTGCATGGCTCTTGCGCGCCACTACGCCTACAAGCTTTAGGGTTTAAGCCCTGAGCTAAGGTTTAGCCTATGGGAGGCACATATGTGTTGGCGCGCGCTGACCGGTTCCTGTGGTGCATTACATTCGGGCGTATGTGCACCTGGACCGGCGGGTCAGGAAGTCGAGAAAAAACATGGAAGATTTGGACGACGACAGGTGTGACGTTTGCCGCTGGCTTCCTTTGGGTTTTGCGTTGGCTGTTCTCCCTGCCTTCATCTTGAACATGTTGAACTGGAAGCCATCAGAGTTCTGCGGTTTGGGAGTTCAGGGTCTGTTGGGCACAGCTCCAGTTTGGACCTGTGCTGGCTTACCTGCGACTTCCTTCGGGATTTCGGACTTGAAGATTGCAACCATCCTGTCTTCTCGGCTGTAAGGTCGTCGGGCTTGGCAGGCTCATGTCTTCAGACGGTTTGTGGTCACAAGCCCTGCTTTGATAGCCATTTCCTGTTTTCAAGTTCTGAAAGTATTCCTCCAGAGGAGGTGTCTAGCCTAGCTGTACATTACTTCTTGAAGTTCTCTGGCTCCACAGAAATGCTGCATATTAAACCACCACCGGCAATGCTGCAGATCGCCACATCCGCATGTACAGCATTTGGAGCCAGGATTTGGTCGCCGAAGCTAAGCAGGGTCGATGTTGGCAGAAACTCAGCCATTCTGTGTTGTCCATCTCCGTTCTTGGTGGTGTGTCCGTTTTCCGAAAACACTGCCGCAGTTCTCTTTCGCTTTCTCACCACCACGAGAAGCATCGGTCTGCCCCGGCCCGCGGAGGTCTACACCGGCTTGGTCTACAAGGGTCCCGGTCTTCTTGAAGATATCCAAACAGGCCTCAAGAATTGAACTGCACCCGAGGTCGGCTTGAGGGGAGCGGTATGTTGCTGTGCAAGGTCTTCGCCGGTGCTTGCAAAAGGATGGCTTTGGCAGCATCCAGGAGGTGCTGTAGCTGTGCTGTGCCGGTTTGTCGCGAATCCGCCCTGCGATCGCAGAATTCCAAAGGCGGTTGGGGCAGATGTTTCAGCACGCTGAGCTGCTGAGGCATGAGCTGTGTAGTCTCAGCATCTTAGATCGGCCATAGTCGGAGTTCGGCTTAGCGCAGCAGGCGCAGCGGCCGAGCTCAGGCCATTCGGCCCTCACTTCCCCTGCGTCTGAGGAGCAAAACGTCAGCATTTGAACCAGCCTGCTGCTTCCAGCTTTGTTTGGTGTTGACGTTGCTCCATTGATCTGCTTGCTGCTTGTCGCAACCGTTTGGAAGAGAGCAAGAGGGACATGGATAGCAGCCGCACATCAGTCAGAGGGAGCCAAGCTTCGTTTCTAACCCTGAGAAAACGCGCTCCCATCTCAATATCTTCTGTCGCTTAACTATGCCTAATTCTTAGCAAGCCACTAGCCAACCGCACTGACCCACTGATTCAGTCCTACACAGACTTAGATTTAGTGATTTTCGTTAGCATGTCTCAGCTGGTGCTTGATTGGCGCGACTCCCAGCCATCTTTAGGTGCTTGAATGTCAACTGTTTATCCTCTGTGGTGTCCAGGTTGAACAAAGATGTTTGCCTATCTCGGAAGGCACTGGATGCAACGGGGCTGATGAAAGTCGACAAGTAGGCTTCTCTATCATCGATGTGGATGCGGGACGAACAACGTCAGCTTTTTCAGACCCCGCGTTTCTGCAGCAGTTGCCATTATTCTCCCGTGGCTCCGCGACTGGGAGGGCTTCGTGACTGTAGCTGGGCCATCGTGAGAGGTCAAGATATTCGAGCGTGACTTTGCCAACGGGTGCGAACCTCTTCCAGTGCTGGACTTTTGCAGGGGAGAGGGCGCAGATGCCGACTAGCCGGGAGGGTGTTTGCGAAAGTGAAGCGTGTTTCTGTTGAACAGGTTCCACTGGACTCTTTGGATTCCAGTCAGTCGCACTCGTCTGGGAAAAGCAGACCCGGGCTGCTCAATTCAGGTATTTGTTCGGGGAGCTGCTTTACAAGCATGGCCTCTTGCAAGCTTTCGAGGCACCCTCGTCACGTTTGCTTGCAGGGCTTGCGTCGGTTAAGCTGTCAGAAACAGCTTCAGATTCTGGCCACCCTCAGGAGGAATTCGTGGATGAATCTCACCTGGCTGCGAAAAGGCAGCCTGGTCTATGCTGGGAGACCGCGCGGCTTGCAAGAGAATTTCCCGGCTTGGTGTTGCATGGCACCTGGCAGAGGCAGAACTTTTCGATGGTGCAGCAGGCCCTTAGAGAAGCTGTCTGCGGCACAGGACTTCCAGTTTGGCTCCACAGTCTGATAGTGCTGTGCTCCAAGGTCGGTGAGCTCGGCGTGAAGCTCCCCAATGAACAGGCAATAATCATAACCGAGCAGCTTTGTTAGCTTCGTGGCGTAGCATACGTGTGACGACAACTGCTGTAGAGCCGCTTAGTCGAGTCAGTAGAGCCGAGAGGTAGAGGAGATCATGGACGAAGACCGCGGATCTTCTCTCCGGTGGCTCGGCCAAGAAGTACACGGGCGGTGTACCGGTGTACATGTGTGTACACCGTCCTCAAAGCCTTGTTGTGGTGCCGCCTGCAGGATCCTCTACCAGCTGCGGCGGGTGCTCAGCACCAAGGACGGGGTCTAACGCCTCAACAGCTGCCAGCTGTCTCGAAGTTTGGTGTGTCGGAGGCCAAAGGCTCTGTTCCCTCGGCCAAGGCTCAGAGCTGCCAGTGCATCGACCTGTCGCAGACTGCCCGACCCGCAGGCAACAGCGGGTGCTGGACGACCGCGGCTGCAGAAGCAGGTGAAAACTGAAGAGGAGGCACTCGCAGCGCAGTGCGGTGCTGTGCATGCGAGCAATTCACGACTCGCCCCAAGGAGAACTTCTTCGACCAGAGGGTGAACACCCTTCGCCCAATAGATCAGCGATATCCCTACGAGGTGCACAACAAGGCGTGGCAGGGGCATCACACGATCTGTGACCTGCGCAAAAAGATTCTGTGTCATTTTGTGTCATCCTGTCCTCACGAGGCTTTCGTGGACGAACACACCAGGCAGCTGCGCAGCGCCCGGGAGAAAGAGTACGAGGCCTTCACCAACAGCCCCGATTTCTACGTCTGCCGATGTGGGCCGTGGGCAGCTGCGCAGCCCGCAGTCAGGAGATGGTGGAACGGAGTGCCAATGTGCAGGAGTTTAGGGTTGCTCAGCAGCGAAAAATGTCGGCCCAGCGAGGTTTATTTCTGCCGCTAGTGTAGCGCATCATGTCAGCACACATTAGACCTTGGTGCCAGGGAGAGCAGCAGAGCTCAGAAGGAACTTGCGAGGAAAGCTGGGGAGCAGCACTGGCAGGCATGGTCTCATCAGCCCGTGTCGTGCGGTCTTGGGAAGCCGCACGAGACTGCAGGGTGTGCAAGAGAAGAAGTACAACCTGCTCGAGAAGGCTGGAGACTTATCGATTTATTCTGTCACAGCGATGCAGAAGCGGCTTTTAAGGACCTCAACTTTGAGAAAGAGATGATTCGAAGAGATCAGCAGAGGAATGGCGGTGCTTTGACGCTATGACGAACATGCATCCATCATGTCAGGATAGTTGCCATCCGCGAACACTATGCTGAAGACTGTGGCTTCAGAGAAGGGGATGAGGACAGCAGCGTTTGGAAATGCGTGCAGAACATTCGTTTCAGGCGCTTGGTCTGCTGCAGCCTGACACGGGTTAGCAGCAAAGGGGAAAGGCAGGGGGGTGGGGAAAGGATCTGAACCCAAAAGACCGACAGGCCCACTAAGAAACCCCTCGGGCAACAGGCGCCCTGCGCCAGCCGTCTCGCTGACCTCTGCTTTGCCACTCTCTGCGGCGAATCGCATTCATAACGAGCAAGCGCTCTGTCACAACCTTGATTTGCTGAGCATCGGTCGTGCAGAACATCCGCGTCTCGGCCCGGAAGGATCATGGTATTGCTTGGTTCGAGAAGAACCTCCAGCGGATTGGCATCGACACGTTCGGTCCCCAAACCCTCAGCGAACTTTTTTTGATCTCTGAGCTCCTGGCTTTTCGGTTTGAGGTCCGAACACTCGGGAAGTGACACTGCAACCATTGAGGCTGCGACCCTCAAGGTGCCATCCGGTCTTTCAGTCTTTCGGCTTTTTCAGCTCGCACTCTCGCCAGGAGCTTCACGAGAAAATGAAAGAGAAGCTTCCAAGCAAGGCTTGCATTGTGCATTCGTGATGTGTCCAGAGCCGTCGTCCTGAGATGTCTTGAGGCTCGCCTGCAGATCGAATCTGCCAAGCGTGACCTGCTCAGTATCGCAAGCACTTGCTGGCTTAGGGCCATTTGGACAGTCCACAAGGAATGGAAAAGATTCGGGACACGAAGCGGCAGACGGACATTGCTCGTAAGGCAGGCTCCGCTTCTGCTGCGTTTAACATACGGGTGGCATTGTGTGAAAATTCCCGTGAGATGGCTTCCCCATAACGTCTCATCCGATTACTTCGTGTGTTGTGCTAAGCGAAGCCTTCTTCAAAGGGCACTAGATTTCCCGAAGCTCCAGCAGAGGGATGATCGGGCTAGCGGTATTGCTTGGTCCTCTTGGCTAGGACGGCGTCGGTTCCATTCTTCGTGCATAGGTTTGTTTGTCTAGTGCATGAATGCACTGCGCCTGTTTAGTTTGGAGTCCAGTGCAGGGGCAGAGATCATCATACGTGAAACCGTTAAACAGGCAGGTCGACCCTGCTCACCTGGAATTGTGGGACAGGAGAGGGAGCGGCGACAGCGCCGTGTCCAGTACGAGCAGGCAGCTACCACGGCCGGAATCCTAACGAATCCATGCAAATGCAAAGTCCCTTGGCCAAAACTTTCTGAGCTACAGGCAGCCGTTGAAGCCAAGAAGAAGCCCGGGAGCCTGCATGTTCTTGCACGCCAGCCTAAGATGTTGCTTTCAGGGAAGAAGACCTGCTCACCTGGCTTCTGACAGAGACGGCCAAGTGCCGCCAAGTGCCTCCTGTCAGTGACCACAGCGGAGCCTGCCTTGAAGGTACCGGCAAGAAGCTGCGGAATACGATTTCAAGCTGCGACGCAAGCAGGCCAGGCCCTCAGGCCCTCAGGCCCAGGCGAGAAGAGACGGTGCGGGGAGGGATGTCTTTCGGAGCGAGGCTCAGTGGGAGCAGAGGGAAGCGAAGCAGCTGGCCTACGCGCAGCGTGCAGCCGTGGAGCAGGACGAGGAGAGGCACTTGGCATCCGCTCTCTCGAACGGATGGGGAGCCTCGAGCTCTTTCCACGTTTCCGCCTACTCGCTTAGGCATGGAATCGCATGGCGGAAAAAGCGAGGGAGGAAAGGCAGATCAAGCAGAGGCCTGCAATTGGTTTGGAGCGGTGCGTTGCTGTGCAGAACCTCGACCTAAACTCGGCTGTGAGTGCCATAATGTCTTTGTCAGCTCAAAGCCTGTGAGCTAGTAGAAACTATGGATTTAATGCCCATGGGTGGTTTCTGCATGCCTCAGTCAGGCCGTACAAGTCGGACAGTTTGGATTGGTCGCTGACGTGTTCGTGTCCGCCAGATTCCTCCAGATATATCGTCCGTGGAGAGTAGTGTAAGCACAGATCAATCTTCACCTGTGGCATCGTTGGCTGGTTCGGGTCTCCAGGTCGTCCCACGGTCCAGGTGCCATACACTCGCGGGCGAAACCGAAATCCAAGTGAGCTGCGAAGCTGTGCAGCTGGGTGTTTTGATTGTTGTGTGGCCACCCGGGCACCCAAGTTGGCAACTCCAACGCGGAACGAGGTGGTGTGGTCCTTGAGGGTAACAAATTTGATCTAGCGTCCTTCCGGGCCTCCCTGATCGAACAATCAAGAGCTTGCTCAATTCCCCTGTGAGTTGTTTGCTTGGGGCATTGCCCGCTTACTGTTGGGTGTCAGTGCTGGTTCGAGAGTGCCCTGCCAGGTACCGATCCAACTTGCCAGACACAGAAGGAGCGGCCGAGGTGCGGCGCGCGACTGGCAATCTGTCCCTGGACTCGCTGGATTCTTCTCCTCAGGAGGCATCGTCAGATGACGATGGAGCGCCCTGTTCCGAGTCACAAACACGTCGCAAGCAGTGTCAGCTTGGGGGTATCCAGACGAAGTCTCAAGACAGGCCGGTGGAGCCTGGTGCCACAACAGCAGCCGTCGAGAAGAAGAGGCCTTCGTGGCACCCGTAGTAGGCATTGTGCGGTTGCCACCGAAACAAACACCCGGGTCCGGTTTTGGTGCTTCGGGCGGATTGGCAGGTCGGAGAGGTTTACAAGCGAAAGTGTGTCAGCACGGCACTCAGCAGAGCAACAGTTGAGATTGTTTTGGGCTCTTGTTGATTCTTGGGCGTACTGGTGCTAAAGCCGACGAGGTGAAAGGGTCGGATGCTGCCTCGGCAGCACCGGTCGTCGAGATCGCGCCTTCCGAGGATCGGGCAACTTTGTCGAAAAGACAGGAGACTCGAATGCCTTTGCTTGTTGGTGCCCTCAGGAGGTCATCGCCTGTGTGAGGGAAACCTTGATGACGGAGTACCTCTTCTTTCGCGGTGCTTGGGCGCACTTCAAGCCGAGCGAGGTGCGGCCGAGCGGCCGGTCAGCGATCTGTCTAGTTGCGAGCGGGCGGGTTCTTCGCTCCTTGGCTCTTCTGGAGCCAGGAGGAGGCGCTGGGCCTCTTGCGCGGTGCCCTGGGGCGCTTGGGGGAGACTTCCCAGGCTCGAAGCTGCTGCTTGCTGCCTTAAGCGGCTTGGTGAGACACTGCCAGTCTGCCAGTGCCAGGCTGCCTCGGAGCCGCGGCTTGGAAGTGTTGGGGCCTCGGGCCTCCTCCTTGTCCTGCCCAGCCCTGCCCAGCTGAATGGACGAAGGTCGTGCAATGGTTATGCAAGTCATCCACCAGCTTCAAGTACCAGGCATCCTGCATCCTTGCGGAAATGATGCGATGACCGGCCGGATTCGAGGGCTCTTAATGTCATGGCACAGACAGAACCACTGTCGTTGGCAATTTCCTGCTTGAGGGATTGTGAACTGCAGTCTGGTGCAGGCTCCGCCGCGAACTCGCAAGGCCTGAGACATTTTTGAATGATGGCACGTCACGGAGATGCGACGTCTTGCCAATCTGCGCAGGAATTCAGTTCAAGCTCGCACGTGCTAGTTTCTGCAGAATCCCATGGTCCTAGGGTTAAGCCTTCCGACGAAGCTCCGACTTTCCGCTGGGGGAAGCCCACAGATAGGATCCCATCGAAGCTTTGGCATGCCGCTGCAGTTGCTGCAATGGCATCATCTTCCTCTGACTGCGCCTCAATCCTGCACGGCAAGCAACCTTGTCTGTAACGACACATACTTTGGGAAGGCAAAGCGGGTTCTCCAGCCAGACTTGCCGGCAAAGAAGGCATCGGCTTCGTTCAAGGTGGGACTTAAAATACCAGGGGCAACCTCGGCAAGCTGAGTCATGAGCTGTTCAGGCTGCATCTGATGGTTCCTCGCGAGAGGTGAACTCTGAAAGGTCTGTGCATAAAGCAGAGGCGGCAGTCATGTGTGGCTACGTGTGTCGCATGAACTGGAGTGTCGAGATGTTTGGAGATCCTGAGATGCAGGTGGTGTGCCGATCTTGCACAAAAGCGTTGTCACTATGTGACAGGGTGCCGATCTTGCACGGAGTCAGAGCCCGACTGCTCTTCCGCCTTGCAGCTAGAGGTCTGTCCATGGTGCGAATGTGCACCATCCTTTTCATTGAGTGGCAACTTCAACTTGAAGGTCCGGAGCCTTGCTGCGTCGCCTCTAGCCGCTAGCCGGTATGACTTCTCTACAGGGGGCGCTCCGTGTGCTGCATGACGGGCGCCACGGTGGCGTGGGGCAGCCCAGTCAGCCGCTGTCTTGCCAGTTTTTCTGAGCCTTCGGCGGAGTGCAGGGCGATGCCTGCAACCTGGTCCTCTTGGGCCATAATATGGACCGGGATCAACGCGTTGTTGTCAAGGCGAGGCTTGTGTGTTCAGATCCCTGATGTGCAGACGCCGAGACTCCGCCGTGCTGCAAACTCTGCTCAAGCGGCAGAAGAAAACCCGCCATGGTCCGGCTGCAGGCCTCCGCCTCACGCCCCTCGCGGCGGCCCTCGTGGCGGCCCCCGCATGGATGCGTCCTTGGGCTTCTTGCTCTCCCGCTCCTGGCTTGGGGCTTCAGGCCTCCGGCTTGGGTGCCTCCGGCTGTGGTGAGGCGAGCAACTGGTGAGTGGGGTCGTTCCGCGACCGCCGAAGAGCTTGAGACACAGGTTCCTACTCTGTATGTCTACGACCATTGTCCATACTGCGTGCGTGCAAGGATGATTTTCGGCTTAAAGAAAACACCTTTCAAGTTGGACTTCTTGATGAACGATGATGTTGTCACCCCTACCAAGATGATTGGCAAAAAGGTTCTCCCGATTATGGAGATTGACGGCGAAGCTATGGGCGAGTCCTTGGACATCGTTGCAAAGGTCGTTGCTTTTGCAAGTGGTATTCTTTGTGCTGAATAGGTGGGTGGTCAGAGCGTCTTGTTTGCTGCTTGAATGACGCTTCGGCCTTTGTCACTTTTCATTAGGCGCCGGGCATTGCCAAGATGTCCCAGCTCACATTCGTCTGTTTCGGTCAAGGGAAAGAGCTAGGTGCAGGCGTCCCGGCACCCAAGGTCGACGCCCTGGACGACTCTCCGCTTCTGGCAAAGGCAGCCGGCCGCGAAGACATTGCCAAGTGGCTGAGTGACAACAAAGACCTCCTGCGCAAGATCACGAGGCCTAGAGATGCGATGGCCTTGTACCCCGAGTTTTCTACCAAAGATGCTCGCGCCACTTGGGTCAAGAATCACCAGCTCTCTGGCATGACCTTCGAGGAAGCACTTGCAACAAGCGAACCCCTGATGGAAGAGCTTCTCGGTTAGCCTGGCAGCGTCTCTAAGACTGCAGGTTAGGATAAGCGGCTTTAGAAAGAAGTGAAGGGCTTCTGTGCGACGACTCCAAGGTTCAATGCGAAGCTCCCGGAGCTCAGTGAGATGCTCCACAGCTCATCCTCCGTCAACGAAGGTGGCTATTCCTACGACGATATCACTTTGTTCCCCACTTTGCGGAGGCTTACGCTCGTAAAGGGCATAAAGTGGCCGGAGAAGCTCCGGCAGTATACCGAGAATATGGCAGAGGCTTGCGACGTGCCGCTGTTGGACGGAATGGCCCTGTAGAGAATGCTGCAGCTGCCGAAAGTGTCACACCTGCGTGTCAGGGGTTGCCACATTCTTTTCGAGAGACACTTAAGCCACCCAGCAGGTCAACAAGCAAAGCCAGAAAAAGAGATGCACCTGTGCACCACCGGCTCGTGACGCCACACATCACACGGAGACAAAGTGTTGTGTGAAGGCCGCCAGACTGGATGAGGATCCAGAAGAGGTGGCAACCATCAAGGAGGAAGCGCCCCGTTGGCTCAGAAATGCGGAATGCAGCAGACTCGTTGTAGAGGAAATCCAGATACAACGTCAGCTGGCGCACGACAACACTGTGTCCAGAGCTTACATTCCATAGCATCCACACCTCTATACTGTCTATACTGATACTGACACTACCACTGCACTTTTCGGAATGGGAACGTCAAAATGCAGCCTTTTTTCGCTGGCTGGGCTGGCTGGGTGTGGACCCACTGCCAAAAATCCGCTGTGGCATTCCGCGACCATGACCATCACCGGGACCACAACCACCACGATCACCACCACCATCGACAAAGGCAGCATCGTCTGCAGGCTGCCATCGCTTCGGGCACAAGAATCATTCACGAGGGGTCAACTGGTTCAGAGTGGGAGAGGAGGTTTCAAGCTTCCTTTTGGTCGTGTGTTCGATTTCTTGCGCCAAAAGCGGAGGTCCATTTCCAAGTCCAGGCATAGACATCATCCACGTTCTCGATCATGATGCTCACAGCAAAGGCCGCTACTGTATGCAGCAGAAACACCCTCGGAGGCAAGTAAGGGGGTATCGAAAAGGGAGTTCATCCGACTTTGATCGACTCACTTGTTGCAGGTTGTGTTGGTTATGCCCTTTGCTGCTGGAGGCGATCTCCATGCGGTCAGATGCTCGGGATGTGTCTGGCTTGTTCGGTTGCAGACTGGCTTGAGAATGTCCACCAAGGCCATGGGACCCCGGGGCATGCTGTCCGAGAAGCAGGCTGCGAATTTGCAATTCCATCATTCCACCAATAGAAATCGCACGGAGGCCGCCAGGTTGTGTGGGCAACTTCTGGAAGGCGTCGCTAGCATGAGTATCTATCGTCACAACTAGAGAGACTTGCTGCCTCTGTTGCGGGTGCGGCAGGCCTTCGTTATCTTCACGAGGCGGACTATCGTCTATCGTGGCAGAAAGCGAGGCCACGAGCCTGGCTGCTCCAAACGGCAGGATTTGTACATACTGCACGGCGACGTCAAGCCGCGCAACATCTTCCTGGTTCCGGCAGGGTCAGGGATGGGTTCTCAGTCGGGTCGACTGTCAAATGCGACAATGCGCATGAGATAGTGCTCCGTTCGGAGATTGAACATCGGCAGCTCTCTAGGTTGGTCGTTCAGTTGGGTGACTTCGGCCTTGCACGTGAGTGCCCGCGAAAGGCAACTTGTCCCGAGCTGCATTCTGAAGCGGTGGCTGCTAACGAAATGATAGGCACCCTTCCTCTGCCACTTCGCTGGTCCAGAGCCTCAGCCCATTCGGCGTTGCTGCGGCAGAGGCAAGAGCTCAAACTAGTGCGGACCAGGATTACAAGGCTCTCATGGCTACATGGCGCCAGAGATCCTGTCTGAACAGGTGGCCCGTTCGTTTGTCCATGATGCATCATGTCGCATGCTGCTTGATGCACATCGACTTCCGTAAGATGTGAGGATTATGGCAGACCGGTGGACATTTTTGCCCTTGGCGTCATCATATTTACGCTCCTTGCTGGATATGTACCGAGGCTGTGATTCAGTACCGGCATCATGCACACAGGCTGCTGCGTTTCGAAGTTAAGGAACCATTCTATCCCCCCTCCAATGTGCGCGCCCCGCTGGAGTTTGATCCACCGTCGTGGGAGCCTTTGAGCAAGGACGAGCATCGATGCGCGTGACGTCGGTCGAATTCGGTGACATCTCGAATGCAGCGAGGAGTCGGCCGAGTTTGTAACAGACATGCTGCGAGTGGCCGCCGAGGACGGGAGCTTCCGATCGGAGGGCCACACGAACACACACGTTTTCGAACTAGACTTACCCCGAAGACTTGACTTTTCCCTGCAGCGCGGCACTGCGGGGCTCTTGCGATTGGTGCGGTCCCTCTGCGGTGCGGTGCATTCATTCCCCAAAAATACTCATACAGTCTCCATCGAGCACGCGAGTCATCGTAAATCAAAGGGCTCGTTCTGTCCTCGGAATGTCTCAATCTCGCCAAGGCGTTGGAAGTGTGTCAGTCATGTCTCTGAATGAAGGCCAGATTTCCGAATCCTTTACTTTACCCCGGCCCCTGAATCCCGGCAGCAGGGGGAACCATGTTGGCAATGTCTTTAAATCCGCTGTACATGGGCGGCACGATTTTGGGGTGTCCTGTAGTCTTCCGGTGGCCTTCCAATCTCCTCGGTGGTGTCATGGGATCTGCTGCTGATCTCCTGGTGGTCCCCTCGTGGTCCTGGTCGTCGTGGTCGTCCCGGTCATGGTGATCGTCGTGGTGGTCCTGGTTGTCGTGGTCGTCTTGGTCGTCCTGGTCTGGTCTTTGTAGTCGTCATGGTCGTCGTGGTTTTCGAGGGGCTCCATCACTGTTAGGTGATCTGCACTGGCATATTTCCCGCCACCAGTAGAGCCTTCTTAGCAATGAGCAGCTGTTTGCATGAGCCGGACAGAACTCAAAGTCATTATGGGAACACACACACGGCTGGCTTCAGGAGGCGGTAGCACTGACCCCTCTTAATCCCGTAGACCATGGCATGCATTAGCAATGCAACTGGCGGTGGTTCAACCTTTGGAGCATCGTTCACCGTCTGAGCCAATGAAGTACTGAATCTGGTGTTGTTAGCCTTTGCGCATGTACCGAGCTGCATGAAGAGGTGGACCCCGTCCGAAGACCCCAAGGTGTCATGATTTCGGACTCCGGCTCATGCGTAGGGTTAGCAGGCTGCGTTCAGAGTAAAGGGTGCGTGGGTGTCGGCTGTCAGAGATAGGATCTCCCGCCATTCACTGATGCGGGGAGGGGGGACGTCAAGACATGGGAGCCAAGATATGGGGCCAACTGCGATCGCTGGATGAGGACCATCACCTTCAAAATCGAGGGTTCGGGTTAAACGTATGGATGAAGCTCCATCTCCTAAGGACAGCGCGAGTTTAAGATGTGAGATCGATCGCCATCATGTGACGAAGAGTCGGTTTGCCCGTTGAAATCAACCGGAATCACCTCGTCCAGATGTGGCACCAACTGCCATCGCCTGATTGAGGTGTCCCGTTCCTGTCGGGTCCAAGATATGGCACCGCGATCGCATCGCAGTGAGGGGTCGGGTTAAACAGATGGGATCAAGCGCCATCGAGGAGTTCAAATCCATAGCCAAACGAGCGGGCGAGTGTAAGATTCTAAGATGTGGGAGCGACTTCCATCGCGTATAATGAAGTTTAAGCATGAAGGTACATATATGGCACCAACCGCCGGGTTCACGACACTGGACCAAATGCATGATTCCAATATCGTTTGATGCGTGGTCGGGTTTAAGATGTGAGATCAGGCGCCATCGCCTAATGAGGCTTCGGGTTTAAGTTGGGGGATCCACCGCCGTCGCTTAATTAAGGGTCGGGAATAGAGTATGGGGTCAAGAGCTGTCGCTTGATCAGGGTTCGGGCTCAACATGTGGATAAAGCGCCATCGCCTAACACGGGAACGAAATCAAGATACGAGATCGACCGTCATCGTGTAGTGATATTGACGGATCGGGTTAAATTTTCAGATATTATATGAGATCAGCTGCCATCGCCTAGTGAGGGGTCGGGTTCATGTGGTTTCAGTATGACATGAACCGCCATCGCCTAGTCAGGGGTCGGGTTAAAGAGCAATGGGATCCACATGCATACATGCATGCATGCATGCATGCATACATGCTTACATGCTGCATCGCCCGCAGAAGATATTGTGCCGACAGTCATCACGCAGATGGCGGATCGGGTTTAGGGTATGAAACGACAGTGGGACCAACCGTAGCAGCCATAGCCTAGTGAGGGTTCAAGTTTTAGATAGTAGATCCACCTGTGTGGACGCATCCAGGCATTCTGCTGCACGTTTTCATACACGCATGCATGCGCCATGGCCTAACGAGGGAGCGCAGGTAAAATGTGTTATCAACCGCCATTGCTGAGATGACGGATCGGGTTTAATGTATGACATCAACCGCCATCGCCTAGTGAGGGGTCGGTTAACGAAACGGGACCATTCACTTGCGTACATACATACATGCGTACATACATACATACATACATACATATGTACATGCATACTTGCATGTATGCACACGTGCATACACGCGCTGCCGCCTATTGATAAGACAACTTCAAATGTGATTTTTATTTGTCGCCATCGCGTAGATGACGGATCGGGATCAGTACATGAACTGGACCGCCATCGCCGAGTGAGAGGTCGGGAGATCTCTTGATCTCCCGTACGTGCATGCATGCAGACATGCATACATGAATACGTGTGCCATCGCGACCGCCATCGCCTAGATGACGACTCGGGTCTAGAGAAACAGATCAACCGCTATTGCCAAGTGAGGGTTCGGGTCAAACGAATGGGACCAATCCTTGTAGACTATAATGAAGGGCTATCGGACCAATTATCGCCTAATCTGGAAATATAGGAGATCCACCTGCGGGACTAATTATCACCTAATCATTTGTCAGGTTTCAGACAGGAAATCCTTCTGCATACATACACACACACTTGACACATCGTGTCGCAGGTCTCGAATCACACTCTCAAAGTCAGAAGAGTCAGCTGCTTGAAGTTATTAGATCTTGTCATTTCGGCCAACTGTGAAACAACAGCGTCTTTGGGGTATTTCGGGCGGCCGTTGTGCAGGTACGTCACAGGAACGTCTTCCCGTGATATCACAAGCAAACTGGAGCGTCTTCATTGGCGCAAGACTCCAGAATGCTTCTTGCGCCCCCTGCTCAATCACGTCAGATTTACCTACCCTTCGAAACAGGGATGGACACACACAAGCCCGACCGGGCTCATTGCATCTGTTCAATCGCTTGCACAGCACTTGCAGGACAGTGGCACTCACCTTGCAATGTAAACAGTGTTTGCGCGCTGCTTTTTCACTGAATTTCATGGAAAAGTCTTATGCTCAAGAAACCTAGGAAAGTGGGCTACGAAACCTCAGGAAGCGCAGTCTATGCACTAAGTGCAATTCAACTTCTGCTTCTTCCGCATCAGCATCAAAGTACATGCAACACTGAGTTGCAGTTTGGTACGCAACGCTGGCCAGTGACACAATACTCACTCGCAAACGCTCCTGTACTAGGTCTACGACAGCTCTCATCCACCTTTTTGACGGGCTGCTCAACATGGTGCATGCCACGGCATTGATTTGTGCAAAACGGATGGTGGTATGCAAAGACTGAAAGCCCATGGTCCACTCAACCGAAGAGGACAGCCGAAACTCCTGTATCCCACGTCGCAGGAAAGTGTACGCCACCATGGTGTCGGTTATGGGTTGTGCCTCTTCTGGGTCATCATTTGGATCGAGACGGGTAATGAATGTGATTCTGGTTCTGATCGGCAACACGTACATCAAGATGTTGTCGAGCACGTCAGAAGCAGCCCAATCCATGATGTTCGGGGTCTACACAATTTTCCGAGTGCTTGAAACAAAACTCTGTTGGATGTCTGATGAAAGCAGCTCACAACAGCTCAGCACTTGCACGTCTCTGACATGTTACTCTGCACATTTCTTGCACTGCACTTGCACAAACCTCGCACACCCTTGCATATCACTTGCAATCCGCTTGCACATCACTTGCAATCCGCTTGCACGTCCCTTGCTCGTCACTGCTCTTGACTTGACACAGAGGTGGGCTCTTTTTATACCGTAACAACGAAATCGACTGGTTCGAGGGTTTGAGCAGTCGTAACAGGTTCTGTAAACCGAAGATGACGAAAGTTTTGTACAAGCTGGAAGGTGTGCAACCTAGGCCACCAGCCGAACTTCTCCCAGAGCTGCATCGCGACAAGGTATTTGGCAACGTTGATGGAATCGTTGATTGACAACTGGATGTGGAGAGTGATGGTCTCGTGTCCGGTTGCCCGACTGCATACACGAACCCACATCCGAAAAATGTAGTCGCGGCTCGTACTCCAAGGCAAATTGGCTTCGCGGGCCTTGCGCTTCATGTTGGACAACCTACACAATTTCACTGGATGTCAAATGCTGCAACTCAAGACGGCTCATGCAGAAACCTGAAGATGCACAGCACTGCACACGCGCACTCTTTAGTTTCTTTCACTTTCTTTGTGCAATCTCTCACTTTCGGTCAAGAACGTACTGCACAAGTTTTAAAGTGGACGAAAAACGCTTCCTAGGGCCTTGCTTTTCTTTGGCAATGCGTTGGCCATGCTGTCTCAAGAAATCGAGAATGAACTGAGCTCTGTTGTGAATGTAGAAATCGTCACCAAGCACTCTCGTGCCTTCCATTCTGCGACGAAATTGGGTACTGGGTGCAGTACGAATCTTGATGCGCACACCGTCAGGTCCTTCATCGATCATGCGAAGTTTGCGTTTCCGCGGTGGGTCCATCTGCAACATGTTGGTCTGCTCTGCAACTGACTGCTTCGGCTTTAGGACAGGAACTGATCGACCAGAGGACGAAGACGCAGACTGTCTGTCGATGGATGAAGACGCATTGATGTTCTCATGATCAAGATCAAAATCAGCCGAATCTGGATCACTGGCAAAAGGAACACCTGATGCCGCATCTACATGTTGATCACGTTCTTGGTCTGATGCTGCAAGGTCTGACGAAAAGTCGGAAGAATGCACGTCCGATACAGAGGCAGCATCGCTCTCGAAACTGGACACCGACATGATGAAAAGCTACTTGTATGGTCTAAATCTATCTCGCACTACAGGGAACCTTGAGGGCATGAGGCAGGACCTTGCACATCACTTGCACGTCACTTGCACATCCCTTGCACATCCCTTGCACGTCACTTGCACGTCCCTTGCACATCCCTTGCAATACCCTTGCAGTGACACTGGCACACAGACGCTTGTTTGCAACTGCTCACGTTTCACTCTGAGACTTCAATTTCTGCTGGAAGCGTTGGGGGCAACTCTGTTGTTTCTTGTAGTTGAAGAGAATTAACACAATGAGTAGTCACAGATTGAAGAGAATGCAAATCCGTCAGCAAGTTGCCCACCACTTCGTTGGTCTTCTGAAGTTTCTGAAACAGTTCTGTGGTGGCGGACATGACTTCCGCCACCTGAGCCTCCGTGTCCCTGATTTGTGTGGTGAGCACGTCGAGTTGGGCTTGTTGGATCTTCTGGACGGACAATGCTTCTTCGCGAAAATGACGGAATTCACCTCTGATTGTGATCAGCTCCTGTTGTGTGTAGGAAATCCAGCGTTGAAGAGGTGCCAACGGATCGCACGCTGAGTTGCTCGACATTAGCGCAATGGAACGAGACTTGAGCAGGGTGCTGCAACACTGTTCTGGTATGTACAACAACACGAATGAAAGAGTACTCTCAGCACTGGCGTCCACTGCACATTCTTTCCTCACTTCAGCACTCGCATGCGTCACAGATACAAGTGAAATCCTGTCACATCGGGCATACTCAGCTAAGATCAGACGATTGACTGCGTCGAGATCGGCGTGATGCACGTCTTCTGGTAGGCATAGGTTTGGATCTAATCGGAGTACCTGACGCAGCTGAAGATGTAGGTGCAGCCGACGACGAAGCAGCACTGGACACCAAAGGAGGTTCAGACACACGATGCCCCAAGCTTGCTGGTGGTGCCGGGGAGCACTGGCACTGGGCGGAGGGAAAAAGGGAGGGGGAAGAGGGGGAGGGAGGGGAGGAGGGGGGAGAGGGGGAGGGCCAGGGGGAGGTAGGGGGGGAGGTGCAGAACTGGACGAAGGGTGCACTCGGCGTACTCCTCGTTGCTGGCAGAGAGGATGGAGGTGCATAGGGGTGGGATCTGGACGAACGTGATCCTGAAGCTCCGCTACTGCTAGGACGTTCTTCACGTAGGTTTGCTCTATCCCTCTCATCCAAACGACGCAACTCTTGCTGCAGCATTCTTTCTGTCCCGTCACGCACAAAAACTGTCAACTGAAGTACAAGAGCTTGACGAAGTTGAGGTCGTGATACAAAGTTGAGCAATCTCACACGCGCTGAATGAGTGAGCGCTCTCAAGAACTCATCGATGCTAGGATCCGAAGGTGGCACCGTCGGCATGCTTGCTTGCACAGATGATCTCGTCTCTTAGCCAAAAGCACTGCGATGCTAACATTTGCAAATCTCTCACACATGGCGAAGTCAGATCAAGACATGTTGCATGCACGTCCGCTGTCAACTGTCAACTGATTACAGACCGCTTTTACCGTTTCATCAAAGCTTCACACAGGCGAAATGGATATCCAAGGTTCGCTAACCACCGTACAAAAGTATGAACAGCGACTTCTGCTTGGCACGTTGGCCAAGTGTACTTACGGATAAGAGAGATTCTCGACTTCGCACCTGACACCAGCAATCGTTCACTACCTGCACTCATGGGATGTCGAACTTGCCAAAGGAACTTGGGCTGGAGATAGTAAATGGTTCGATTTCGGACATCAATATCAAATCCCAAAAAGTGACCATCACCGACAGCTTCAAGAACAATCGGAGAACCATAAAAGGTTTCTTGGCTGAAGACTTGAAAAGGCACAGTTTTATGCACTTCGGTGGGTGCAATCACCAATCGATTGTCCACGTATCTTGCAAGGAACGTAGAAGGGAAACTCGAGATCTGCGGAAACATTGCTGCCCAACCAAGCTCAGTCATCACCACTGGAAGGGAAGAGAGGACAGGGCTGATTTGGTTACCTATGGACGTACCATCAACTTGCTTCCACACTCGATTCAATGCCACAAACAAGCCGCATTCGAAGCTGAGACGAACAATGGTGACCAAGTCGAGTGGATCGATGGTCTTCCAATCGAAGTGCCGACGTATATTAGAGATCTTCCCATGAATTGAACGAAAATGTTTGCTCTTCTCGTTGATGCACACTGACAATTTGACATCAGGGTGCCTTGCGGTGAACATACGAACCAACATCTCCACTGCTTCCAGAATACGACTTTGAGGCACTGAGTTAAAGAACCCGACCAGATCGTCATTGAGCAGTTCGAGTTCAACTTCCAACGGACACTGCCTGAATACCTGGTGAATATGATGCCAAATCTGTGGGACACTGCGTGACAACGAACCAGGCCATACTGTGTTGACCATTTGGTCAATGCAAATCGCTGCTGCCCTAAGAATAGGGCCCAAGGCTGTGTTCTTGTAGCTGATGATGGTTCGCCCTGATTTGAAGGCCTTTTTGCGTTTGAGAAAAATCTGTCCCACAGGTAGATTTGCATCCAACTTGAATCCCCAAGGGTACTTGCGAACCAGTGGAGACGGGACGTGCGCACAAAGAAAAAGCTTCGCTGACGAAACAGACATCGGCATAGGGCTGAACACCTTGACATCTGACCATACTCGATGGCAGGATTGGAAATAGAATCTGGGGCAAAAAACCATGAGATGAGTGGATTCGTGATCAGCAAGGTGAATTACCCAGTCTGTACAAACGATGTCTTTGAGCTGCAACGCATGACTCTCCTGGAATTTCGGGCATAAGCACATATGGCGAAGGTGAAGCTGCCACTCAGAATGAATGAACTGCAGCCACATGGGAAGAGTATGCAAGGGAATAAAATGTGTCTTGCACCAACCCTTGTACGAAGAGGTCGCCTCCTTGATGTACTTGGCTTTTGATGGAAAGATAAGGGATTTTGAGTTGGCCTGAGCAAGTTCTCTAAGAACAGGTTGGCGAAATGACAACGTCTCAAGTCCAGTAGCCACATGTCCATCCACCAAGTCCACATTGGGGTGCTGCTGCTGAAATTGTTGGCATCTGCATGGAAGGTGATCAACTGCTATGTCAGCAAGCTTCTTCTCCCACTCAAAGTGATTGTGAAGAATGGAGCCCAACGATTGGGGAGCAGACTCTCTCGGCGTCTTAGAGGGGAGGTGAAACGGGATGCAGATGCCTTTGAACTGCTGAATGGTATGAGACAGAAAAGATGAGACATGGGCAGCAAAGGAGGGGTGAGACAGAAATGGTAAAGTGACTGACTTGTTGTGTCGGGGTACAGAGCAGTAACGAAACTTCAACGCAGACTTGAGCAGCTGTACCACTCTAGATCTGAAAGGTTGCTCCATGATCTTGGCCATGCGGAACATCGCGTACAACTCTAACGTCGAGACTTTGGCAGATCTGACAATTTTCGCAGCAGAGAAAGATGCCGAGGTCAACGATGCCAAATCGTACAAGAGCGACCACGCTTGGCTTTTGTCCATCAAACATCGAGTCGGAGTACTTGTTGAAGCAGCACGTCTTCGAACTTTGACCCAAAGTCTGGAAAACAATGAAACATTCTTAAGAGATGGACGTGGCCTGAGTCTCTTGAATCCCAATGCAGACTTAATGAAGAAACGGTCAATGAACGGTGAATTCAATCTGGGCTGCCACCGATCAATAAGGACATGCTCTTGCACCCACGCTTGTTTGTAGTCATCATGAACAGACAGACAAAGTGTAGAAAAGTCGAAATACCTGCCCAGCGAAGCCCAAATACGAATGGCCGGTTCAACTTGAACATATTGCTCACGGAGAACTTGCTTGAGTTTGGACTGCCGGTTGAATTCACGCTTCGAAATAGTAATTGAGGTACTTCCCACATACATCCATCGGTCTCTTTGCTTGAACGATGAACGCGTACTCCAAGACACGGGAGCTTTCAAATAAACTGCACAAGGACTCTGAAACCGTGTGAACGTGTATTCAGACGGCGTAACTCCAGCTTTCGCAATTTTTCAAGCAGCCGTTGTTCTGGCGAAGTACCCCTGGAGTAATGGAACAGTAGAATCAGATGACAAAAACCTTGCAACCAAATGGCCATCACTTTGTCCACATGCGGAATGAATTGAAGCACAAACGACATGAACTTGCCAACCTCTGGAATAAGAGCATGAGCTGACCGAATCTCCTTTACGGAGAGTTGCTTGGAAGCAAGGCTGTGTGCAATTCAGACAACTTGAAAGGCTGCCGCTGCAATGCACGTAGAGAGACTCTTGATGCCCATCCTAGATGCAAAAGTCGCCGAGATCCCGAATTTGACTGCAAGTTCTTGCAGTTTGGCTTTCTCCTTGCCTCCATAGTTGATCTGCACAAGCTTGGAGACAGACACAATGTGCTCTTGAAATTCGGCAAAACGCTTGCCTAGGGGTCGTTTGAAGCTCTGGATCCACTTGTCGACGTCCCCCTCTCCTGATCCCTTTAGTCGGGCTTTGTGATCGTTCAGGGCTTCGGCAGGAACACTGTCGATCTTACGCTTGAGGTCACTCTCCCAAGTCTTCGGTGGTGTCCCGGATTGTAGACACGGAGCACTAGGTTGCGAGGCAACCGGGAGCTGTGTTTTCAAAGCGGGTTTCGTGGGGGTAACGGGAAGTCCTGCGGCTTGTAACTGTTCACGACGGCGATTGAGCTCTTCCGAAACTTGAAGAAACTTCTGAGATTGGTCGACGCCTGCAGGCACCGGCATGTTGTCAAACATGAGCTGAACGATCTTGTCAACCAGCGGCTGAAACAGAGCTGCACAATCCGTGTTCTTGTTGGGAATGATTGTAGATGGATTAGCAGCCTGAAAGAGTTGCGTAGCAACTGCATCGATGTCAACTTTGCGATCTCGAAGGTTCTTCGTCACTTGCGACATGAACACTGCTTCAGCAACCGTAGCAACTGGTACAACACTGAAAAACTTGCCATGACTCAATGCTCGAAGACGCCAATCTGAAACTCCATGAAACAGGAATTCCTGAACAGGAATGCTGAGTGGATCTTTTCCTGCGATCCCTTTCTTTCGCGACCACGGGGTGGCTTCGATGGACTTACGAAAGGACAACCCATGAAGCACCGTTGAATCATAATGATCACGATCTGACGCCCATCCATTCGGTAGTGCAGGAACAAGACCAGGACCTTGATGAAGTGGCATGGGAGTAGACGGCGATGATGAAGGTGCCGAAGAAAGTGGAGGCGGAGGTAGGGGAGGTGGCTGACTAGCAGGGGCAGAATTGGAGAGGTTGGGATCAGTCCAACTTCCCGAGCTATACGGCTGATAGCGATGCTGACCCCACGATTGTTGGGACCTCCCGTACCCTGTGTTGGTGTCCCACTGTCCATTCCATGCCATGGTTTCAGAACTATCGACAAATCTGAGTGCACGGGATCGCTAACGACACTTCGAATCAAAAGGCTCCGTAGGCGAACAAACCTGCTCAAGTTGTTCCCAAACTGCAACACTTGCACATCGCTTGCACAACTCTTGCATCACACTTGCTCCTCTCTTGCACTTCCGACGCACACCCTTGCACTATCGCTGACACTTCACTTGCAGTACACTTGCACGTCCCTTGCAACACACTTGCACGTCCCTTGCTGGCACAGCTCGCAATCTTAACTGGCATGTTTTCGACACATGTATGCGTGCAAAGCAGTTGACAACGGAAGAGACTTGAGAACGTGGCTGGTCAAAGCAGCATGCTGCACTCAGACCCTCCAAAAAACAAGAAGCGCTTCCGGGATGAAACATGAAGAGCGAAAGACCCATCTGCCATCTTTGGCACGGGCAACGTCACGAATGTAACTGCAGGAATGGTCACCTTCAACCCCTCCCATGGGGATTCTTGAGTGGGGAGGCGTGAGGGATCCTTGACGATTAAATGCATGTCCGAAAATGCACACCGGACGCTCACTCAGAATGCCACCGTACTTGGCCGCTGCCTCTTGTGCTTGTTCTGCATCTGAAGTGTGAGCCCTAGCATAGAAGGAAATTGGTGGGGACCACTTGCTGTCACTAGCATCCCAATACGATGGTCGGATCGTTCCCTCAAGGAGGATTGATGCAGCCGCTGCCACTGTTGTGTTGTGTGCAACAGGCGAACGAGCAATCCCTGCTGCAGAAGTATGCGACCTGATCATGGTCCTCTCAAAGTGGGTGAAGTGGATGCTCAAGCACTTGCACGAACTCGACAAAGAACGAAGCTCCACAGAGTGAATGTTTGCGGCTTGGTCAGCTGCTGCAATTGCCTGAGAGACATACTTCAGTGCCGTCGAATTGACAGAGTGGGGAGGAAGACCTAACAAGCTGATCAGATAGTCCGCAGTGCTTTGCATCAAAGAGCTGGGAACCTGCAACTCAAGATTGGCCTGTATCTTTCTCGAAATCTCACATGCCGATTTCATACGGCCAGGGCTGGAACTGATCAAGTGACGTAGAGCAGTAAACATGGGGTATAATGCGACCCAATTGAAGCTAGCTGAGTACACACGTATCAGCTTCGCTTCTTCATCGCGCACTTCCAACCCACGAAGTTCAGGAATCACGAAGAAGTTTGAATCTTGCTCCCACTCAACTTCCACATGCCCTTTGAGAAGAGATCGATTCTCAAAATGCTCATACGAGTCTTGCAAGGGTTTAACTCGAAAGACGTAAGTCTGGCCCGCACTGAGCTGCCACCCTACGCGATCTGCATGAGTACCAGGAATCTGATCACAAATTGCACGAAGTCGAATGCTGTTAGGATCTGCAACGAGAGAAACTCCGCTTCCATGAACTTGCCGAAGTCGCTTTGTTGGCTGGGATGAATCATCCGTTTGGTACGTGATGGCTGACTGCTGGCTCTGACCAGATGCTGTTGACTGATTCTGTTGAGAAACAACAGACTGCTGAATGTCAAGCAAATTGTTAAGGCCAGCATACACATCTCTGTGGCCTCGGACATGTGTCAAGTTTGCCGACATGATCGCTGAGTATTCAGCAAAATCAGCCACCGAACGAAACGACAACCGGAAACCTGCGCCATCTGCATGAAGAGTGATTGCAGGGGGAGCCTCTTGCTGTGGAACATGCCGATCATTTACAGCACGTGCAGCAATCAAGGTAGGAGTTACATCTGCAGTTCCCACACCAACATTGGATGCAGAAGGGGCCGGCAAAGAAGAAGATGAAGCAGGCGCCGGGCAAACTGCAAGAGTGGGGGGTGGGGGAGGGAAGGCGGGAGGGGGAAGGGGAGGGGGGGGTGGAATCCACTTCGCTGTGGTACCACGGGAGGGGGGAGGGGCAGAAGCGGGGAGGGGAGGGGGAGGCAAAGGGGGAAGGGGGGAAGAGGAGGGTGGAGGGAGAGGTGGGGGAGGAGGGGGGGGGTTGATGTGCGGGTACTGCGTCTCTTTCCTGAAGCATCCATGGCAAACTGATCAGCAACTACCCAAAAGTACAGCTCAAGTACTCAATCTGTAGCCAAAGACCTGCGACAAGTCAGCGAAAAAGTCAGATTCGGGAAAGTCGATCTGATCATAGACAATCAGTGGGAAAGTCAGCATTCAGGTTTCGGTATAAGCATTTGGTGAAGACTCACTGAGAAAGTCAGCTTGCAAGCACGGATATAGAATCAGGGAAAGTCATCCAATGCTTATACAGTCAATCGGGAAAGTCAACGCCAGAGCTACCTCTGGGAGACACGGCGCCCGTAGGGAATGCCGTTGTGAAGCACACTTGACACATCGTGTCGCAGGTCTCGAATCACACTCTCAAAGTCAGAAGAGTCAGCTGCTTGAAGTTATTAGATCTTGTCATTTCGGCCAACTGTGAAACAACAGCGTCTTTGGGGTATTTCGGGCGGCCGTTGTGCAGGTACGTCACAGGAACGTCTTCCCGTGATATCACAAGCAAACTGGAGCGTCTTCATTGGCGCAAGACTCCAGAATGCTTCTTGCGCCCCCTGCTCAATCACGTCAGATTTACCTACCCTTCGAAACAGGGATGGACACACACACACACACACACACACACACACACACACACACACACACACACACACACACACACACACACACACACACACACACACACACACACACACACACACACACACACACACACACACACACACACACACCCAAACACACACACACACACACACACACACACACACACACACACACACACACACACACACACACACACACACACACACACACACACACACACACACACACACACACACACACACACACACACACACACACACACACACACACATTGAATACATGCATACAGGCAGACATGCACAGAAGGAGCTAATGTAAGAAATAGTATCGCCCGCCATCGTGTGAATGACGGATCGGGTTTAAGATATGAAATCACCGGTCAGCGCCGAGAGGGGTCGGGTTAAAGAAATCGCCATCGCCTAGTCGGGGTCAAGATCTGAGACCAACCATCGCCTAAAATCAACTCCTCTAGTATCGTAACGAGCACCAGAACGATAAGTACTAGCAAGCGGCGCCAACCATACCTCTGCCACCTGCCCTGGTCTGCTATCTGCTCAGTGCCAGCCAAAAAGTCCACAGGCCCCACCCCAAAGGGGGGGGGGGCGGGTGAAAGGACAAGGCAACAAGAAGACCAATCAGGCCCAGGGGACAAAGAGACCACCCACTTGACAGGCAAGCAGGGGACACCATGTGGCGGGGGGAGGATGGGGAGCAACAGCCCTGCATCATGCATGCATACATGCGTGCATGCATGCACGCCTGCAGACATGCGCTAATCAACTAATGAGCCTAAGGGAGCAAATGCAAAAAATGGTATGCCCGCCATTGCGTACATGACGGATAAGATGGTCAAGCTATCGGACCAACCATCACCTAATAGGGTTTAGGGTCAGGTTTCAGATAAGAGATCCACCTGCATACGCATGCATACATGCATATGTGTAAACATGCGTCATCTCTGATGAGCGAGTTTCAGATAGGCTATCGACCGCCATAGCGTCGATGACGGATCCGGTTTCAGATGTGAAATCTTGTGCACGTGCATGAAGACATGCATAGGCGCATGCATGCATGCGTCATCGCCTAATGGGGAGCGAATCGAAGATATGGGATATCTGGATCGGGATTCAGGATGACGTAGTGGGAGGGGGGGTCGGAGATCCACCTGCATACATACATGCATAAGTGTCGGATATGCTATCGACCGCCATCGCGTAAATGACGTATCGGGTTTAAGATATGAAATCTTGTGTGCACGCATACATGCAGACATGCATACACGCATACATGGACATTTGCATACATCCGCCATCGCCTAATGTCGCGACTCGAAGATGTGGTACTTCTCTGGGCAAAACTGCAGGTCTGAAGTTGCCTTAGACCCGTTTGGAAGGAGCGTCTGAGTTCCAGTGCAGCTCGAGACCACAGCTGGCTACAGATGGATACCTTTTCTGATGCCTCGCCGATGTCCCAGCTATGGACACGAGATGTCTGTGTCAGTGAGAAGTAGTGGGGGCTTCACTGCTGCTCAGGCAACCCGCGCACGTGGAGCTCACATTTCACCGGGCAGGGGAGGTGCAACAAGTGAGCCGCTGAGATTTGGTGGGGAAGGGGTTCTGACGAGAGGGGCCGAGCTAGAGCTCGGACGGGGATGGGAGGCTATGCGAAGCTGGAAAACTAGCTGGGTGGATGGTGGGAGACGTCCTTAAACAAGCCAGTGAAACGGCAGCGCACACTCGCCAAGGATGTGCCAGCGGCACTTTCTCGCAAGTAAGACGAGTTTGTAGTTCGAAGTTCTTGAAGTCTGTCTGAGTTGTGCCTGCATATTAATCTTCGCAAAAGGCAAGCCGTGGTCCGTAAGTTCGGCAGGATCATGGTTGTGTAGCCTGTGATAGTACTGACATTTTGGCCTTTGTGTCGAAAACGGCAAAGACAGGATATGATTAGACCTTCGGGCCTGCGTTGGTACTTTCGTGTGGCGGTGGTTTCGATCATGGACATTTTTCCCTGAGGACAGTCAACACGGTAGTATTGCTAGTCGCGGTCTTGGATTGTCAGGTTTCCCCGTCCAGCTTTGAAATGCTTTCGCCACTGTTTTCTTGATGCAAGCCTCGAGGTGGTTGTAGAGGTGTGCACTTGCGATGTCGAGCTTCACCCACCCAGCACTGAACGGCATGTCCCCGCTGTGCCCCGACCAATGTACAAGTTCGACTCGGGAAAACGATGAACAACCAATGTGCATTCTCATGTTCAGCGTTGCTGCAAACTCTGGTTGTGCGCTGAATTGTGGTTTTGTTGGCCCCTCGAGGGCATCCATGTTGGCAGCTGTAGGCAGCGCATGGAAGCCTTCTTGCATCTGGTCACAACTCAGAGATGAGATCAGTTTGAGGCTCTCGCCGAAACGAAACCGGCGTGAACTGCACTGTGGTCGCGCTGCGAAGAAAATTGAAAGATGCCGGCATGTCCCGTCACGCAGCTTGGCATCCTTGTTAGTTTTACAATGCAATTGCTGTCAGCGTTTTCTGGAGGCGAGGGTCACCCGCAATGGCAATCAACGCTTTCCTTCCTTACCGGCTTGCGTTGTGGCTCCAGCCGATCTGCACCATGTAATAGGTGCAGCCTGCGGTTTGCAGGCCAAGTGTTCAGCAGCTCTGACAGCCCCTGTAAGCCTCTGTAAGCAGCATTTCACGTTTTCTGGCCAGGCACGCGGATCATGAGCGCTGCCAAATACGATGCAGCAGCTATAGAGTGGGCAGTCGCCTCGGAGCTTGCGAATAATAGGAGTCTGTGGGCTTTCTTGTGTCATGGCTCGTCCAAGGCGCCACCAGCATGGTTCGAGTTGGATGAAGGCCCTTTGTGATTGAAATGAGAAAGTAGTGGCCCATGGCAGCAGTTCGCAACACGATATACCAAACATGCCGGCACGCCATGCTCTCAAGGGCATTCCCGGCAACGCGTAATGCCTCGCTGCATGGGGCAGTCTTTGCCTCTGCATCTGTGCCTCGGGCAGGTACCTCCAGGCGTGCACGATGCACCTCCTCGGAGCCCCTGTCCTCCTTAAAGGCCGAAGCTCCGGCATGCTGGCTTTGCCCAGACGTCGTGTCACGAAGTCACGGAGGCTCCCAGCCTTTTGCCGAGCTCTGCACCTCTGAAGTCGCCCACGCGGCAATGGAGCAGCGAAGTCGGGAGCTTGATTGAACGCGAGCACCGTGGTGGCTGTACGGTACTCTGTTATGGCCTTCGCCTTCACCCCATCGAGGCTGGAAAGCGGAACTCCAGGAGCAATCCGCTCCTGTTCCCTTTGAGCAATCCGCTTCCGAGCTGGTCTTGCATGCAAGAACAAATGAAGATTACCCGCTCCGGCCCAGTGTCACCCGAGACGGGTACTGACGGCAGAGAGTCGCAGAAGCCGTGGACCAGCGATGGATCCGAAAGCCTCCTGGCAAGATTGCAGCAGGCGTGGTCGGGGTTTGCTTTTGCAACGTGCTGTTGAAAGCATGGCTTTGTCTGCTGCAGAGAGTGGCTTTCGACCGAAGGCAGAGCAGAGTCTTGCGGAGAAGGATCAACGAATTGAAGCGCTCGAGGCCGTTTCGGAGCAGAGTCGAGAGAGTCGGAAACTGTTCGAAGACGAGCTCGGGGTCAGGCGTGCACCAAGCAGCTGGCCGAGCGACTAGCCTTGGCCGAGGGACTGGCCAGACCCAAGGCCGGCAAGTCTTTTGATGTGAAGCTTTTTGCATTGGATTCGCAGTTGAGGATTGCAAAGATCCGAGCACCCCAACCTCCACCAGGCACGAACATCTTTTCAGTACTTTGGTAACGTCTGGGTACGGCAGAGCCCTTTGGCCAAGGTCCACTTCTGATTCCACGGCCTGGTCTGGAGATCAGCCAGTATTGCCGAGGTGCAGAGCATGAGAACTCCCCTCCTTCCGCGCTCTTTTCTCGAGATTGTTTGCGCAGGAACTTCACCATGGACAGCCTTGAAAGCGACGATAGCTTTGCAATCTATGCCTAATCCTGAGCCTCAGAGATCCACGACTCTTCAGCTTGCCTCTGCAATCCTCTGCAAACTTAAGCAGGCACCACAGACATCATCTGCGGCGGCAAAGTCACCGAGAAAGCCAACAAAGCCCAGCAATGTTGTGAGAGGCACCAAGGCAGCGTGCTCCGATTGCTATGCTCCACGTCATGGTGTTCGTTTTGCCAGTGAGCAGGTGTCTGACGAGTACGCAACACAAGCAGACGTGGATGCAGTGTGCCGCAGGCCAGACTTCTTCCACACGACCGACGTAGTTCACGGACATGTCGTGCAACTGCAGGTGCGAGCAGCTTCTCAAATCAGTCACATCAGCCGTCGAAAACAATGAGCGTTTGGCGAGCAAGCGCAAGCAGCAGAAAAGCTCCGTGCCAACGCTGCGGCGTCTGAAAGGCAGTAAACAAATGACTGCCTCTTGGTAATCGTGTAATCTAGATGTCTGTGCAGAATACAGAATACCTCGTCTGGCTCTGAATTTTGGCCGTGATATCGTTCCCCTTTCACACAGCAGCTACTTCAATGTAGGCACCTGCGGCAGTTTTCAAAAAGCAGTCAGAGCCAGTATTGCGACTTGTGCTAATGCAGTAGCTTGACTGTCTGCACTCCCTTGAAGGGTGCGGGCTGCAGTCGGCGCTTGCCACTTTGCAGTGCCTAGGTGTTGGCTTAGGCTGGCAGGGGGGCTTTCTACGAACTTTCGCTGAATGGATTTTTGTTTCTCACTGGCATTCGTTGATGTTGGTAGCGAAGAAGAAAGCCCGTCTGCTGTATTTTCCCAACTAGTAGCTGTGGATGGTGAACAACATTCACTGTCACAGATGGATTTCGATCGTGTGCTCTGCAAGGGGCACCTGTAGGATGATTCGACGGCTGGCAATTCGCTGCGACACTCATTCACCTCCGTCTTGGCCCTGGCACAGTCTGCAGAGACTTGCTGGGCTAAGTGAGCGGCACTAGAGGGGGGACTCCTCGGACCATGCCTCTTGGAGTACACTCTAGACTTATACGAGGTCAAATGCAGCAATGTCCAAGATTATCTCAACCCTCTTGCCATGCACATGTGGCTTGTCAATGAGCGTGGCGTAGACCATGCAAGCCATACAATCGCTTTGGTGTTGATTCATAAACTTCCCTCTTGCAACATCAACGCCTGGAAAATTTGTCCGAGTTGCAGTCATGCCAACAACACATACTCCGATGGTGGTCATGGTCTTTTTCCACGAGTGATTGCTCTGGAAGGCACAGCTTGCCAGTGATTTTCTGCCTGTGCTCGCCGTGGTTGGGAGTCCTGTTGGGCTGGTATCTGGTGCGGATCTCGGGTTTGCTGCCACTGCTCACCTGGAACCCACGCGCCTGTTTGCAGGTCGCTCCACGGCTCTGTGCAACTCGCTGGTAGATCGTCTGAGTCAGGCACGACATGGGGCAGGGCTCCGCCGGTGCGAGTGCTGTCCTCAATGCTGCGGAGGAGCTCGGATATGCTGTCCTCAGGCCATCGGAGGCATTCGGGCAGGGCGGTCCTTCCAGCCGGCTGCAAAAGGTTTAAACATGCTGCACCAGGTGGTCAGCGAATGCATTGCGCTCTCCGAGAAGCCCCCCCAGGTCCTCTGAGGGGATGCCGCGATTTGGGGATTGCCATGCTTGCTCTGGAAGGAGCCTGATTGGCCGATTCTGGCACGGATGCGTGAACTTGGCAAAGACGCATCGCAGGGGCCGGGTGGCTCAGCATCAGATGAAGCGATGCAGCCTTGCACCTTGTGCAAGATCGAAAAATATCGCGCAGTGGTCCAGGTCCGGCGTATCGCCAGGGGTTCAAGCCGAGATGCTGTTCCGCAAGATTGAGGCCCCGCATTGCACTGCACATCACCGGTGGCGAATTGAAACAGACACAACAGCAGCAACCTCACATTTTCGTGGAGTTTTTGTCTCCCCGCCTCTCGCACCAGTTGCTCTCGGCCCCCGCGCCGAAGCCGGCTGTGGCCTCTGACCGTGGAGAGGATGGCATGGTATGCTTTGCACGGCTGTGGGGCAAAGCTGAAACTCAGGTGGAGGAGGAAGACCCGAAGAAGCCGCCCGTCTGCAGCGTCGACCCGTGCCCTCACGTTGCTTTCAGTCGAAGCCCAGGAAGCCAAAGGGGAAGGATAAGAAGGAGGAGGTGCCGGAACCTGTCAGGCGATCGCAGGGAGACAAAATGGCGAGTTGACGCGAGAGCTTTTCACTCTGTGCAGGCCAAAGGGCATCCTGGTGCTGGGGTACCCAGCGGAGCTGAGGCAGCTGGCAAGCTGGGAGGCGCAGACGGGCCGTGGTCTGTGGGCTCCTTTCGTGGCATCGCATCCGTGTGTGGAGGCGGCCCTGCGTGGCTTCACCTCCTCCCTGCTGCAGCTCATGGATTCCGAGGAGAGCCAGCAGGCGCCGGGAATTTTGTCTGTGTTCGTGCTCCGATCGTTCTGTCCTGCCTTTCGTCGGAGGCCCGGCTGGGCTCTCTGCTCGCACCCTTCTGGGTGGAGGGCGAGTCTGCAACGCCAGTGGTCAAGGCCGAGGCCAGGCGTTTGTTGCTGCAAAGGGGATTGGATGCTACGACCTCGTAGCGTTTTCCGTTTTGTATGGGCCGTGTGAGGAGCGCGAGTTGGCAAAGGCTGCAGAGAAGGCCAGACTTTGCGTTCGTTTCTGCTGGTACACTGGTTTGGCAGTTCGTAAGCTGTCCGAGGCAGACTTTGATCCTGAATTTGCTCCGCCCGTACTCGCCTTTGCTGAGACCTCGTGGCCGTTGCAGGATCGGTTGCACTGTCGCTTAGGTGCGCATCGTCCGACTGCGCTATCCCGATGAGGCTGCCGCTGAACTGTACACTGCGTGACATGCTTCGGAACAGAGTCGGGTTTGCTTTTTTGGCCTCCTTGGGAAGGAAGTCGTACAAGGCCTGTGATTCGTCTCTTGTAAAGTGCCAGCGGCCTTATCAGCATTGGCGTCACCACTTGGGCTGGGGGCCAGAGCTTCGCCCAACAGGAAAGGATGAACTCCACAGTAGCACTAACTGTGCCTCAGCAGCTCCTCGTCCTGGCTTGGAGGCAACGTTGTTGGAGGCCGTTCAGAAGGAGGCTGGGAGAGCCATTGAGTCAAGCCCTAGCAAGCCCGCAATCTGTTGGGCTGGAGTTGACGAGACTCTTCGGAACTGCAAGTCGAAACTTCAATCGCTGTGCTAGATTTCTGTGGATTTGAGCCTGAATTCATCCTGCGTGGCAACGTCGTGCAACCAGGACATGTCTGCAGAAGGGCGCGCCAATGAAGGCGAGTCGCGATTGTGCCATGGCCTGGAGGAGGTCGTCCGCTTGTGCAGTGGAGACTGCAACCTCTTGCGACCATTTGTCGCATTTCTTGACAGGAGATGGCCACGATGCAATGTGCTGCAGACCAAGCCTGGTTGTTCGAGAGTGCGCAGGTGGTTGCTGACGGAAGTGACATGTGAATTGCAGATCCCTTCCTTGCTGACTGCACTTCTTGGATGGTAGGTCTTTGCGACAAAGCTCTCTGCTCCGCTCCACAACGTTCACGATGTCCTCGTGCAGGAAAACCTGCCAAGCTTCCGTGTGCACTTTCTTCATGGTTGACAGCGAGATGTGATGGTTCCACCAGGACGGTGAAGAAGGCGACGACGTCATCCCGGCAGCAGAGGCAAGTGGCTTTGGAATAATACCATGCTGCCCACGGCGTGTGGATTCTCTGGCCTGCGCAGGCAATCTTGAAGCGTATCCGGGAGCTCGTCGCATTCTGGCACAGGCACTTCTCACCGTCTCATCAATGCCCGAAGGGCCTTTCTTTGCTTTCCCCGTTTGGTAAGGCCGATACTGGAAGTTGAAACTGCAGATGCAGATGCAAAGCCTGACGAAGCCGTCGAAGCACCCGAGGCCGAGGTTGGGCCGTGAGGTTTTGTGCTCTCTGGTGATCGAGTCTGGGTCGGCTCGGACGCCGAGGTGGAGGCCGAGACTGTGGAAGCGGACGTGGCGCCTCCAGAGGGACCTGAAGGGGATGAGACGGCCGAGCCGCCGGCTTCGGAGGACGCTGGCGACAAGGAGGCACCCATGTCGCCGACATCGTTTCCAAAGTCTTCAGATGTGGCCGCAACACTTCCTCCCCCCAAGAAGCACCAAAGTCAAGCTGTTCTCCAGATTGAAAGGCAAGGTGAACCGCTCAGTGTCACAATTTTCCTCGGATGATCGTGTCCTTCCGAAGCGAGTTGCCGCTTGGGAGCATGCTGGGATTTGTAGTGCTTGCTGCTTGCTGACAGCCCTTTTCTACTCCTCAATTTTCATCGAGGACGCAACTATTCTCGCAAAAGCAGGGTGTGCCTGCGTCGAACAGTCCGACAGTGCGCGCCTAGCTGCCGGCATGCTCCAACCACTGCCGCTGGATGTTCCTAGTTTTCGTCTCCTGCTTTGAGCAGTTGGTTCACTCGTGCTCGGCTGAGAAAGATCCCGCTTAAAAGCCAACTCTTTGTACCGTTTTCGGCTTTGCTGATTTACTCGCAGATTCCACTTGTTGCTTTACATGTTGGCCCGTCATTGAACCGGAACCTACAAACCTTGAGCAGCTGAATCGAAGCCGACCTGGCCCAGCGGTGGCCGAGATCCGGCTGACAATTTCGCAAGCCATTTTGGGCACTGGCGTGACATGCAAGCGTTCAGAGTCACATTTATGTCATTAGACGATACACTGGAAAGGCAACCAACCGAGTTGTTCCATGCACATCTTTTGGCCAAGCATCAGATCAGTGCTCTGCTGAGAAGCCATGCATGGCACGCGTTTCCCATGTTGGGTACTGGTGGAAGCAACTGCTGTTGCAAATCGTCATGCAGCATTTCAACGACCCCATCAAGAGATCTACACATGCGCGATGGCCAGACATCCTCGATAAAGACCCTCCGAGAATTGTCCTTCCGAACCTCTAGAAGCCGGTCTGGAGCCGGATGCCGTTCATGCCTTTGCCACTTTGCGATGTCGGGCTAATCCTGAGCTTAGTGTTAGTGCACTCGCCAACCCTCTCCCGCTTCGAATTTGGGCGGCTGCTCCGATTTCAGCACTGCTTCGGTCAACACGTCAGTTTTTCATCACGTGTTGCCCTTTCAAGTCATGTTCGGCCGAATCTTCCATTGGGTTGTGGGCAGGCTGGGCAGCCGACCGAGGGCAAAGATGAAGCAGAGGACTTGGAGCAGGAGGCGGGCATGCCCTCCCTTCACACAGGCACTGTTGGAAGCTTAATCACGTCGGAACAGGCAGTCAACACGCTTCTCATCAAGGACAGTCGTCAAACCAAGGAGGCCCCTGTTGAAGCTGATTGTGCCCTCTCATTTCAAGTCTCCGATGCATTTTGGAGACAGGTCTTTTGCGCCAGTCTGCTAGTCGGTGCGTGTCCCGTAACGGCAAGGCGTTCCAGAACCTTTGGCTGCAGAACATGAGTCACTACCTGCTCTGGGCTGAGAGTAGCCAGGTATCCAGAAGGGCATGCTAACGGATCATGTTCGACGTTGCCCGCCTTGTGGACTGAGGCTGGGGATCCGCGAAACTCTTCTGGAGGTGTCGGAGTGGAGCCGCTGACTGGCGCTCCTTTTCACTCTGCCGGGTTCTGGTAGTTTCCGTCTGATGTACAAGCGCACGTTCTTTTGAGGACGGCAGTTTTGGTAGCTGCGTTTTTGGGCGGATGTCATGCGGTGCACGGTACTCTGTAGTACACCTTCTCGTCCCTGGAGTTTGTGAAATTTTCAATAACGTCAGAACAGCACAGCAACAACGGCACAGTGGCGAGCAGCAGATCTGCCGCTCAGTCACATGACAGCAGCAACATACGGCTGGCACAAATAGCACAAATCAAGACATGACACAGCAGAGAGCAGCAGAGCACAATCCACGACAAGATTTGCAAAAGTACTGAAAGAACTTCGTACCAACTAACTGGTTTGGCAAGTGCCACGAAGCAAGGAACTTGCAAGGCAAAGGCAAACCCAAATGCCGACCAGATGACGGATGCATTTGGGAGTGTAGAGAGACGATGGTTGATAGAACACGAATCAAGAGAGGTGCACCAGGCATGGACTTCATCCACACTGCACCATGAAAGCAAGGATTTGGAAAGAAAGGCAAACAACGGCGCAGCAGTGCCAGAAACGCAAGAAGCCCAATCGCACATATGCATGAGCAAACCTATGTTTCTCCGACGACTGCAGCGGCGCTGCTGCTACTGCTAGTTCTGTTCCTGCTGCCAGTCGCGTTGGCACTGCTGCTGCTGATGCTGCTGCTTCTGCTGCGCCGATTGCTGCTGCCGCTGCTCATACGATGTGCCTGCCACTGCTGCCGCGGGTGCCGTGCCTGCTGCTCCTCTTCTAGCGACTGTGGCAGCTGCTGCTGCTGGGGCTGCTGCTGCTTTTGCCGATTGTGATGGTGACAGTATGATGATGATGGTGATGATGATGATGATGAGGACTGTGTCAATGTAAACGCAGCAGGTGGATGACCACGCAAGCAGCTATTGCAAGGACCTGATCTTCATGCAGCGGAGGCTCATCCAGGTGAATATAACTGTCCTGGCGACATACTGGCTGTGACAAGTAGATTTGAGCCTTGAGGAGGCAAGTTTGTTGGGGCCTCGCTTTGCAAACTCACTAGATCTGTCCGCAACTCTCCAGTTGTCTCCGTCACCTGTCCTTCACTCTGCTTCCGCATTAGAGCTGCTTTCCATCAGGCAGCTACATACAGGTTGTGCATGGATGCGACTAGTGCACAAGCTGACAGGTTCCTTGAATTTCTGCAGCGGCCTGATGACAAGGCCCAGGTACGCTGCATGGGTTCTTGCGTGGATACTCTTGAACAGTCTGGGGCCATGAACCTGAAGTTGCTGAGGTCCTGGAAGAGTTTCTTCGGGGCTTCCCTGTCAGGCTAAGCAGCGTTTGTTGCTGTCCGCTGGGAGTGGAACTCGCGATTCGCGATGTGATGGACAGTGATGGATCTCCAGATATCTCACGAGGAACAACGTACCGCCCGGATCGAGACAAGCAGACGAGCTTAGTGAGCAGCTTCAGGAGTGTGCAGACTCAAGATGAAGTGTAGCGACGGGTTGATGCAATCTCACATGCAGGACCTTGCAGACAGGCTGTGGGTGCATGCGAACTTACGCAAGCAGGAGGCTGTGGAGGTCCGCACGCGATGCCCAAAGCGTTGCAAGCATGCAGTGCCTCCCCGGGCCGCAGGAGCGTTACCATCAGATGACGCCACCCCGACGTGTATTCCGGCTACCACAATTTGAAGCCTCTTCGCTTTTGGCGGCCTGTTGAGAGTCTTCTGAGCGGGCCAGGGGTGGTTTCTGGGAAGAGAAAGCCGCAGCGCAACTCAGATTGGCGCACAAGCTCCAGGCTTATCGCCAGTATTTGGGGACTTCAAACGAGTGGCATGGATTTGGACAGTGGTGGTTTGAGGCTGCAACTTCAGACTTGACACTGCTGTCTCGATTCACCACTTAGCAAATGCATTCAAGCAGCCGACCAGTGGCAGCTGTCAGCGCGACTGTACACCTGCAGCCAAGTGCTTGAGCATGTCTGTACCGGTCTGGCACACGCACCGTGTTGCACCCCGATTTCGTGATGTTTGGAGACAATTTGTCCACAGCGCAATGTTTTGGAGTGTACGGTACGCAGACCCGCAAGATCACCACTGCCTAATCGGATCAGCCGGAGCTTGCCTACAGGGCCTACATGAGTAAAACTAGCCATGGCGACGGCGAAGCCTCTTCGCGGTCGTGCAGCAGCTGAAGCTGCCGCGGCCGCCAAGGCTTGTGGACGACCTTGGGCCTTGGGGCGTGCCAACGGGATGCTGCGAGTGTGAGTACTTCTCTCGCTGCTGCCGGAAGAAGGAACTGCACGTGCTGGCTTTCTTGGTTCAGGCGCGAGAGATCGCTGAGGCGGCATTGGCACAGCGAGATGCCAGACAAGGCGCTGCCCAACAAGGAACTGCCGCAGGTGCGCAGCCGTGCACAGATGCGAAGCTTAGGCCGAAGTGCTGTAGCCGTCAGGTTCCGAGATGGCCGAGAGGGCCGAGAGGGCAGAGAGCATGACAGCGCTTCAAGGGTCCGCGGCGGCCATCAGCCTGCACTTAGAGGATGCTGCGCAGCTGCGAGGAGGAAGCGGATTTTTCTCCCTCTCATATCCTCTCCAGTTCTTGACAGCGACAGCGACGATAGAGACGACAGGACCAGTGCCAATGGTGCCCTGGTATTCTGGCAGAGGTGGGGATGCCCCCGTGCTGGCCAAGGCCGCAGACTCGCCACTGTTACAAGGCTCACATTAAGCTGTGCTGGCGTAGAAGCGGTCCAGGTAGACCACGAGAAGGTCAGAAAAATGCGGGAGGAGTTCGAAGGAGCCACTGCGGAGTGACCCACATCCTTGCAGTTTAGAGTCAGATCCACAGGCCCAAATGCGCCAGAACCGACCGTCCCTCTGCTGCCTCCAAGCACAGGTACAAAGTGCTCTCCCAAGTGGCCCTCGGTGGCTTGAGCTCAGGGGAGGCTCTCCGACGCTTTCTTGGCCAAGCCTTCCACCGCGAATTCTGTTCAGGGAAAGTCGCTGCAGCAGCGCTTCAAAGAGCTCGAGCAAGCCTGGGGTCGCTGGCCGAGCTTTTGCATCGACATGCCGTACGCGAGCGTTGCATGGCTACAGAGCTTGAATCATCCAGGTGCTTTCCAGTGGAATCAGAAAAGCAGAAGCGATGCACCCTCCACCAGGGAGCAGGCGGGGGAGAGTTCCACTCCGCCTCTGCAGCACTGGCTCCATGTCAACGTAGGGTCGCCTCGGGTCGTGTCTTTCCTGGTTGCAGGTGCAAGCAGCCTCGGCAGCGCTGGCTCAGGCGCACGGACGCCAGCATCTCGGGAAGATCGGGTCTTCCCATCGTTTCATCCCGGGCAACCTTTGGCACACGTTGCACCGGTACCTCTGAGGCTCCAGCGGGACCGAAACCGGATTAGATCTGGAGTGAGATTCCCGGCTTCTCTGAGGATGTGTTATGTTCTGCTCGTAGCTGCTTCTCTGTCTCGGCATCTCTATGTGCTGAAAGGCAAGAAGTGGAAACGGTTCTTGCAGAGCTCTGGGACACCATTGAGCAGGGCCCTTAATTACTCAACTACGTACATTCGGATTACGGTGATCATGTCAGCTGGCAGAGCTGATTGCCTGAGAAGTCAAGAAGGATGAGTTTTTTTCAGGAAGCCGCCGAAGCAGAGGGATCAGGCACCTCCATCTGCCTCCAAAGCTAGTCGCGTCCTTTCAGGTCATTCGCTAAAGACGGGCTGTTGAGCTTCATCGCAGTGTGTCAGGCAGAGGAGGAGGTCAACCCAATCGCTGAAGAATTGGACAGGTTCGGACAGTATAATAGTGCTGAGTTTTGCCCAGCTGCCGCCATCGAAAGGTTAGAAGCCTTCATTGAGGCCAGAATACAGCAGGACGACGGAGTCCGACGTGAGCCGTACCCCGGAAGCCTAGCAGGGTAGAAGGGGCCGTTTGCCGAGGAGGAGCGTGCAGAGCAAGAAGGCCGCCGCGAGAAGAGCCGACCGAATATGGAGATTTGTGAAGCGCAAACGGAGGCGCAACATGAGTGCCTCCCAACACTCTCCCAACCCCCCGCACCTGCATCCCCGTGTCACCCGACCTCCATCTGCAGGCCTTGCAAGACATGTCGGCCAAAGGCTCAGCATTTCTGATGATGGCACTGATGGCACGGTTTTTGGGACCATGGGTTACTGAAAGAAGCCTATGCACTTAATGCTTAAACGATTCTGTAAGTCCGGGTGATCAGTTCAGGAATACGGCATTGTTAACCCTTCGCTGCTTTTTTCGGTACGTACCAGGTGATCCCTTTTAGCGCCGACGTCTAAACAACATCGTACAGCCAGCGCCTCCATATCTCATACTCATGATGAAATGCACATTCTGTGCCATCCAAGAGCCTGCAGAGGAAAAGCCCAAATGTTTTCGGAAATGAGGTACGCATGCATATGTGCCGCGTTTTAACGGGTTTCGTGCTCATTGCAAAGCGTATTGGCGTGGGCACACGACAGGTTCGACCGTACGTTACTAGTCCCCCTGCCACTATGCTGGCTATTGTCACAACTCTTACCTGCGCCTGCAATATACAAAAGAAGGAGACAGCACCGTCGGAATCATAAGAAATGTGGAGCCACCGTGTGTTCGGAAGAAATGAACTCATTTTTCATTCTCTGCGGTTGAGTCGGTAAACGACGCTCGCCTAGCAAGGTGAATTCAAACTGCATTTAATTGAAAGTGGGGTGGCGCAGAAATCTATTAACATAGTATGCGCTCACCGGACAGGGGTGGGATGTAACCAGCAAACGGAAAAGCTGTCCCAACCCCACAACAAAATCAAAGATGGCGCATGGAAGAATGCCTGAGAATGCACGGCAAACAAAGGATGCTTTGTATTCCGTAAACGGCGATCAAAGCATCAGACAACGTACGATCCACATATCGGACCCAAGACGTGCAGGATCTTCCTCATGGGTATCAGCTGAGGCCATTCCTACACGGTTACAATACCCAGGATGTCTAACACCTTCATCGAGGTGATATCGGGACATCAAACTCAACCATAGCATGAAGGCCATAGGACCTCCACACGCAAATCTAAAGCGCTCCAGCATCACTCACTTACATGATCAGGAACTGCTAAGCCAGGATAGCGGAGTCAGCGTCATTAGATCGAAGGCCTGACGAGCCTCTGTTCTGCTTGATGGCGCACTGCTGGAAAGCCGACGTCTTCATGCAGCCAGCCGCAAATTCCTGACGAGCCTCTGCTCTGCTTGATGCCTCTCAGCTGAAAAGCCGGCGTCTTCTTGATGGCAGCCATCACGGTGAAGTGTGCGAGCATTGTCCTCCAAACCATCTCCACACACATGTTCAACATGGCCACCTTGCGCAGCATGTCCTTCGAGCCCATAAACACCATCACATCGGGTGAAGTGCATGAGCTGCCAGGTTGCCGCTTGGTGGTGCAAACGCCCTCGCCTGACGAGCCTCTGCTCTGCTTGATGCCGTGCGGCCTGAAAGCCAGCGACTTCTTGAAGCCAGTCGCAGACTCCTTTATGGTGAGTGGTGCGAGCGAGTCCTCCCAGCCCATGTTCAATATGGCCACTCTGCACACCATGTCCTTCGAACCCGTAAACACCATCGCAACAGGTGAAGGGCATGAGCTGCTAGGTTGCCGCTTGGTGATCCATTCTCCCTCGCATGACGAGCCTCTGTTCTGCTTGATGCCGCGCAGCTGAAAAGCCGGCCTCTTCTTGAAGCCAGTTGCAAACTCATCTGCTGTGTGGTCTGCGAGCATGTCCTCCGAACGAATGCTCAACAAAGTCACCTTACACAGTGTGTCCTTTGCGTCCATGATCGCCATCATGTCGGGTGAATGCAAAACCTGAATGCCCAGCTTGTGCATGGCACACTTGCCGCTATGCACTGCTTGCCCGTAGCCGGCAGACGCACCCATGGCGGGTGCTGGGGCCTACAATATTCCTGCCCTGCGCAGGCGATTTGGGCCCTAAGAAATGAACTAATCGACTAGTGAAAGATCTGACTGGTGAGCATTCGTGATTATCGCTCCGTCACTGAGGTCAAGTTCCAATCAGCGTACCCAAGTGGCGTGGATGAGGGTACAGGCCAAGTGCAAGCACGATCACGGATTGTCAGCCTTTGCAGGGATCGGTAGCCTTGCGTGCTTCAATGCTCTCATTGCATACACAACATGTGTTGGAGAGTCATCCCCAAGTCAATTTCACAGTCTTGCGGCAGCTTTGTCAGGAGGCACGCCCATGACTTCCAATGCTGTGCCGGAAGAGTCGCCACAGTCCCAGGCAGCTTTCGATCGGCAGGAGTCGCCTTTGGCAGCAGTTTAAACAAATGACAAGACCAGAACCCGGGCAAGATGAAGTCGGTCTTCCCGAGAAGGCCCTGTGCAGTGCAAACTTGCAAAGCGGTAGGACATCGTGCTGTGGACCCCCCGGGGTGGAAATGGCCAGGGCTGTCAGGCATTCCAGGCGCACGTGTTCCGGTCAAGGATGCTGGCAACTGTTCAGGTCGTGCTGTGGTTCCGGAATCAATTCACGGTCGCCTTAAAGCATCTCAAAACTATGGATTCCAGTCCGGAGGCGTTGCAAGCCTTGACGGCCTGCCTCATTGGGCTTTTTCAGGTTTCAGGGAGTTCAGGAGGTACTGAGGATCGAAATTTGAGTTGAACTATGCGCGGCTACAGACGACCAGAGTTTATCTTGGACTTGCAGCCTGCTCTCGCACACATCGCTGTGATATAGAGTGTGCATGCAGATAGGAGGAAACTCAACTAGTGATCCATCGTAGCACCGAGAGCTCGATGTGAGAATGGCAAATGCAACATGAGGCCAGTGCTGCCGGCAGCAGTGCACTTCGGCTCGGAGGCAGCAGATGTTTTCTGAATCCTTGTGCTGTTTGCACGAGAATTCTGAGTGCTTCTTTCGAAGGTTCGGACGCTTGCCAGGGAGGTCCAGTCGGTCTCTGCTAAGCTTCACCAGGTCCCATGCCGACGCAGCACCCCGCGCATCGCGGGCTCGCACGCTCACCCCTGTTCCGCTGGCAGGAGCATGCGAGGGGCGGGCCGCCGAGAGGTCACGTCAGCTCGAACTGGATTGGAGATCTCGCTGGGGCCACTGCCCAAGATCGCCACAAGATTCCAGTTTGTCTGAAGTATGATTGTGCTGAATGCCCAGGGAAGTGGCCCGGCCTTGCACGAGCGAGACGGAGCGTGGGGCAGCGTTTTCATCCCTGCGAGGTGCACGCAGCGCGGCGAGTGTCGGGAAGAGCGAATAGTCGAAAACAAACTTAAGAGCAATCATACCACAAAACATAAGCACCAGGATCGGACCGTCACTGCACCCCCAACGCACACCCGCACTGGCTCACCAGGCGGCGACGAGGACATGTTAGCTGTAGAGCTGCAAGGAACCAAAAAAACCAGAAAGGTCAACAGCGCACACTTGTCCCGCCGGCCCTAAGCAGAATCCTTGGCTGTTCTGCTACTGCATCGCCAATCAGCAGACAGGAAATTTGGCTGCGTAATCGAGAGAGAACTATTCTTGCACCGGGAGAATACTATCGCTAGCTCACATTTCGCACCAGGACACGCGCAATCGAGAGGACACATTTTTGGACCAGGAATCACAATCGAGAGCACACATTTTTGCACATGAGAAGCACAGTCGAGAGCACGTGTTGCAGCACCAAGAGAAGCACAATTTCAGCACCAGGCAAAGGACAAGATTTCCTATGATTGTGAAAAAGTTAACACCAAATTTCCAAAGCACCAGCCTCAACAGACAACGAGCGGTCCCGGGTTTCCCTTTCAAAGCGTATGAGAACTCCGGCCGTGGTTCTGTGGTGAGGCTCTAGGGAACGTATGTCCTCATATCCTTACATTCTCGCTTGAACCAGGAGCCCAGTGGCCAGGCAGAGGCCGCGATATGGGCACCTGCAATGATCTGATGGAGTCTTGTTGAGCTGCCATTTGAACTGGCTTGGCATGCCCGATTGGGACTTCTCGGTGTACATACTTCGCAAAGCAGCTGCTGAAAGATTCGGAGCTGAACCACTCGCTGTCGAATGACAGCCTTTTGGCTACAATCCATTCCTGACTTGTGCGAAGACGATGAGTCTAGACCTGCTTTTGTTTGCAATGAGCCTGGTCCAATGGCCCGTTCTGGCGCACATGCCAGGCACTGGAGCTGGCCAGGTTCAAAGTGGCCGCTGCCGTTTTGAGGTGGACATACTGCCAAGTTGACCAGGCACAGCATGGTTCAGTGGGGTTTCGGCGCAAGCAGGAAGCTTAAGTCTCTCTCCAAGATCAAGGAGTCCTCTCCTACCTGGTGCACGATTCTGCAGTAGGGTCTCCACAGATCTTTTCAGATTCATTCGTCGGAGCTCTGATATCCAACAGCCACGTTGAGCAGCACAACTGCACTTGACCACACAGCTCATTGGGCTCAGTTGTTGAGCTCAGAAAGATGGTTGAGCCTCCATGCATTAAAATTCCTGAACTCCAGATTTCTGGTTTCCTCATTTCGCTTTCGCAGCTCAGCCTTTGCAGATGAAGCATAGACGCGGCTGGCACAGGATCTGAATTGCTTCGACACATCTGCCGTGGAGCCACCTCCTGCGGACCTGTCCTCCCTCCAGGCGGTGTCATTTCGATAAGTCTGAGCCAGAAGCAACCTGGGGAAGTCAAGGATCTTGCGACCTGGCTTGATGAATCCGCAGAGCGTGCGGCCCGCAGACTTTGCCGATGTGGCAGCTAATGGCTACACATCTACACCACACTGGCACCACTTTGCTCCAGGCTTTGGCAGTGCCGAGCCGTCGGGTGTGGAAGAAGAGGTGGCGCAAGCTGAGAATGAACTGCCTCAAGCGGACTCCCTGCCAGAAGAGGCCTCTCCTGGTGCATCTGAGTCGGGGTTTGCGGGGAAAAAATCATGGCCTGCTTTGGAGGACAGCTCATTGCTGGAGGCTCTGGGGACTACTAGTAGCTTCGGCTGATCCTTCGCCCTAGTGAGCTTCAGAGTTCAGGCATCTGCCAGCCAGATTGTGGAAGCCAGCAGTGAAACTTCCGAGCTCGTTGCAGCCCTCAAAGGCCTTCTGTCACTTGTGGCAGTGCACGCATGAGAGCGCATTCATGCTGCCTAACATTCCATTGCCGCTTTGCAGCTGAACGACACGGCCTGGTATCACGGTGTCGCTGCATTGCAGCCGGCAGCCCAGCCACGTGCAAGACGAGCCCGCTTTGTTCCTGTCTCTCTCTCTGTCTGTCTCTCTCTCTCTCTCTCTTTTTGTCTCCATCTCTTTCTCTCTCTGCTTAGCTCGCGCTGTTCTGCAAACTGAAAGCAGGCCTGGACGTATGCCCGGCTAGAGACCATGCACCAGCAACATGAGGAGGCACTGGCTTAACCCGTGCCCGGGGCCCCGTTGAGAGAAGATCTTGAATAGTCTCCGACAGGTCTTTGCTCGAATGGACGATTGGATCAAGGACCGTGTCAAGGAGGAGAACGAAGCAATCAAGGCATGCGCGCGCTGTGCCTTGAGTGCATGCCTTCTCCCACGTGTGGTCTTTGACATCCTGCAGGCGACAGACACCTTACTTCGCTCGGGAAGGTGGGAGGACGAGGCTGTTGGATTCGACCACAATGTTCGTAACGGTGCTTGTCATGACGTGCACACGCGATGTCACTGAGTGTGCAACAGGAGCCAGTTTTCATGACAACGAGAAGCATGCGAAGGTCCCAGACTACTACGATGAAGGCGATTCCACAGTCAGGTACCGAAGCTTCAGCTAAGTGGGGCCGTTCCGGTTTCTGCTTCTGCATGAGGGGGTGGTACCAGAATAAGACTTGGCAGAGATTGGGTACATACCAGGCCAAGGGCCCCATGAATCCCGGGCAAGGCTTGTCTGTTGGTATCTCTTTGTAGGCGGCGTGGCCCAAAACGCCTGAGACCTCAAGACTGAGACCATAAATTTGTGACCCCTCGCGCAGCCTGCGCTGACTGGGGCAGCCGGTAAAAGGCGGCGAGATGTCCTCAAGGCCGGGAAGTTCTGTCACTTGGACAGCTGTTGCTGTATGTTGCTGGTAGCGTTACGACGACAGGTCATCATCGCGAAAACCTTGGACGTGGATGTGTACATTCCTCAAAAGCTTGAGGCGCGGCCCACAGCGTCTATCGGCCAAGTCCAGCCGTGGCATGCGCGCAGGTGTCGGAAGCACCGGTGCCGGTGCCAACCAGACCCTCAACATCAAATTCTCAAGGTGAGCAGTGGCAGCCACGCTTAAACCCAGCTCATCTCCTTTCCCGTTGCAGCTGTGGGATCCCGGCCGTCAACCACAAAGCCCCTACGGCCAGCCCAGAGCTCGAGCAACTCGAGATTTTGTTGAGGGGAGGTGGTGACTCAGAGTAGCTCCTGCAGACGACAACTTCCCAGGTCTTCCCCGAGAGGTGGTCCCAGGACTGCCAGAAGTCTCCCGCATCTGCACGAGTTTCTTTTACTTGAGTGCGTCAGGACATGCTCTGGGGGCTTCTCACAAGACTGGCAGATCTCAGTGGGGCCGTTTGTTCGGCTGAGCAGCTGCTGCAGGTTGGATAGCTCTTTCTTGGGTGTTCCGACAGCAGCTGCCACTTTGAAGGCGCTGCTCGAGCGGCGACATTGTGCCTTAGGTTTCAACAACGAGCAGGCGCATCGCAGAAAATAGTAGTCAGCCACACAAAGTAGCTGCTGAGTAGCTTTGGAAGCCAGGTGATACCTGAGTCGTGGGTCATGCGGCCATTAGTTCCGGCCCTGAACATGTGCCAAGATTGATGGCCGTGCCGCCTTGCCAGCACTCCTGAGGTGGTCTACAAACTTCTGTGCGACTCGATAGTGGAGCCGGTTCCGCGCTTGAAGTGCCTTTCGCAGAGGAGCTGTGTGATGTGGGGACAATCTCGGCCGTGTGTGCGCAAGGCATGGGGCGCCACTGGTGTTGATGTGACAGAGTTCCTCTTGGTGCCCTCCCCGTTGTCTTCAAAGCATTCTCCGCAAGAACGATAGGTTCGACCCTGCTCGCTGCCGCAGTCACAGCTTCAAATCCTTTCAGTTGCTGCACAGACATGCTCCACATAGCTCTGCCCCTTTTGCATGGTAAGCTTGGGTAGTCCACCTGAGGGAGCCAACTGCCAGCCAGAATCAGAACATCTGCTTTGAGCTGTCTAGGAGTCTAGGGCTCTCAGTGCGATGGCCCAGCAGCGCAAGGAGGTTTGCTTGGAGGCCAGGCCAGACCCTCTCTGCCGTCCGAGCTCGGGCTCCGCATTGCCCGCGTTTGGCTCTTGGCCCTCTTAGGAGGACTTTCAGAGTGCCACCTTCGAGCTCGAGGCCGGCCTCAGTGATGAGGACCGGCTGCGACTCACGCGAGGCCAGGCAAAACGTCGCGAAGACTGTCGCGTTTTTTCCCTTCGAAGTGCTTTCGCAGTTCGGCCGAGGTATGGCGGAAGCTTCCCAGCTCATGAAAGATGGCCTCACCTTTGATGAGGCTGCCCAAAATCGGGGTTTCTCGTAACCAAACTTGCTGACTTGCTGTCATGCCAGGCTCGACTCAAAATAGTCACTCAGCGCATGGCGTCTGCCTGGCTTGTGACGCTGTCACATCACTGCCGCGAGAGTTCCGCTCTGACCCTCGCTGAGCCTGAAAAATTTTCCCAGCCCTTGGCCTGGGCCTTCTGCCACTCGCCAGGCAGATGGGGGTAGACTCCTCGGGCATGCCGACCGACCCGAAAGCCTTCACTTTTGAAAAGGCAATGGCTTCATCATGGCCACCCTGCCAGTTTCGAGTAGTCATGTTGCTGATCGTGCTCACATGCCTTACGAAATGCAAGCTGACATGGTTTAAGGTTGATGCTTTTTTGATATTGCCTCGTCGTTTATGAGCTCGATGATGTCGCAGGTCAGCAATGTAGGCGGCCGCAGTACCGACAGCGGCAGCCACCCGTGCAGCAAGAAAGGCATCCTCTGCGTATTGCACAGTGCAAAAGCCTTCATACTCTCAGGCTCCGCTTCCTGGCGATCGACCGGTGCCAGGCTGGGAATCGGAACACGTAGCAACCACCCACCTCGCAGTTCGTGGCTTGAGGCGTGGTTTCCAGTCTGTGATGACACCTCCAGCCATCTCGGCATCGGCGTGCCGGTCTCTGTTGGCGAGCACGAACCCAGTCTGTCGTCAAGACCAGCCCCTCCGAGGTCTCGTATGTTTCCAGTGTTCGAGCGTGGCGATGATACTTCTGGTGCGCTGGTCCCGCTTGATGACGGGCTTCGTCTCATTGTGTTGGAACGCAAACGCGCGACGTGCGTATGCAGGTGACCGCCGGCCCTTCCTGTCAGGGTGCGCCCCTTCTTCACGAAATCAGACGTTGTGCCACGCCTGCTTGTATTGCTGGAAGGCCGCTGCTCGTGGCCTGCAGAGCTCTGAAGTCACTGAAACCAGTCGTGTGCGGCTCCAAGACTTCAAAGCCGCAGTGCTCTGGAAGTCTCTCCCTAGCCGAGGCGGAGTGCCCTGCTTTTCCGGGTTCCGGCGCCTGCATATACACATGGCATCACATGGCAATTATGGCTCATGGCTCTGCCAAATTACTCAATTGTCGTGAGATGGGATGTGAGGCTGTGCCCCTCATCGTGGCTGCCGCCGTGATCATCTTGCTTCGTCTGCTTCAGATCGGATGGACCAGGGATCCTGGCTTGCCGGCCTTGTGCCCTGGGCTCGCTTAGTGGCTGATGTTGCTGCAGCTGCTGCTGACAACAGTGATGAACTCAATCCACACTCCTCATTTTCCAGAGCTTGCCTGCACAGTGAGCATCACAGCTTGTGGCAGGCTGGTCCAAGAGGATGTTACAGACGTGGGAAGCTCAGGGAGGAAGAAGCGCGACAAAGCCCAATCCAAGTCTTTGCGCGAGGTTGGGAAGGCTTTCGAGGACCCTCGATAACCGAGAGCCACGAGGCTGCCTCCCCACTTGAGCCCGGAGTGTCCTCACAACCGCTTTCTCTGCTGCCTCTGCTGCATCTGGAGCCTTTCTTATCGCTGCCTGTGCAGTGAGCACCTGCCCCATGCTCGGCAGCAGACTACAAGCCAACGCCTACGTTACTTGTGGAGAAAGCCTTGTAAGTAGGAGAGACTGAGAATCTCCGCAATGTCAGTTTCCTCAGTCTTCGCAGCCTCGCACCTGGCACGTCACTCGATTGGCTCATGCAGGATGGAAAAAACAAACAACTTTGAGCTAGCTCTTTTCAGACAGCACTCGCAGCTTTTGGGCAGGCGCTTCTGCCGGCTGTCCGAGCCGATCAACTGAGTTGCGACTGAGACCCCCGTGAATTGTGGAGCGGATCCCGGCGGAGATGTGGAAGCCCGCGACTACTAAGAACCGGAAAGCCAGTTGCGCCGAATAACGAGGTCTCATATGAATAATCAAGTCTGCACCGAAACATCAAGTCGTGGTGTCCTCAAGTGGAGGGAAAGTGGACTAGTGCTTCAACTTATCATCTGCTATCGCACTTCCTGATGACAAGCCCTCCAATCTCGCGTTGTGGTTGCATGTACAGGCTGCAACTGTCCGTCTATCGCAGTGTCATGTGCAGAAGCTGCAGGGATGTACTACAGTACAGAACTGTGGGGACCATTCGCAAAAGGCAGTCGCCGGACATAGCACAAACCGCATTTGTTGTGCTTGGGATGATCCAGCACAGGTGCTGTCACATCACGAGAATTCCGTTCCATGGCCCACACCGGAGGCCTCAAGGGAATTGCAGAGCTGATAGTCCAAAGACGCTCGGAGCTCCGCACGGGCCCTGCAGGCTTTAGAAGAGACGCGCGCCTTCCTTCAGTCCGAGGCGGATCGGATCCTGTCTGAACACAGGGCATTCGGGCATTCCCCCTGAAGCCTTTATCCTTTCTTTGCCCTCTGCAGGAGTCCCCGCTGGATCAGGACGTGTTGGCCTCGTGACGCCCCTCGAGTCGAGGCAGATGGTGTTCATCGCCAGCATGAGTGGAGCGTGGAGCAGGTACCCCGATGTTCCGATATCGGAGGTGGGTGCTGCGAGAAGTGCCGGGCTTTCGGATTTCGGATGCAGACCTGCTGTTGAAAGGAGTTGTTTTGCCAACTTCCTCTGTGGTCGCTAGCTCATTCGTTGCTTGCCACTGCTGGTATTATGTACTGCAGAAGAAGATGGGCATGGGTTTCAGTTTGAGGCCAGAGACTTGCCAGCCGGAGCTTCGAAGGTGGATCTTCCAGGCTCAGACTCAGAATCCACACAGTCGGTCGTCGGCCACCTCTACTATAGATGACGTTAGAGCCCGGACGGAAGGTACTGGCCACCTTTGCAGATCAGGCTTTGGCCTTGCAACTTGTAACACATGCCATCATGATGGCCTGCGTGCCGACGCAGCGGCCTCTGCACGCCAAGGAGCAAGTACGACTTCCAGCGAAGCCTTCGCGCCGACAACTTACTCAGTGCATTGCCAGACCCGTTCCAGGCATCGGGCGGTTTTGAGCTCAGGTCGACCAGAGGATCCGAGCGAGTTCACGATTACAGCGAGGAGGCACGGCGATTCTCGCCTGAGGGTGCCGGCGGCGAGCTGCAGGTTGAGTCAGCACGCGGCGGAAATGTCTGAAAGCAATCGCAGGATCTTCGGTTACTTTGCTCTGGGCCACAGCCCTGCAGAAAGCTTCAGCAGGCTTTGCAGGCACAACCCTTAGTTCTCGCCCTCTCGGCCCTACGGCCCTACTTCATTGACTTTGGACTGCAAAAAAACTCATGCAGGCTTCTGCTCCCTCGTGAAGCACTAGCTGCCGAGGAAGAGCCTGCGCAGGTTTTAGTGAAGGACGCCGCAGGGGCACTTTCGCTGTTCGGTTCGGGTATCATGCAAATGTGTCTCGTAAAGCAGATGACTCGCGCGACAGAGAGCCAACCACATCGTTGCCCAAAGCATGTCTTGTGTCACAGACAGGATCTGTGGACGCTGCTTCACAGCCAGCGCAGTCGACCTTCCGGCCTTATCGTGCTCCCGACAGTTGTGAAAGTGCTGCAAGCTTTCACCGTGACCGGCCTTCCATGTTGAAGTTCAACGAAGGCACCCGTTCCTGACTTGGCCATCTTCTGCAACAACCTGCTGGAGGAGGAACAGAACAGAAGAGCCCTCAGGCAGTCAACGCTGGCACCGTGCAGCCCGGAGGCCAAAGCCGAGACGGCCGCGGCCGCCGCCCCAAAAGGGAAGGCGGCCCCGAAGCCCAAGGTCCGTGTCAATTATCGTCCCTGCGGTGCATGCCATGCACACTTTATTACAATGGCAGGGGAAGGCCAAGCAAGAGGTCGAGGCTGTGGCTTGCAGCGATTGAGACTCTTCTTCGCATCCAAACTGTCCGTAGGAAGAAGTGGAACCGCCGCCGCTCCCCGAAGAAGCCACAGTGGTCCGTGTCTCATGCTGGCCTTGTTTTTATGACAGTGTGCAGCAGCTGTTTGCCAAAGGCATTCTCAGAAAAGGTACTTCTGCAACGCAAGACGGCAATGGCCCCGGAAACGAGCTTCCAAGCTGTTGGCAAAAGAGAAGGAAGCGCGGCTTGAGGTTCTCCGTGCCTTCTGCAGTCACGGCGGGCTTCTCTGTCGCCGCCGTGGTCTTGAAGTGCTGTTCCCGACTGCAGGCAAGCGGCAAGCCCCGTCGGCAATTGTTCTTTGGAAGCGCACCCTGAGCGCCTCCGAAGGTTCCGGCTGGTCACTTGCGACGTCTTCGCAGGCCTGCCATGCCGGCAGTTTCTTCGCAGCATGAGAGCGGCAGAGGTTGCAGTTGCTTCCCTGCATCCAACCCGTCACTTCGCCTGCTTCCCAAGAGAGGAGGAGATACTAGGGGAACAAGAGAGGCGGTCACAATGCAAAGCACATCGCTTGGAGAGATGGAGACAAGTCTTAAGAGCTTCATCCGCCGCATGATCCAGCGGAAAGGGGAATCACGATTCAACTGAGATTTCTGAAAGGGGCACCACACGTGTGATGAAAGAGTCATAATCTAAATCGTTGTCTCAAACTGCGACCATTAGGGAGGCCACTCCGTCAACAGGTGAGGCCTCCTGGAAAACCCTTGGACCAACCAAAGCGGAAGTTTTGAAATCGTTGCTGGCTGCAGAAGGGCGAGTGAGAAGGGCTGAATGGCGCGCCCGCTTGCAGGCTGCGGCTCTTCAGGAGCTGCAGTCCTTGGTGCCCGAAGCCACGGCCGAAGAGGACGTCGCCTAAGGATCAGCCGAGAGTGCGGTGATGTGGAGCCTCCAGGAGGAAGCCCCGGCCTGAACGGGCGGTCTCACCCGATCGTCCCCGAACAAATGCGGCCCAGTTCCGAAGAATTAGTAAGGTTGAAACCGCACGCGCAGAACAGTACTCAGTGTCTTTTGTTGGCAGATGCTTCCTGTCGATGGTTTCACACCCGCTCTTGGAGAATCACCACAAGGTGCTCCAGAAATGCAGCGCGGAAAAGCCGACTCTGGAAGTTGCAGCCGTCTTCGTCTTTGTACCTTTGGAGAAGATCATGGCTCTGGAAGTCGGGGGACGGAGAACCGGCCTTTGCCTTCTCCTGAGCCACTGGCTCCCATGATCCCTAACATCTCCGTCACCTTTGCTGCTGCAGTGCCGCGGGCCTGGCCTTTTTCTGCGTGGTTCCCGAAGTGAAAGAGACTCCGGTCCGGGCCTTTCCCAGTCCCCCAGGCGTGCAGCGCCATGCGTGGCACCGGGCTCCAGCCTAAGAGCTAGCCGAGGCTGCGGGGTGCTTTGATGCGTGGTACGCCACGCCTCCAGGACGACCTTCTTTGATGTGACCTGACAGGCAGACTTGGCATCGGCAGCGGAAGTATGATGCTCGGGATTCCGTTGAGAGAGAGTCATGTCGTAGTCAACGTTGAGTTTCTGCTCAGGATGTGCGGCCAAAGCTGTCGCCGCCGTCTTCCACGAAGTCGGCAAACCTATGGAGCTTCGAGAGGCAAAATGCCCTCCGCCATGAGATCGCAAGAGCATGTTCTCCGTGTCAGATCCCTCTTCCGGAACGGCTAAATGAGGGCGAGCTTCTCGTTCGGATGGAGGCAGCAGAGAGCAGAGCGAGATTTGGGGACAAGCACTCCAGCTTGAGCTGTCAGGTTGCTACAATTTGTGGTAGTGATCTGCACACTGTCGGTAACTTAGACACTGTAATGTAGTCAATGGATACATGAAAATGACTACATGGTCGATGGAAGACGGAAGCAAGGTCAGTGGCAAAAGACAGGAGCCGATGCCGTTGGTCCTTGGGCACGAAGGCGCTATACCGACATGAATTGGACACCTTGCACAATGTGGCTTCTTCAGGTGTCGGCGTCATCGAAAGGATCGGCAGTGACATTTTCAGCGGCAATCGTCCGAGGCCGGACACTTCCGTCTGCGAGTCCTGCGCAAGGCAATGTGAGGTTAACGTGCTTTCGGGCGAGGCATCGTGGCTGGAAACTCCAGGAGGGCGACAGGATCACATTCAGTGTCGCAGACTCCTGCGGCATGTGTCCAGAATGCACGCTCCACAAGCTTGGTGCTCGGACATCTAACTAAAAGGCATCGTAAACAATACGTTGCGAATGAGCTTTTAAAGTTTGTTGAATGAGGCTGCCGCAAAAGTGCGTGTCCCTGATGAAGTCCGGCTGCCTGGCTCTTCGAGAAAGCTTAGGTGCGCTTGACACGTTGCCAGGTATGGGCATGCACGCATGTCGGAAGGAACCGGCCTCAATGGCACGTGACCCGTCGACTTGCCGAGGTAGTGCATTCAAGGCACAGGTTTCGTTAGTCGTCACGAGGTACGCGACCCACGTTCTGCTTCGCCCGGGGACAGTTTCAGCTTCGTTGCAAGATCCTGTCAACTTGGCTGAGCGGATTCAAACTGATTGAAATTGTTCTCAAGCCGAGAGGACCCATGCTGTGAAGCTTCCTAGCACGCTCAGCTCGCGTGCTTGCAGCTTGGACGCCTCTGCAGTCGGCGTGCGTGAACAGTCAGTGAAGTTGATCACTTCGTCATGTGTCACAGCCCATCACTGAGGTCTGTTCCCCTGCAAACTGTGCTCTTGCCACCGTCGCACACTTACACGGTCTTCACGCGGCACCTGATGTCCCAGATGTAAGGGATGTGGCTTGCACGTTGCCGTCAAGGTGCATCACGAGCAAGACCAAATTCTGCAATGTGTCCATCAGGTTGTCAACGCATTGGACATGGCGAGGCTTCCCAGGCCACAGCGAACGATCCATTGTTGGGAATGCTGTCGTCTCGACCAGAAGCTGTGTCCACTTATCGTATGCCTTGACAAGGTACGGCTCCAACAAGAGCGCTGTAGTGCAAGGATTCTGCTGCTGTCCTGCTGCTCAGAAGATTGAGAAGCCGTGTGCCGCCAACAGGAGTGGGGCTTCTTGGCATCTACGCCGTTGCGTGGTTGAAGAAGCGGGTGGGCATGGACAGGCGCATGCTGAGCTAGCAAAACATGGATTACAGTTTTTTTGCTACGCTTGGGGGAAGGACGTGCAAGCAAGTGTTGTCTACCCCATGCCAAGCTGAAAGAAACGCCAGAAAGTCCAGGGTCTGAGTCGGCTGGCCTCTGCATCCTTTTCAGCCGCACCAAGCCCAGCCCAGGAAAGCCTCGAAAGCATCATAGGTAGGTTAAACTCATTATGCTATAACGCACGTCTTTCTGAGAAGCGAAGCGGCGAAGCATGGTCAGAAGCAATGCTTCCACATGCCCTGTTCAGTGTCTTCTGCCTCGATATGGACTCGGAGCGCCTGAAGACGGCCGAGCAGTTCGACCCCTCAGCCGAGACATGCAAAGAGCCCTCAGCCGACCGTGCCGATCTGCTGATCTGCGCGAGGTTCGGGGGCATCCCGCTGCTGGTCACAGGTGGGGAGGAGGCAGGTGAACGCCGTTTTCGGGCTTCCATACCTGAGCCATCGCATGGCGGCAGGAATTCTGGGAGCGTCAGCGCTTTATACACAAGCACTACCCACACGGAGTGGATGTTGCTGTTGAGATGACCGGGGCCAAAAATGTGATCCACGAGGCTCCTGTACTGTGTTGGCTGAGAAGACTTCATATCCTGGTGATGCACCAGGGTGTGCAGCTTCTGCGCAATGGCGGGCACTATTCCTTTGCAGGTATGGTCAGCATGCTCAGTCTGCTTGCTGCACACGTGCAAGCACGAGCCTGGGCATTTCATGGCGCGCCGCTGCGGAAGGTACATCCTGATTCGCAGCTTTCCTCACTCACTGGAGAGACCATCATCAGGAAGGTGTGGAAATTTGTGCAGAGGCTTCGTCAACGGGTGATTTTTTATCGCGTGATTTCCAGTGCCTCACAATCCGCGGGGTGCACAACTACACCCCATGGAACCTCGAGGAAGCGGCCGGCAACCCGGGCACGACCTCGCGAGTAGGGCCACAATGCCACGCGAACGAGAGTCAGGTGAAGTTCTTAGACGAGCAGCGCGAGGACAGCCTGGATTATAAGAATCTCTACCTGATCTATCTTAGAAGATGGTTGTGGATGTCAATGTTGCAGGAGCTTCCGCTGGAATCTGTTCTCTCGCCCACGAGTCGTCTCCCAACTTCGCGGGCGGTCAAGATGCTGAGATTTTCAATCGTTTGCTGAGGCTACGCCTTGTCGAACATAAACGATGCCATCAAAGAGGCTGAAAGCTTTCCCAAGCTTCGAGCTAGCGCAACATGGTTTTCGCCTGTCGTGAGCTGCGAGGCTTTCTCCGGCAGGTACTGCCGTGTGGTGGTCTTGCCAACATCGTTTAACCGATGGCACAGCCGGACGCAGCAGCAGCAGACAGCAGCCTCAGACTGTGTGCCAGGTGAATTGCCAAGACGTGTTTTGAAGTGAAAGGCACAGGTTTCACCTTCGGTGCCCTTTTGACACCGCGGGATAACGAGTCTTGACAGTCTTGGATCATGGCTAATGATTGCCGCGGCAGTCGTGTTCCGCCGCTAAGCACTTGTACATACTCGCGGCCAAAGAAGACTCCCTGAAGTCGATAGCTGCGCAGTCCGTGCGGACAGTGTGCGAGTGTGGGCATCTGCCGAACTGGCTTCCCAAGATCTTGTCCGTCGCGATTAGATGGAAGAGAGGGTGAAGCTTCAGATCATTTTGGCCACTTTTTGCGTACGTGGACGGTGACTCAGTTGTCCTGCACCGGGTTGGCAACATGATGCAGCATGTGTTGGCTCAAAAAAACACCGAAGATCGAAGGGTTTTGACCAATCATGGACAGTTTCGATTCGCAGTTCAAGACTTCAAGATGTATCAAGCACACATCAACATCCTTTTACATTGAATTCTGGCATGTGGTCGTGGCAGGCCTGGTAGGAGTTTCGGAAGTTCCGCCATGTAGTGGCGGCATGGAAAGGTGGACTTGCGCAAGCTGCGCAGATGAGCCATGGCTTTACAGAGATGGCACCTAGAAGACTCGGACTCCGGAGGAGACTGGCTCTTCTTCTCCTGGTGCAGGCCTCGGGTAGCAATCGATTTCGAGGTCTACAAGCAGCCACCTCGACGACGTTTACAACCACCAAAACTGTCGATCCCTGTCCATCTGCGACCACTGCATGCGAATGTGCTGCTGGAGAAATTTGTGTCTGGAAGCCTTATGCACAGGGAGGAGGCGTATGCGAGAACGTTGGCACCAAGGGCCACATTGACTGTTTCCTATGTGCACAGCAGGCACATTGTGCCACCATCACCTGCCCCGGCATTGCCAGCCCTTGTTCATGCGCAGCATCCGCTGGTTGCGCTTGGGATGATGCGGCAAGCGGATGTGTGAGCTCCCTACTCTCCTCCACCTCTTGCACTGCCTGCCCGACACAAGCAGGATGTGATGTTGACCCGCCGCTTCTTGCAAGCTACTACCCACAGCGGGGAGGTGTGGCTCTATCCCAATCGGCATGAGGGGGGGACGTGCGGGTCAGTAGTTGCTCTTCTGCTCTGTTGTCCCAAGACACCACAACGCAGGCTCCCACAGCAGCGGTGCCGACCTCCGAGTTGCCGCTGGCTTAGCAGTGTCTTCCGTGCAGTACTTCGGTACTTGCTGGCATCTTGCAAGGTCCTGCGCTTCACCAAGGGCGTTAAATGGTGCAGCGGCTCTTCCACGACGGACGCTGTGAGTTTCTGGTGTGCTGGAAGTGCTGCTCAGCAGCCCAGTCTGCCTACTTTCTGCTGAGTATGTCTGTGCCTGCCGGGATAACCTCTGAGAAGCGAAAGCTTGTTCCCGAGTCCGGAGTCTTCTCAGCGCGACTTGCAGTCTCAGGTTAACGAGCAGAGCGTTCCTCGAACGTGTCTTGGTTAGGGGAAACGTCCTTAGGGCATGCGATGGCATGCCATGCCACAACAGTTGCCGTCGATCAGGCACATGCAGATATCATCCGGGGCTTTGACGATCGACATGTCCTGGTACTTGTCCACTGTGCAGCTGGAGTCTGCGAGGTCGGGAGGAAGCTTGAGCTGCTAGGTAGGCTTACTGAGATCTGCCTGCATCTTGTAAGGACCTGCGGGATCTCGATTCTGCCGACGACGATTTGTGACGAGGATCCTGCAGGGAGTCCCGAGCGAATCGATAGACCCCTGTAGGTTCAACGGGGAAAGCATTGTTGTAGGCTTGAGGGGTTGCTCTGACAATCGTAGCTGAAGTTGCCAGACGAGCTCATCGATTGGCCTGTACAGCAGACCCTGCGGGGCGTATCGGGGATCCAAGCCCCTCTGCATCCACCTTAGACGGTTAAGACTGCAGGACGAGATTCCGTTTGCCGGTCTGGCAAGACAGGACTACAGGCGAACCGGCATGCAGTTTCAGTTTCTGTCCCTTGAACTTCTCAGCCTATGATTCCACCCTTGCTGAGCCCTGCAGTTTTCAGCTGTTGGATACGAATCCTCCGATTCTCATCGACTTCGACCCGAACGGCTTGTCGGCCTCCTGCCCGCATCTGCAGCTGTCCTTTCGGGGCCTTTCGGCGCTTGCTTGGCGGTCTGCTTCGTTTCAGGTTGCCGTTCCATTGGACGGCTCCGTGAACCTCCTGTGGAACGAGCCTGTGATGCTGCCGGTGGGGGGCGATCTGCAGGCAATCTTGAGTCGGCTGGAGGCTTGGGCGGTGAAGAACGAAGTGAAATTGAATTTGCAGGTCTGGCAATAGCTGCATTTGGGAGTTGATTCTGGTAGGGCCCATTTTAGAATTGTTACTGAAAAATCGATCTGCATGCCGACTGCATGGAGCTGCGAAGCTGCTGCGAAAAACCATTTTCACCTGGCTGCCTTCAGCACGAAAGCCCTGGAAATAAGTCCAACCGAAACCGGGTCAAGACTTGCGGCATGCCGTTGTGAATGGGTTGTATCATGAGTTGCATGCACGAGCAAGCAGAACCTTCTAGGGCATCAGCCTCGCGAAGATATGTGAAGACGGCATAAGAGTCAGAGTTGCAGATTGTCATGGATGGGCGCGTCTTTCAGGTGGATAGCACCGGAGCCACGAGCGCCGTGCAGTCGGTGCCGATTGACCTCAAGGTGTGGAGAGTACCTGTGTGTGGCTCACGCACGCGACTCTTTTTACCGGAGGCGCCATCGGCTGAGATCATCTCGTCCTCGCTGCTGCGCATCCACCTGGACACCCTGCTCAGGCAGATCTGTTGAGACCGTAGCGTCACGCTCACGTCGTCGCAGTCTCTTCCGGAAAGCGTGCAAAGCCGCGGAGAGTACAGCCTCGCTGTTTCTCGGTCGTTCTCTCGAAGTCGATGACCGTTTGCAAGGGCTGGGAAAACCTACACGCTGGAGCTGCCGGTTGGCGCAGTCACAGAGCCTTGGATGCGGCCCAGCTGGGCTTTTATAAAGTTTTTCCTCAGAGCGACTGATCTTGTGAGGACTTGGCCGGAAACCCTTGCGCAGATGCTGGGCCCAGCTTTGGTATGTGTTTTTTTGGTCTCTGGCAGAACGAAAACGGCATAGATGGGTTTGAGGGGTTGTGCTTAACTGCAGGATCTCCCTGCCCAAGCTTACAACTTCCGAGCTGCAACTGGTGGAGATGTAGTGGTTACGCAGGGGTCGACCAGCAGCACCGCGGTTGGGGTTGTGATTTTAATTGTTTCTTTGGCGGTGTTTTGCACACTGGCTGGTGGCATCGGAACTGTGAAGCTCTGGCGATCGCACGCCAGCAAATTGAAAGCTTACCTCCCGACAGAGGGAGCAGCAAGAAGAAAGCCTGTGAAATCGGCTCCCATCAGCATGGCGGTGCCCGAGACGAGCAAGCCGGCTTCGTACGAGAGCGCCTCTGCCTCTCCCTTCGCAGAAGAAAAAGCACGTGCAGAGTCGGCCTACAGATCAGCAGCTGCTGCGGCAGAGCGGCTCGGGAAAGACGCTCCCGGCAATCCGAGCAACTCGAGCACGGAAGCCAAGACCTCTGCGACCGGCGGTGGTACGTGGGCCCAGCGGCCAAGCAGCAAAGCCGGGCCTTCGCCCAAAGTTCATCCCGGTCGAGACGGGTTTCTCGGAGGCTAACATAGCAAACGAACCTCTTCGCTTTTGGTCTCTTGCAGGTGGGACATCCTTTAAGAAGCACGCACAAACACCAACACAGACACGAAAAACAAGCACAGAAGCAAGCACAAGCACAGGTACGAACACGAAAATAAACATATACACACATATTTACACCCACACCCACACCCAACACACGCACACACACACACACACACACACACACACACACACACACACACACACACACACACACACACACACACACACACACACACACACACACACACACACACACACACACACACACACACACACACACACACACACACACACACACACACACACACACACACACACACACACACACACACACACACACACACACACACACACACACACACACACACACACACACACACACACACACACACACACACACACACACACACACACACACACACACACACACACACACACACACACACACACACACACACACACACACACACACACACACACACACACACACACACACACACACACACACACACACACACACTGATGGATTCGGCCAAGAGTACGAGTGCAAAGGACAAAAAGAGGAATGTTGTTCATGTTGCAACTGTTTGTCAGATTGCGGCAACCGTACAAATTGTTTGTCTAATCTGGACACCACAGGGGGCCTGTCCTCAGACTAATCTTGGCACCACAGGGGGCTGCCGAAAATTGTGCAGGTACATGACTGAGCGTCCTCAATCACTTCCCTTCCAGTGACCTAGCTTCGTTGGATCAGGTCAGTCACTGGAAGCCTGATCCCCCTGCAACAGTTGATTTGGTAAATGTCCAATGTCGGATTATGTTGAAAAGCGAAATTGCAAACAGTGTAGGAGTGACCCTCTGCTCCCATGTGCTAGGGAGGTTCACACACACACAGCCCCAATGGGGCGTACATGCTTCAAGTAGAGTGAAAGGTCTGATGCGCGGCAATAGGAGTGAATGGCGCACTTTTCTCGCTGTCAATAGCGATCGGGTGATTGTCGTATTTCCTGATCCGAACAGGTTCTAACAAAAAGCACCGGCATCAACGTGGCTAATGTGGTGACTGAATCCCAATCATGTAGTCGTCGACGGTTTTGTTCGAAGAAGAAAGCTGGGATTTTAGGAGTTCTGCCGGTGATCTCCTTGATGCGGTAGGAGAAGATCTTGCGAGCTTGGAGAACGTTGTCACCCAGACAAAGCACCACGTGTAAGAGCATGTGCTTGTCTCTGGTGATGCGGTCGGGTGGAATTTCAACAGTCATCCGAAAACATTGTCCTGCCATGGAGTACCATGGAAGGCCGGCCTCGGCAGCCTTTCGCTTTGTCATATTTTTGCTGCTACCAACCGACAAAAGCTTGAACAAGGAATGCAAATCAACATGGACATGATGTGTGCTCTGGCAAAACAACAAAGCGGTGTCGTCCTGACACTCGCATGCGCAGGCTTTTTTGTCACGCTTAGCGGATCTTGCAGCCCTAATCCGTCCTGAGAATTAGGGTCCAACAGCGAGTCTGTTGGGACAGTCACTCATGATCTTGAAATGGCAGCGACACCTGAATCCTGCACGTACCAGCATTTTTGCACAAGCGGTTTTGGACCGCTTGTGCTGAATAGTAGGATGCACAATATCGTAAGGTGCAATCGAGTCAGAAGACCAAGGATCTCGAGATGGAGACCGGTGTGCGTCCTCAGCCATGTGTGACGTTGCCGTAGGTGACGCTGATGATGTTGAATGCGAAGAGCGTGTCCTCTTTCGTCTTGTAGTATGTGGATGTTGGCGTCGTTGCTGTGTTGTGGATTGGGATGGTGGTGAGATGTTGCGTGTTTTCTTTGTTTTCTTGACTGTTTTGTCCTTTTTGTCTTTGTTGTCTTTCTTCTTTTTGTCCTCGTTGTGTGCTTTGTCTTTTGCTTGTGTGTGTGGCTGACTGCATGGGAGGATCTGGTGGTGTCGTCCTTCCTCAAGAAGGCATCAATCTCTTCGGATCCCCATAGGCTGCTGTCGTCATCCTCGTCCATTTGTGTGCAAAACTGTCCTAATGTGTTTCAGCAACTGTAGGTTAGAGAAATGGCTGCGGAGTCACAACTGCATTGAGGCATGTGCAAACGTAGAACTTCAGAAGAGAGAGAGAGGCGCACAGAGACATCAATTGATAAACCGCGCAGACCTGCATGAACTTTCGACATGATGCTCTTAATGTTGAACCTCATCAGATGTGATGGAGTTCGCAGCACAGCTTTGCTGTGTGATTGTTGGCTGCCGGGGGCAGCAAATATGCATCTAATTGTCAACTCAGCAATGCTGCTCACGGAGTTCTTGATCGCTTTCGCTTGTTGGATGTAGGAGTTGATGTAGTAGATACTGTCTCCTTTTGGGTAGGAGTCGTTGATGTCGGACGCTGATCAGGCTGCTCCGAATGCTTTCGTATCCACTCTTGAGATGCGATAAAGTACTCTCGCCACCATGAAGAGCCGTTAGTGGCCCAATGCCATCTCCATTGTGATGCCGTCGGAGATCGCGATCTGGTGCGTTGTTCCATGATGCTAACACAACTGGTTGTTTTTCAAAATGCTGCGGGAAAGAGTGCATCAATCGCTGCATAACAAACATATGTGAAGTGAGTGCGCTGACTGTAACACTTGGCGAAAACGACTATCATTGTTTTCACCGTCCGCTGCAATGTGCCCGATGACGGTATGAGCATGGTTGATCACCTATTGTTGCGAAGCTTCGAGTCGTTCCACTCGTTGCTTTAGCTCTGTGATCTGCCGAGTTGTTTGAAGAATAAACTCGGCTAATTGGTCGCGTAGAGCCCCGTCACTGAATGTGGAAGGTTCGCTTCCAGTTTCTGAATCATAGTCCCGATGCTGTGTCAAAATCTCCATGATGGCCTCGGAGAGAGCTTCACGTCGTGCCTCATCGATGGGTGGCGAAGCTGTAGTCGCTGTGTTTGTCGGAAAAGATGCTTCGCTCATGGCTCTATGTCGGGATTCGAATAGGTGTCACTCTGAGGCATAAAACTTCAGAAGGCGAAGTTATGGTGCGTATCTGCAGCAACAAAAGGTCAAATGCAAGAGGTGTGCACTACCTGGCTCTTTTTATACCAGCGGATTCAGCAGCACATTCAGGACCAGTCTGGTGTGTTTTGCCTCATAAGGCTCTCGAGAATATCAAGTTGCTGTTTGCATGATGCCATAATGGCAGTGGTGGCTTCGTGTTGAGTAGTCAACACCGTTGTGGCCTGCTGTATCAAGCGTTCCAGCTTGGCATTGGATTCAAGCAACGAATTGTGAAACTGTGTTAGTAACTCAATAATCTCAGCCGATGAATCCGGACCAGAATGCGGCGGAGGTGGAAATGGTGGAGTCGCCGGTGCAGCCACTGCTGCGTCCTGCTGTTCTTGCGGATCTTGGTGTTGCTCTTGGTAATCTTGGAAATCTTCGTCTTCTGCGACACGTAGGAACTGAGAGCGTAAAAGCGCCGGCTGTTGAGTGTGGCTGCCAACCGCAGGCTGCTCGTTGCGGCGTCTGCTATGCTTGGAGATGGATGGCCGAGGACGGCCGCTCAGCGCTTTGTGGCTCGGCTGCAATCTGCCAGTCATGGCACTTTTATACATGATGATGCCTCAGTTAGTCCCTGTAAATGGCTGCGGGAAACACTGTATTGGTACAAGGCGTCTCACATGTTGCAAAGTTGCATGGCTCTGAACGCACGCACTGCAACTTGGCACAGTGTTTTTGCTTACAGCTGTTGATCAGTATAGCCGGCAGCGATGTACAGATCGCGCATGGCTCGAATGGCTGATGTGGCCTCGCTGCATGGTGTTGTCACTCTGCGTACCATGCGTGTGCGGGCCTGAAAACTGCTGCGAAGTGTTGCAACAGAGGTCGCCGACTGTGGGTGTAAAATATCCGCCTTGTGTAAAGTGCAGTGATGCGTAAGGCTGCTGTGCTGAGGGTTTATGGCGAAACCCAGGAAAATGTTGGCCGGTTCAGTTTCAAGCTGAACCGGTGGTTTGTAGAAAGATGCGTCAGTAAGCTGTGCAAAAGGAGGCAGTCGGGTCAGCTGTGCAGGCAATAGAAGGACGCGGTTGTCGACGTATCTGGTAGCAAAAAAGTAAGCTTGATCCTGCTTGTTGTGGTCTGGAAAATGCTTGTGGTTCGTGAAAAGTTGCTTGTATGTGTGGTGCCAACACTGCTCTTCTACAGCAACCACGATGTTGCATAAAGCTGGGCTGCAGGGCGAGCCCATAGGTGCTCCACGAAATTGCTCAATGAGTGATGTACCGACAGTGAAATAGTTGAGCCTGAGCACTGCAATGATGAGTTGTGGTATGTGTTGTAATTGTATGCAAAGTTTGTTGCCGGAGGAGGCTTCCTGCTGCTTTTGTCTGCTTTTACCTCTGTGAACTCGATGTGTGGGGTCTTTCTGTGAGTGGTCAATGAAGAATTTGGAAGAGTGCAGTGGGTTCTTCTCTCTGTACCATCGAACCATGATGCTGTATGCTGAAAGAAACCGGCTTTGATCGACCGATGTAAAGAATCCAGCTAAATCCTGATTGTACAGGATGTAATCTGTTGAATCGTGTAGTTTTCTGCGCTGATGCAAAAAGAGCGCTGTTTGTTTGAGCTGGGTTATCCCATCTCCTTGGTGAAAGGAGTTTGGGCATGCTTGAAGGGTCATCAGCTGCAGTACGTCTGCTAAGGCTTCCCATAATTTCCTGCCCATGGTGTCGATGAACGCCACTATAGGACGTCCTTTTGTGAATTGCTTCTTTCTTTTCGGTAAAATGTAGGCACGTGGGATGCGTCCCCACTGTGGAAACGCCCATGTGTATGCTGGTAGAAGACTGCGGATGTCTGTGTAGACATCGAAGTGGTGTTGTAGAGGTTGGCGCTGCGACATCCGAAAAATCTCTTTGTCTAAAAAAGTGTTGTGTATGGCAGTGTGGTATAGTGCTGGGCAGTACCACGTGAGTCGGTTCGGGAAGTGATCTTCGCAATGGATGATGCCCGTTGGTATTTTGTGTTGGACTTGCTTGATCATCTTGACCTGTAGTATGTTGTTTTGAATGCAGTGTGAATTGTGTTGTGGTATTTGTTCTGATACAAACTGCTTTGCAGTTTGATGGTTGTAAGGTAGTCCATAGTGTCGGTGCCATGTGCGTATGGCTCGGCATAATTGTGACGCCAACTGTGTGGGCTTCTGAAGGCAATTGCTTTTGCCGGAGTATGCCAAAAACTGGTGTTGTGGTTGTAGTTCTGCAAGTTGGATAGCAATGTGATTGTGGAAAATGTGTTCCTGGGGTACTTGTGACTGTAATGGTGAGCATGTACAGGGTGGTGGTGTATCAGGTTGCCATGTGGTGTGGGCATCGCGCCAATTGTGTAGGAGTTGTTGCATAGGTGGGTGCTTCTTGTAGACCGGTTTCGTGCTGGGTAGGTGGAATGGTGGAATGTGTTGTTTGTTGCTTGTTAAACGAGAGCGCAAATATTGTCGTAGGTGTTGGGTGAAGGTGGGGTGTAAGAGTGGCTGTAGGTAAATGGGTTTTGTGATAGGAGGTGGTTTTAGTCGCCGCTTCTTAAAAACGGTGTTGAGAGCTTTGTGAGCGTGTCTGCGGTCGCGTCGTGGTAAGTTGTTTGAGAGTTTGTGTAAAGCATAAACGGTGGCTGCTGGTGTGTCGGAGCAAAGCAGTTGTTTTGTTGTGTCGAATCTGGTGCGAGTGTTGGAAGTAAGATGTGAGACAGTGGTCCATGCCTGTTTCCTGGTTTTGAATAAGGGGGAATTGCTGAAGCTTCGAATGGAGTGGTGTAGTTTGCCTCGGCGCTGCTTCGCCCATAAGGTGGCTGTGCCGTTGTGCTTGTTGTTGGCTGCTTTGGTGAAGCCGGAGAAAGCTCCTTTCATGTGTGATGTAATGTAGGGAAAGTTGAGCTTGGATTGGTGGTGCTGTATAAGAGTGTTCTCCGTGGCTTCCAGTTGCTCTGTGGGTATGTTGGCTTGTAGTACAATTGGTGTATATTGGTGGTAGCATTTGTGTTTAAGCCACCATCGTAAGGCAAGTTCGGCTTGTACAATCTTGTGTTGTTGAAGTTGCTTGAATTTTCGATTGCGTGTGCCCTCTCGTTGTGTGAGAGAGTGACTGGTGCTGCCGATGTAGACGTAGCCACGAAAAGGTTGTTGTGTGGTGACTCTGCAATATACCACCTGTGGCTGACGAAAGAAAGAGAGTGTGTACGATGGAAAAGAAATGTTTGAATGTGCTAATAGTCTCTGTAGGTTGGAGAAATGTCCTTCCTCATGTTTGAGGTAGAAATGCTGTGTACGAAGTAACAAGGTCAGGCCTTGAAGCCAAAGTATGATTTGGTGGAATTGTGTAGAGACTGGTTCTGCCAATGGTGCGACAAATTGTAAGATGGATCTGCCTTGATCCAGAATGCGTATGATGTTCTTGAATTGCTTTTGTCGGAAAATTGTTGTGTGATCCAGTGTCTGCCGGTGTTGAATCAAGTACTGCCTGAGTCACTCTGTCATCTGACTGATGATAGCGACAAGTTTGATCAGTGCTGGGGAGCCAAATTTGTCGATGGCTTTGGGCGGGACACCCCAGGCGACTGCAGCGGTCTGCAGTGTCTGTTCTTGTGAGTTGCTGAGTGAAGGAAATTCCGAAGCAACAATGTCAAGGTACTTTTTTACCTGTGTTTTTTGTTTGTCGCTGATGCCTTTGATGGCACCAAACCATCTGGTGATGCCGGATTCAGAGTGAACACCAGTGAAATGATCCTGAAACCAAACACTGGCTTTTGTAGGCTGCTGAAAGATGCGCTGGGGATCCATCTTGGGATCGAGGGGTGCCGCCTTCGTTGGTGTGAGAGTTGACTGCTTCTATCGCTTGGCGCCCAGAAGGGATCGTCCCGGAAAATGCATACCTGTGGTGGATGACGATGCTGGGGAAGCATGTAACGCGTTGGTATCTTGTTCTGCAACTGTTGTTGTGGAAGGGGAGAGGCTACCAGTGGTAAGTCTGGTGTCGTTGTGTGTAGCGTCATCTATGGTAGCTCGTTTCTGTCCACGAGTGGTTGTGGTGGGGGAAATCTCAATTGTGGAAATTGAGTCAGGTGGTGGAGAGGGCGTGTTGATAGGAGTGCTAGGTGCTGTGGCTCGTTTTGGTTTCTTTGGTGCTGGTGTGCTGGGTGCCTCAGTGTTTGCATCCGGAGCACGGAGAGCTTCGATTGTCTCCAGTGCTGTTGAAAGTCGTGCTTCCAGGTCACTGATACGGTGTGCAGCCAGAGTGTCTGCTTCTGTCGGCTGCGAAGATTGAAGTGGTAGATGAGGTTGTGATTTGCTGGATTGTGGTGGTGTTGGAGATTCGGTGGGTTGCGATTGTGTGTTGTCTGTGTCTGACTTGGCATCTTGCTTGTCCTTTTTGTTGCCGTCATTGTACTGGTCCTGCAGCTCTTGCAGGTATAACACCAATTCCTTGATGAGGTGTGACATTGCTGGCCGTTTTGCGAGTGTGAGCTTCTCTTGCCAGCAGAATGCGGTGGCTGCTTGGTCCAGATCAATTCTCCGTGCTCGGAGTTGACCCATAAGTTCAGTGGTAAAGACGGCTTCGCTGATATGTTTGCTGCATGTGAGATGGATGTCGAAGCCGTGTGCGGCGTAACGTAGCCAGTATGATGACCAATTGTGTCTTAGAAATGCGACCAATGGTGCTGTTGCGATCGGCATGCCTGCCGTGCGGTTGTGCACTGAATGTGGTGTAGATTGAATGTGTTTGGGTAGGTTGAGGCCGTAAAGCTGTCTGTTGTCCCAATGCTCTGGTGTTTGAACGAAGTCGTTTGGTATCTGGGGATTTGCAGGCGTGAGATTGGTGTGTTGTTGTTGTTGGGGTGTGACGGTGGCCTGAGGCAATGTATGTGAAGAAATGCTGGGGTTTTGAGTCGTCATCGGAGATGGACTCACAAATGTGTGTTGGGGAGTGGCAGGTGTGGGTGTTGGCAGTGTGGTGGGTGAAGCTGGGACGGTAAACTGCTGGGGTGGGGGAGGGGGTGGAGGGAAAGGGGGAAAAGTGGTGTTGTGGCTGTAAGGGTGAGCTGAACCCCAAGTAGTTGGGGTCATGGGTGGGGTGTGGGGTGGGATGTTGTGGATCCCTGGTGGTGGGGAAATCGGGTGCATTGGGGTGCTGCTGGTTGAGGCTGTTTGTCGCTGCACCGCACTGATTGCTGTACCGATGATGCCTGTTGGCATTGTTGTATGCCACTGAGGCTGTGTCGGCTTGTACATGGTTGCAAAATGGGGCACTACAATTGCCTGTGACTGCAAAAGCTGCAAATAGCACGTGCATGGACAACATAGTTGGCTTGAGTGTCAGCATCTACTTGTGCAATGCATCCAGCATGCAGCTGCATCGTCTCTTCTTTGGCTCAAAAGCGGGGTCGGAGCAAATGCTTGATTGCATACAGCTATGTGCAACGGGATTCAGGCCTGGAAGAGGAAGGATACTCGAGAGTGAAAGGTAGAAACGGAAGAAGAAAGAAAGTAATACAGAACATCACTGAATAAGGCCGAATCCAACGATGCTGAAATGCCCCGAGTGGAATCCCCACTTCTCTGGGGTCCGCACAACACCCTTTCGCCCCACGATGAAGGCCTCTCTATACATGTCCCGATACGTCATCTTGTAATGCTGATACTTAGTCCGTATTGTCCCGATGACGATCACTCCCTGTTGGCCCTTCGGCCGCCGTGTACATTGATCGGTTACTATATGTACCGTGCTTTCCGATACATCTCCTGGGGTCGCATTCCCGTATATGACGCAAGAGGGAATGGGTGGGTAGGACTTGTCGTCGAAGCAGTGTCTGACTGAACTTGGGCGGACCAAGTCCTCGCGCATAATGCGCGCGGCACTTGCAATGCTCGTGCCGTGTCCGGCGGTGTAGATGTATGTCTCTCCTGGTGGGTCAGTGGCACGGGTGCCGAACGCTCTGCGCTGCTCTCCAGCCCAAGGAATGAATAACATAGTATGCACGCCGTCCGATATTGGCGTCAGCACTGCCCCAAGTTCGTTGCACGCTGATCGCGTGCCTGATTGTAGCACTGCATGTGCAAATTCGGCTAAAGTCTCCTGCCTGAAATCGCTGTCAGCAGCTATCTCGCCCAAAGTTTTGGCGAGTTTGTGTGCTTCTTCCATGTCGACGGCGTGAGGGGTCGGCTTCTCATGTTCGTAAAGCTCAGAAAATGGCGCCACATCAATCTGTGGTGGTCTGCTCTGTTTGCCCAGTTGTTCGAGGGTTGGCTGACCCGATGGGGCAACGGCTGTTGATGCATCGTAGGTCGGGGCAGGTGTCCGAACGGAGCTGGAGGGATTGTGCTGAGCCTGTTGGCGGGAGGAGGTGCCCTGTCCGGCTGGGGGCTGCTGTTGTGCTGCTTGGCTGCCCTTGATGCGGAGGGCGATTCGTTGAACCTGCGAGGCCAATGTCCTTTGTGGGACCTTGGGTGGGGTGGGTGGCCTCTGACGTAGCTGTGTGGCTCTGTAATGCCACTTGTTGGTATCAACATCAC